>JAAIXJ010000271.1:131125-279195 GCA_013403705.1 Heliconius hermathena | reverse complement strand
ATTGCGTGTTGAGTGGCAGAACTCAACGCCGCGCTTAACCTCGACACCAGAGCGAAGAAATGGAAATATAAATTTAAGTAAATATTTCATCTCCTCGAGTGGGGATCGAACCCGCAACCAGTCGGTTTTGCAGTCACACCTCGTGCCGCTGCGCCACGACCGGCCTCCATCCATCCGTTATTTTAGGTAATAATGAAAATTGCTATTAAATCGTTTTAGCCGGGTCTGAGATTAGTGTGAAGAAACGCACAGACAAACAGACGATTTTTTTTAAGTGTGTTTGTTTTTGGTCCTATTACTTTATTAAATGTCACTAACATTTCTTTTTTTCTTATACATTTTCTATGTACAGACACCGACGATACGATTACCGTTACGATTTTATATAAATTATATTTATTATATGGACGACAATAGTTATATATATTGTATGAACAATTATAATTATAAATATAATTCTATTTATTGTATGAACAATTTGGTACAACCAAATTGTTCATTAACGCCATCCATTATTGACGATAGTTAATGTAAAATTTACTAAATGAAATTTTTCCCTATTGTATAGGTAACTTGCTTAGAATTGTTTGTTTAGCTATAACATATAACCTTACTATAAAAAATATATACATTTATGTGAATGTACCTACGTTTTTAACTAGCACCTCGTCAACATACTTCAATATTCAAATTATTATTTGCAGAATATTTATTTTCTAATATTTTATAGACGAAGGAGTTACGAAGACATTCACTTGTGCTCGACCTTTGATCGGGCAGCATGTGTTCCTGCAACTCGTCGGAGTGGAAGGTTCTCTGTCATTATGCGAAGTCGAGGTCTTTACAACCGAAGGTCAGTTACTTACTAATTTGTCTTATCGTCGTATCAGGTATTTGCATTTATATTATTAATAATAACTTGGTTTCTAGATAAATAAATATACCTACATTACGTCTGGTAGTATAATATAGTGCAGTCATAAGTACGGTCCTTCCACATGTTAATCGCTTATTCGATTTAGTTTACTTATTTAAATGCCGTATTTCTAGTTGTTTTGATGGTTTAAGTATTTGAACATTGATGGGATTTTAATATTTAAAAACCAAGGAGATAGATCATCTAGAAATATTCTTGTGCAAAGTTATAATAGTTAATGTATTGACAAAACGCTTACAACGTTTTCACTTTCAACGCAACAAAACATTACAGCTAATTTATTACAAAACGAAATTATGTCACAATTTTTAGACTTGAGAAGTTACTTAAAAGTGTTTAGTATTCATATGAGTAACCTTCTTGAGTTTTCCATTCGTACTCTATACACGCAAAATCAAATGTTTTATAATTCATATGTTGAAACGTAACAAGACCAAAGTGAGGCCCGTATTTAGAAATCTCTGTCAGATCTGAGATCGATTTCCGACTTATGACATTTGAAATAATACACACCCTACACTAAAAATTACGTTTGAATACTTGTTGAATATCAATGTGGATTTGTGGCGTAATTGGAAATTGTACATTTGAATCATATAGAAGTTGATAAAGCACTCCCAGTTTAAATCAATACTTTAAATATTTAATAATATATTTTTTTGCTTCACACGGTAACCCGCACAGGACAGGATAGGCAAAGGGGCCTGTGGACCCAATATTAAGACACTTCGACTTTTCGCCAAATTCTAGAGGCATTGCGTGTTGAGTGGCGGAACTCAACGCCGCACTTTCGTTACCAGAACGAGGAAATGAAATATTAAATACTTAATTTCCTGGAGTGGGAATCGAACCGACAGACTGTCGCGTTTACGCCTCAAATATTTTTTTTTCCTAAAAACTTATATTATTTTCGAACAAATAATATTAGAGTAGATTATATTAAATATTACAAATTAAAATAATCAATTAATTATGCAAAAAATATATTAAGAAGTCCATTTTGAAAAAACAATGGATGCCATATGTATTTGCTTTTTATATTTTAATTAATGACGATAAATTCAATCCTAAAGTGCTATAATTCAAAAAAATTGATGTCCGCAGTGTATGGCGTACATAAGCCATACTGCCCAATGTCTACCGCATTTAATATGGGAGATTTAAAGCGCAGTTGCTCTACCTAATTGGTATGACGGGTGGATAGCCCTAGGATGAATCATAAAATGTGATGTCACTTATAAGATTTTTTTTTGGTTTTAATGTAGGTTTGTTTACTTTTTTTAGCATTTTACTATTTAACGGCAACATTATCTTCAAATTCAAGATAGCATAAAAAATATAATATTATTAATATTGTTAGAATTTTCAAACGACCGATGTGCGCCCGCGGGAGCTTCGGCTGACATAGAATTGGCAGCGTTTTCGAGAAACTGCTATGAGTTCAATGTTGCAAAAGGCGCTTCTTTTGAAGATGCGAGAAAACAGTGTCAGGCTCACGGTGGCGATCTTATACACGGATTTCAGGTATTATATTATTGACTTTTTATTTTAGCTTCACGCTGTATCCCGCACACAGCAGGGTAAGCAGAGGGAACCTAGTGTTAAGACACTCCGTTCCACACTTTTTGCCGGATTCTGGAGGCATTGCGTGTTGAGTGGCAGAACTGAACGCCGCGCTTTGCCTCGACACCAGAGCGAATAAATGGAAATATAAATTTAAGTAAATATATCATCTTCTCGAGTGGGGATCGAACTCACAACCAGTCGATTCACAGTCACACTTTGTGCCCCTGCGCCACGACTGACCACATTTTGTATATTATTTAGTATTGAATCAATAATATTATTAATTCAATACTAAATTATGTCTAAATTGTGTCATCCATTATTTTTTACTGTCGTAGCAGTAACACTGTTTAAATGGTGAGCTCTTTCTCTCGTATATACAAAAAGAAACACTCATGGTTTGATTGTACTTTGTTCATAACTCGACATAGAATTTGTGGTCAATTTTATTTTAAAATTTTAATAAATCAATAAAAATAGCAGAATTACAATGTTTTATATTTTAATAATAATATAGACTTGAATATAAGATAAATCAAAATGGAGTAGTATTAGATAATGAAAAAATGAATAATCGTACTCAGTTGGTGATAATTTTTGAAATATTTGTTAAAGTAAATAATTATGCTATATTGAATATAATATATTATGTATTCATACTACATACACATTACTTGCAATATTATTAATGATAAAATCGATCAATTATATATTTTTTTTTTCATTTAAACGTTAGTCTTTACGATTGGGAAATCTTGTCTTTATTATTTCTAAAGTGTTCTTGAAAATCTTAGCAAGAATTCCAATAGCAATTTAAGATTAAGTGAACTGGGTGTAGTTTCGATTTCATCGGGAATTCATTTATGTGATTCGCAAATAGCTGTATGTAAATCATACTAAAATGCTTACAAGAAAAAAGTACCGATTTAACGTCAGCAATATAAAATAATAGTTCTGAGCCCTGATAAGAGGACTCATAAAGTATTCATTATTAGAATACATAACATTAAAGCAATTGTTTGAAGTATTAGCATAATGTGTGCAATAAACCAGTCACAAATTTATTAGATTTGTAACATCCGAATTAATTTTGATCGACTAACCCACCGGAAGGTATGTATATGAAAATGTTTCATACAGTAAATTATGTTAAAGTTATTCAACCAGAATTTGTAAATGTTCTATTCAATAGGGTGCAACATCAAGCTATTTGATTCAAGAATTGGAGAGGCGAAAATCACAACTTAAAACACAACTAGTATGGATCGGTGCTCAAAAAGAACCTGGTCTTACTTCAAGGACTTGGAAATGGGTTGATGGTAAGAAAAAAAAATAATTAAATAATTAATTTCTTTACACGTAAATTTTATGAATTGTTTAAACTATTGCCATCCGTGCCCATCCCGGAATAATCTAGTGCCCACCCAAATTTTAGCAATAAAAAAATTAAAAATAAACAAAAGACGCTTGCAGGATTTATCTTTTCAAAACTAAATGTCCAAGCTTCCACCCTCCAGAAAATATCTCTAGATACGCCCACTAACCTTAAGATACTTCGTTCCCCACGCACTGTCAATACTCGAAACATTACATGTTGATAAAAATATAAAAATAAATTTTACCAATAGGCTAAAATATACATTTTTGTGTACAGGTGAGACGGTATCAAAGCCAACATGGGGCAAAGACCAACCAAACAACTACAACGGTGAACAGAACTGCGTGGTGCTGGACGGCGGGCGCGCGTGGCTGTGGAACGACGTCGGCTGCAACCTCGACTACCTGCACTGGATCTGCCAGTACCGTGAGTGTCATTCATAGGTACATATCATTTTATTTACCGCGAGCGCGAACTAGTAAGCCCTGCGATTGTCTTTCTAATGCGTGCTTGGATCGCTGCTGTAAGGTCTTTTGTTTTTATATCATATAATTTTAAATAGTTCACAGAATGATTACTATTACATTTCAAATATTATTATTAAATAATTATTAATGATTGAATATTATAAAGAATTCTGGGCAATTTTTAATAAATTTCTTCCGGGAATTCTGATTCTGCAGGGCACAATCGTGGGTGCGCCAGTAAATGTGACGGCTGTGGGTTCGATTGGAACTTCGGGGAATGAAATATTTCATATTTTAATTTCCTTACTCTGGTAACGATGCAATGTGCGGCGTGTTGAATTCCGTCACTCGTCACGCCACGCCTCTTAATAGGTAACGGCGTGTTTTAACATTAGATCCTCAGGTCTCCACTGCCTACCCTGCTACGTGCGTGATACAGCGTGAAACTTAAAGAAATATAGTAAACTTGAATTGTATTGAATGCAGTGAGCTCAAATAATATTCGGAGGAATCTTTGACATGATTAATTTGGTAAACATATCGCGATATTAGCTCTTCGTGTTTACTTTACTACGCAAGACATTAAAAAGTAAATAATAAATCTAAAATTATAGATTTTTGTATACTAACATAAACTTTACAGAATTATGTTCATAGCTATATAGATAAATATTTATCAGCAATTATAAAACAATACTAGATATAGATGTAATTATCTAAAACATATGCTTTAGAAAATTAAAGCAAGCGAACTGTTATTCTGTTTTTACCGTTCAACAACACTATTTGTAAGGTCTATTACAAACAATTATTTTAAACAACGCCGCTCAGTCGTAACGCGGTTGTGTCTGCTGATTACATAATGTGCGATCTCACTTGACTATCGTGAAACCTATTTGCATATAAAGTGAATAAAAAAATTACATATATTTATAGTATAGTTTGTTAATTAAAACAAATGACATTTTAATTATAGTACCGCCCTCCTGTGGAAGCCCAGATAAACTTTTGAATACAACTATCGAGGGAAATAGTTACCTTGTAGGATCTACAATTGCATATAAGTGTCCAGAAGGGCATATGTTAACTGGGACCAAAACTAGAGAGTGTAAGAAGGATGGATTCTGGTCTGGCCTTGCACCGAGCTGTAAATGTAAGTTGCTTGCATATTTAAGTACATAAGTGTAACGTATACATCTAACAACAGTCGGAATATGTAATGCGAAAAATAGTAAAGGCTGGCAACGTACTTGTAGCTCCTGTGGTATTTGGATGGTGGTGATCACTTACCATCAGGTGATCTATATGCTCGTTTGCCTTGTCGTTTCCAAATAAATATTAATAAATGAAAATTACATTTGTCCGTTATTGCTGTAGAAGTAAAATTTATTCTCTGTTTATAAATTGAATTGATTGATTTATACTTCAATATTCTTAACAGATGTTGATTGCGGAGGGCTGACTCCAATTCAAGACGGAAATGTTAATTTAGTGGATGTCCGAACTACTCACGGAGCTCGAGCTCTTTACAAATGTAAAGAAAATTACACCCTTGTTGGAGAGGAAGAAAGGTTTTGTGGTGACGAGGGTATTTGGGACGGGGAAGCTCCAAAGTGTCTATTCGATTGGTGCCCGGAACCACCACCTGTTTCAGGTGCTATAGTGACTGTTACAGGTCATAAAGCAGGCTCTTTAGCAACTTATACTTGTCAAAATGGATTCATTCTATTTGGAGCTGCGGTATGCGTTATTTAATTATATTATTTTTTACTTTTTTAATAATGACTCAATTTTATTTTTATTTGTTAATATAATATATTACATAAACCATTAAATTGGTCAAAATCCTTGAATTTCTATCATCACACATGGGGTGATAAACAACTCGACGTTGCCCTCACATAGAACTATAATGACACCATAATGAACTGGAACCTAATATGATCGCGTTTGTAGAATGTAGACACTTCTCAATTGTGCATGGCTTTCCGTATGTTCTTTTCAGAATTTGCCAATTCCATCTTTTTTAACATAATGGTAATTATAAAAGATGTAATAAATTGCCAAACCTTATGTAATAATAAACTAATAAACCTACATTATATTCTAGAGTGTAACGTGCAACCTTGGCGGAATATGGTCCGGAACACCGCCTTCGTGCAAATATGTAGACTGTGGTACTCCAGCACAGGTCCATAAAGGATCGTTCATATTACTAAATGGTACTACCACATATGGTTCGATTGCACAATTCACCTGTGAATTTGACTACTGGCTCGCTGGTGCCGAAGTGCTCGTTTGTAACCGAGATGGAAAATGGTCTCACGATATACCATCTTGTGAATGTATGTTTTTGTATTTCATAAATAATTTCAATATAAGACAATTTATATTTTTGCTATCTGTGTAATATAAATATATCATTTTACAGTGATATCGTGCCCTGATCCTGAAGTACCGGCAGGTGGATACATGGAGGCCTACGATTATAATGTACACTCTACTATAGATTTCCATTGCGAAAAAGGGCACATGCTCGTCGGGGAACCTAATCTAACGTGTCAGCCTGACGGCGAATGGTCTGGCGAATCCCCCAAATGCGATTGTAAGCAATATAAAAATCCTATTGCAACCAATTTATAACCAAACGCCCATCTGGCCAAGAAATACTTGTTTGTACTCTGTATTGCATATTTTAATATTAACGACATGTTTTAACAGTTTATGTTTATCTTGAATTTATTTATGAATTTTATATACGCTTCGTTTTTTGTCCTAAATATGCATATTTCATTAGATGTCGACTGTGGAAAGCTACCTCCACTACCATACGGCTCAGCAGATCTCCTGAATGGTACAACGCATTTAGGTAGTGTTATTCAATACTCATGCACAACAAACTATAGACTAGTGGGTCCCGTAAGGAGAGTGTGCACGGAAGACCATCAATGGAGTGACTCGTCGCCAAGATGTGAAGGTTAAACACTATAATATTTCTTTATGAACATTTTTTAGCTATAAGTAATTATACTTTTAAACTATAAACATTTAATTATGATGTAGTGTTCAGATACTTTATTTGGATAATTAAAAAAATGCATTTTAGTAAAGCTTCACACTGTATCCCGCATAGAGCAGGGTAAGCAGAGGGGACAGTACTAACACACTCTTTTACCCACTTTCCGCCGATTTTTGGCGGCATTTGGTCAGTGGCGGAACTCTACGCCACGCTTTGCCTCGAGGCCAGAGCGAAGAAATGGAAATATATTTTTTTTAATAAATATTTAATTTCCTCGAGTGGGAATCGAATCTACACCCAGTCGATGTTACAGTCACATTTTGTGCCCCTGCGCCACGACTGGCCTTTTTCGGTTTTAAATAAGGTTTGTCTGTCCTCCTTAATGCATTAATTTATCAAATACACATTACATTCACAAATTTCAATTCCATTTCTTTGTTAACAGAAATAAGATGTCAAGAGCCCGTCGTTGCCGAAAACAGTATCGTCTCGGTGACTGGAAACGATCGCATGCACGGGCGCACTCTCATCCGGACGTCGGTCAGCACTAACAACGGCAATACGTACCGTATTGGCGCGCTAGTCAAATATCGCTGCGAGCGTGGCTACAAAGTGGTGGGCGAGAGTCTCTCCACATGCGAGGACAATGGACAGTGGAGCGGGGTCACGCCGAAATGCCAGTGTAAGTGATCATATTCTGGAATTCTATCATATTATATGATTATTAATAGTGGCGGCCCGCAACTTTGTATAAGTATCCGTGAACTTTATTACTAATTACATCCACATCACATTACAGCCAGACGCTGTCACACTGCGCCGAGACGATAATTTGTTGATGTTTGTTTGTAATGAACAATCTTATGGGCCATTAACTTATTTCTTCAAATTTAGCTGGCTTTTGTTAGATTTTCTAGATGTTTAATTTTTGTGTCAATGAGAAATTCCCATCACGATGAATAAATTTTTTGAAGGCAGTATTTCTTTATATCTGATCTATCAGATATAAAGAAATACTGCCTATTTTTGTTCTTCATTAGATGTTTTATTTTTATGTCACTTGAAAATGCTTATCACGCTTAACGACTTTGCCTATGACTGCTTTTTATTGTTTCTTCTAGTTCAGCTGAACTATTAGAGTTCTTCTTTCAGGTGTTACAGATCTTAAATCTTTATATGTCAATAGATAATGCTCAACACGTTCAACAACTTTTGTTAAGGCAGTGTTTCATTATTTCGTATAACTTAGCTGGACTACTATGGTTCCACATTAGGTGTGCAAGTCAAGTCAGCTATAACCTGGATCTTGTCCAGGACCAGAAGTTTCATTCAAATCAGTAGTTCATAAAATCTGTGTGTATAGACAGACAGACATCAATTTGAAAAATCAAAGATTAGTCACACAATTAGTTTTTTTTATATTTTCTTACCAACATTTTTTTTCACAAATACATAAAAATAAAATACAGACACAAATTGTATAGATTATTCATTCGTGGTATAGGTATTCCAGTAAGAACCTGGGGGAAGTTGTAAACATTTTTAACAGATATTGTTATTTTAGATGTTTACTTCAAGCAATGAAAACAGCGATTCAAATTACTACAGAATTATTTTATCATTGTATTACGTTGTCAGGTTTTCATAATATATTTGTATGAGAAAATAAGCTACCGTTAAAGGTTTTTATAAGATCTATTTTTTGGGCCATTAGAAAGTCTGGAACTGGTTAAATTGTTTATTTCTTATTATTAGAAAGGAACAAATACAATATGTTTTTCAAATTATTATTTTTTACACTGTCTAATATTTATTATTTACCTGTTAATTTCTTTAAGGTAGTACATACCCATTTGTTAATACTAGGTTTTCATAATTGATTAGTGAAGTGTTACACTAAAACTATGGTTGTTGATTTGACCCGCTTTCTAGGTATATTTAAAACGATTTCCATTTCTCCGCATTCGTAAGAAAAAGCAAAAGTGATTTATGGAATTGAAAGTGGTGTAAGTCCATTTTTGAGAAAAATGAGCTATCACGTAATTCATACTTAATTTAATGTATTTTTTTTATATATAACTAGTCCGTGTTTAATTTCTTAAAAAAATCTCATGTTTTGTATAACTTAAAATCGGTCGGTAAATGAAATTGCATAATCATCGATTATGAAAGTGGTGTAAGTCCGATTGACAGAGGTACGTGGCATAGCAGATGATTGACCACAAATAATTGACCACAAATTTTTACTCTCGGAGCATTCATACCTTCCGAACGATGCAGATTTTGGCATCATAGAAATGGCATTGAGAAAAATGAATTTTGTGTACACACCCCAAGATTACTATAATATAATAGCGCAATGTAAAAAACAGGATAAATTTATTTTATATGAAATGAAACGGGAGAATTTCATTTCAACAAAAAGTCTCGAAAATGCAATTAAAAAACAGATAAAACAAATACTAATGGGGAACAGGTCTATTGGTTGCAAATATGTTGGTTGAGGTTCCTCAAAATTGCACCATATACCATTTTTTATAAAACAACGATGACGGACGCAGAATTTAAAATTATCAATTTATTACCTCTACGTCCTGGAAGACCGTTAAAATTTGAAAAAAATCGCCCTGGAGCCTTTATACCAAAATGCCAGACCTATTACGTACGAAAAATATAAAGACATGAAGCAGCTACTGCCCTATATACCTCCGGTGCATCATGCATATTTTGAAACACTACCACATGCAGAGAATAAGTAAATTCTTGTAATCAGTATCTTGTAATGACAATGTAATAGGCGTCTAAAATAAAATTTTATGTATTGTTATGCATATTTGTAAACAAAATTATATTAAAATGAAGTATATTTTAAGCGGTATTTCATTTTTCAAAATTGAAATTAAACGATTTTTACAATTGTCTAATTTTGAAAGTGGTGTAAGTCCATTTACATCACATAAATATGTGTTATCGTAGTCTAATTAGCCAAAAACAAATTTATATAAACAAATTAAATGTTGATAAAACAATAGAAACAATGCCAGACCTCATATGATTTGCCTGTATTTTTAAATCAACAAATATAGTAACCTTTAATTTTCTCGAAACAAAAGAAACTGGATTTACACCACTTTCAAAATAAACGGTCCATATTGTGATTCGCCACGAAGTTGAAAAGGGAATGTCCTCACCTGTCTCTCTCCCTACTGTGCTATATGCGCGAAGCAAAAAATTTTATAGTAGCAAAATACTATTATTATTTCTTTTGTTAAACAAATGTGAAACAATATAACAGTATAAATCTACTTAGATAAAACTACGCAGTGTTATAACAAAGTAACATTGTGTAGAGTTTTCATTTAATTTATTTCTCAATTTGATTTTGTAGAGTACATTTGTTATTTCAGAAACTTTTACAAAGTTAATTTATATAATGCAACTATTGCATTAAAACTTATAATGGTAATATATTGTTGTTATTGCTCAAATATGTATATACTTTTAGATGTTGACTGCGGTAACCCAAGTCGCATACAGAACGGTAAGGTGACATTGGCAACGAACGCTACATACTACGGGGCCACAGCACTTTACGAATGCGAGGAGCACTGGCAACTCGACGGAGTGTCCCGAAGGCTGTGTCAGGATAACGGAACATGGAGCTCAGAAGCGCCAGTATGTAAAGGTACATAAATATGTTTACTATTATATTATAAGAATATCGATTTCGGTACAATTTTATCGATAAATTTTCACTTTTTCATAGCAGTCTAATGCATTTTATCATTTCACTTTGTAGAGATAACGTGCAATGATCCATCAATCCAAATTAAAGGAAGCGTAGGATTAGTAGTCGTAACCTCAACTCTTAGTATAGGAGGTGAAGCACACTACCGCTGCGAAAGGGGGTATACTCTTAAAGGAAATCAGACGAGAAGTTGTTTACCAAAAGGCCAATGGAATGGAACTCCGCCTGTATGCTTACGTAAGTTTAAAAATTATATTTATTTATTAATTTTTTTCATTTTACTGTACGAAATGATTGTGGGTTTCAATTCTAGACAAGATAGTTTTGTAATGAACATTTTAAAATTTACTATTTACTTATCAAATATTAACACTTCCAGCCATCGATTGTAAATCACCGGGAACGATAGAAAACGGGCGAATCATCATATCAAACAGCTCTACTCTCTTCGGGAGCTCTATTGAATACCATTGTCTGCCTCAATACCAGAGAGTAGGGCCTTTCCTTCGCAAGTGCTTAGATGACGGGAAGTGGTCTGGCGAGGACCCTCTTTGTGAACTGGCGACTAACGAGGCTGCTGAGAGTGGCGCTTTACCTCTGAGTGTCGGAGTCGGCTGCGGTGTTGTACTTTTCTTGTTAATGTTATTAGGAGTCATATATTTAAGATTGTAAGTATAAACATAAAATTCCTTCTTTGTTGATATTTCAAAAAGTTTATTTGACATTTTCTAATTATTTATCCACTTATCTGTTGCATTTTCAGACGGAAAGCTACACCAGTGAAAAACACGGAAAACATCGAAGGCGCTGAGCGGAAGGAAGACCAAAACGCGGCCGTGATGAGTTACGCAACACTTCATGACTCAAACGGTAGACACATATATGACCATGTGACAGACAACCTGTACGACTCCCCATACAGTGAGAGCTTGGCCGAGAACACTGCGTACGGGAGACAAGGTGACACCGACTCCGCGTACGAGCCGGAGCCGACGGGGCCCAGCGCTGTGGTCACTATCAATGGAGTAGCAGTTCGTTAACACATTTCACCCTTTACTTGGAATTACCTAGTAATGTTTAGACTTATGGAGAAATATTAGGTGATTAGAATTTTGAGGTAGTGATCCTTGAACTATAAATAATTCAGTGCTATTTTGATGGTACAAGAAAATTGCTGTTAGCAAGGTAACCAGTAAGAGTGATAGACAATCTCAATGTAATATTTATGATTACAGTTACTCAATATTCAATAATTAACATTCCCTGTACTTCTGTACGAACTGGAAAATGTAAACAATGTAAAATACTTTGACATGGTTACCGACGTTACAGTCAGAATAATTTACCTAAACGCAGTTTACCTACAACACGCTGATTAACCTTTCAATGATATATATATATATATATATATATATATATATATATATATATATATATATCTTTATTATATAATTATTTATATACATATCTGTAATTTAAATAAATAAATAAATTGCGTATAGGTATCGCTTGCTAAGTCTAAATATTTCCGAGATATGTGTTCCAAGTGATCACCAGTCCTTAGGTATTTAACCAAAGATGTAAAAAGAGTTGGAAATTATATGAATTATATTATATTTATGATAGATTATGATTGCTGTATAATATTCAGATTTTAGGGTGATCATCATCAGTGGCTTATCTTGCATTTCATTGAAAATGTACGACTCCAATAAAAAAAGTATTGTAGTCAAACTTATTGACAATGCTATTAGTCTGCCTATATTGACACAGTACCTGTTTCTAAAATAAATAAACAGTAAAGTTATAAAAGTTTCAACAGCGTTTGGAATAGTTTTTTATGAATTGCCTAATGTATCTTTATTAACGAATCGAAAGTTTAATGTATGTAACAAGGCGAAAAATAAAATTGGTTTCGTTCCTAAATAATTAGATTTAAAGATCGATTATAATTGGTCAGTAATTTTTTTTTGCTGGCTAATGAATAATAAAAAGAAGTAAAGTTAAGTACTCACCTTAAACTTAACAATGAACAAATGTTCTGAAAAAAAATGACTTATAGATACAAAGTAGGTTAAAAATATGTAACTTAATTAAAATATTAATAACGACAAATGGGTAATAACAAAACTTATTAAAAATGTATTTTTATCATAAACCTTTTGAATTGACACACAGCTCAACATTAGTTTAGCCTACTACTTGTGATTGTGATTGTAGTCCATTTATGAAAAGTTAACAAAACAAAAAAATTAACAAAACTTAAAAGATAACAAATATTTCTTTATCAGCTAGCTGACATCAATGTAATGGATTATGTGATTTTTTGTATTTTATTATAATAAGTAAGTTTAGTTTAACAATAAATGGTCAATCAATTAAAATGTTAAATATTTTTAAGAATAATAGCAGATAAAGATTTTTTTATCAAATTAAATTCGTTGGAAAATAAAACTTGCGTTTATTATTTTATA
The DNA here is from genome assembly GCA_013403705.1 of Heliconius hermathena. Taxonomy (NCBI): domain Eukaryota; kingdom Metazoa; phylum Arthropoda; class Insecta; order Lepidoptera; family Nymphalidae; genus Heliconius; species Heliconius hermathena. The sequence goes on along the minus strand of JAAIXJ010000271.1, from coordinate 265,606 downwards.
TGTTTTAATTTTCATATGGCTTCCTATCTGTGTCTAGCTATCTATCACAAATTTATATTATACCGTCAAGCGCCAATGAAAGAAATCGAAACTTTATTTAACTTTCGGAAATTTCTTGACGTGTGAACACTAAATGCATTACATGTCCTGAAGTCCTGATGACATTTAGTATAATATATTTTTCCCTCCATTTTAATTAAAGGTGGTGAATTGAATTTGAAACGTACTTGGGGCGAAAAATATCTGTTCTTATTATGAAGAGGTAAAGTGCATAATATCTTTTAAGTAATATAATTATTTATACTATAAATATAAAAAAATCTGATATAACACACATTTTTTTCACATTAAGACAGTAAAAAATTATCTACGGTATCGGTTCTTATTTTAGTTCAAGATCATTGTATTTAGCGCCCATATATTCTGCGTCAATCGATGATTAGGTTAATCGACGATTACTGAGACCTCAATATCAATAATTGGAGAAATTCTCTATTTTTTGAAAAAAGAAATTTAAAACAATTTCAGCACACTTTCAATTTACCGAAAATATATATGTTATAACATAAAATTTATTATATTTATTATTTTGCTTGTAATAATTTTTTTAAATTTTATATATCTGTAATGGGAATCTGCTATTACCCTAAGCCGTCGACTACCTGTGTTGTTATCAACTTTTTGTGTATATAAAAAAATAAACGAATCGTAAATTTCATATAATGACTTTTTATTTCACATGAAATAAATTTCCACTTCTTAACCTACTTCTATCTAATATAAAAACAAATAAGGATGTAGTAAAGTATATAATTAGTTCACCACAAAATGATCTTGGAATCACTTACATGATTAGGGCATAAGATATGTATTAAGATGATAGCACTGTTATTCCCAAAATGCTTCCTGTGAGATGTATTTCGTTTAAGGAGCAAAAGTAAGTTATAGCAATACCCAAAAAAAAACTAAAGTATTGTGATTATAAACATTAATATATTTCATATTTTTTACGTGTGTACATGTGTTTTATATAATGTTAAAACACATATTTTTTTACATATATTATATTATACACAACAGCCAATACAAAAAAGAACTGTAGGTAGATGTTGTTTACAAGTCCTATTGAACTGTCAGTTTTACAACAAAATTATAATTTATTAATATTTTATTTATTTTAGATCAATTATGGCAGTAGCTTTAAGTTAATTTAACTTCTTTGAAATACACTGTATGGAAGAAATTAGTTTTGATTTAGAGATCCTAAGTGTTAAGTAAATGTAGCAACAATACAGATAGAATTACTTGTAATTAACTACTCAAACTAGCTACTTAATATTATAACATGGTCCACAGAGAAAGCAATTATTGTATTGTATATAAAACTGTAAACCTAGATAAAGACTACACCCTAGATAGAATAATTTGTATACAAAAATGTAAAAGAAAAAAATAAGAAGCTATATCTTTCATTTAAAAAATGATTGATTGTCAGTCATTTGAAAAAGTTGCCGAGAAAAAGTTTTACAACTATTGATTAACATGATTAATTTTATATACATATTTCAATATCTAAATATACACGTTGTTTATGTAATAGGCAGAAAATATAATTACTTAAGAGAATCTGAAGGAAGATTCCTTGTTATTACAATTCTTATGTATTAGTATTATAACACGTTGTGAATATTTGGACATAAATAGTATATAATAAATAGAATATATACAATAGCTTGACTTGCATAGGGATATTAAATATAAATATATAGTTTATATAAAATACAAACGTAAAAAAATTAAACGAACATAATTCTTAAATGAAAAATCATTATTGCTAACATATTTTATATTCCCTAAAAAATTATTAAATTGTATTTTTACATTTTCACAAAATTACAGAATAATTTACATTTTTATAATTAAAACTACTGATATTTTATTTATTAATTAATTTATTATTATATCAACATCCCTAATGTGATGTTTTTATTGGTTTAAGTAAACTTTTATTAATATAATAAATTAACAAGATTCTATTTTCTAGGTAATGTTAAAGTTAAAAAAAATCAAATATATAACTTTAATTGTTGTCAAAATAACAAAATCATAATAAATTGTTTTCAAAATAACAAAATTATATTGTTTTCAAAATAACAAAATCATATTAAATTGTTTTCAAAATAACAAAATTATATTAATCACTCACTTAAATTATTTGTTTTAGTAATTTAATAAATGACTTGCAATCTTAATTGGAATTCTCAAATTTGAATCTTAAACATTAATAATGTTTTCATAATATTAAAAACCATTTAATTATTCTTTTATATCATTTTACTAATTTAAAATGAAGGATTACACAATAACCCAATTAACATAAAATTTTGTTTTGTAAGACTGCAGTAATTAATTTTATTTTTTTATAAAAAAAAAAAACACTAAGTAAAAAATACTGTCTTTTTTGTTTACTTGTTTTAATTCAAAATTGAATTCAATGCAATCGATAATAAAAGATAATTTTATGGTGCCATTTCGACTAAAATAGTCTTCACTTGTGCGTTGTGTTGGAAGCCCAGCAATCGGACAGTCTATTGCTCATAAGGCACAATGTCGATGCCACTAGTGTGTTAATAACAACTTAACAGTAAATAAGGACAAAATAAAAAAGAACAAATAAATCGATGAACATATTTATTTATATTTTACTTCTGGAAATAAATAAAAACTTTAATAAAAAAATTAAGGATATATTAATAAAGAGTACAATTTTATACATATATAAAAAAAATTATGCCGTCACTTTGTTACACATGTACACTACATAAATTAAACATCTGATAATTCACAAAAATTCATAGGATAAATTACATTCATAGGACAAAAATTTACAAGTTAAAAAAAAATACTTTTCCTTCTAATTCATATAACACCTACTGAAACTCTTTCTGAAACATTCTACATGCCTCATAATAAACAATTTCTAGCATACATATTTATAGTACGCAATAATAAATGACAAAAGTAATACAAAATTTTACTCACATGAGACTTGATGCTTCACGTAAAACATTTAAAATCGGTCACAATGAATAGGTAAATATGTTTGTATATATTTTCTATTGTTATTTGTAACTAGACGATGTAATGGCGGGCGTACCCTATATAAAATTTTAACTGCTTACCTACTTAACATTTAAACTTTTAGGAATATATCAAATATCAACACAAAACTATTTAGGGAACAACATGATTTCATATATCAGTCAAACACCCACGTATGGCAGAATCGATGTAGTACTAACACACTAGACCAATATTTAAATAAGTATTATAGTAATCCCTTCATATTTAAGTACTCGGTACCGACGTGATAAATTATGTAACTAAATATCATTTTAGTTACCAATTACATTTGTGATATGAACAAATAGATTTCAGATGAAGACTTTGAACTATTTCTACCATCATTTCCTTAATCATCTGTCTACCAATAATTCACCATTTAACAAATAAATCAATGGGTTAGTTATGACTAAACACTTAACAACAAATATAAAATAATAAGTTGCCATTATGGCAAACTAGTCGACGTTCTAATTGTGTCAGACTATAAAAAAATATTTTTTATCTATCCATGTTTCTTTTTTATCTATCTCTGCTTCTTTATAACACATTTTGACAAAAACCACACGTTAATAACGGTAGAAATAGTATTACAATTATGTTGAAAGCATAAATTATATCAGTTAACAATTTAAAGCAACGGTAATCTATCTATATTTGATCAAGCATTCGAACATAAAACAAATGAATTATAATAAAAATGACTGAGAAACAAACGAGATGAATTCTCAAAAATGGACAGACTGACAGATAGATATGAATATAAGACGTGTCGATGAATTTAAATTTTATTTAGAATTTCATAGAAACAATTTAATAATCAAGAAGACGAATGGGCGTGATAACATTAATGTAAGCGATAGTTATTTTATTGAAACGCCCGTATTTCTAAGGAATTGGTAACTCCTTGTAGGACGTACTACAATTTAAGTGTCTGACAGCTAGTGGCGAGAACAGCTGAGTCACACCAACACATGGCGGATACTCGTAGTGCGAAAATTTGTTATTGTCATATAATTTCGCAGACATCTACATCTACATCATACAGTTTGTCACAAGGTTATCACTCACCGAAGTCATTTTTCCCAAAAAGATCTCTGAACGAATTAACGTTTTTAAAAGTAATATTATATAATAATAATATATGAATACACAAACGTGCAAAACCGTATGCAGTAAACGTGAAGTCGTCACTAACTACTATAGTTTTTGTATCAAAGTTAATGATTTACATCGATTGATACGGCAAAATACACGATGAAGGCCCCCAAAGGTTATGTACAAACTATTATAATTTAGGAAACAAGTGTATATGTAAGTGTCACTGCGGGCGCGGAGTGCCGTCCGCGTCCAACCCTCACTTCGACAGTTTGCTGATAACTCTTATCAGTGCTCCGTTTTCATCTTTCAATCGTTGGTTTTCTATTTGCAGAGCTTGCTGGAACTGTAGATAATATACATATTATAACACAAATTTACTTCAACACTACACTCATCACAATCAATTGAATTTTATAAAATTTTAATCATTCAAAACAACACATTCCTAATTCAAAAATCATCCAATATATTAACTAAATTTATATATAATTATATTATTAGAGTCATTTTCTATTATTACATTGACATATCTTTTTATTCAATTGATGTGTGATGAATTTTACTTATCGACCCATATAAATGAGTAATCTAGTATATTACCATCATCATCTTGGTCATCATCTAATCACGCGGCTGAATAGTAAAAATTAGGAAAAAAGGACTATTTACAATATATGTTCTAAGATGTGTTCTGTGATGTTAGAGTGAATGTATAAACAATTGCACAATGGACATTAAACTAACATATGATGTCCTTATATGTACTAATCTGGAAGAATTAACGTTAAAATTGCTATGCATTTTATATTGAAAATATATGTTATTCTTTATTTTTTGTTACCAATATCTATAAAATGTAAAGTGTTATGTGTTTTTTTTCTTCTAAAATTCACATAACGGACATGCAGCACGCTACACAACACTGTACTTACACAAATACTCCAGATAACTCATTATAAACGAAAAATAATTTAAATATAATAGATTATATATTCAAATCGGAATAATTAGTGGTTTTATTTTAAATTAAGAAAACCTATTCACAATAAGTATTTTTTAAAATAGCTCAATCATTAAACATTGTATGCTTTTATTAAATCGATAAATTGATTCGTACATAATGTATATGTTATAACAACGTTATCTGGCTTCAATCAACGTTATCTGGCTTCAATCAACGTTATCTGGCTTCAATGAAGGTCAACGGGATGGTTGGACTACGTTAAACAAAGCGCTAGGAAGAGTAGTCGCACTCTGTTAGACACTTATCAAAGCATGCTCGTCAACAAAATGTTAATGTATTACGATTGAGTCCAAGTGTTGTGCGTACACCAAACTCAGAGGCCAAGTCTTACTAATGCAGACATTATTATTATAGAAAATATCAATTGAAACAACGAAACATTAATATTGTAAATGGACAAAAAATAATTGAATACTTATAACTGTTGTTTCGTTTGTTTTTAGTTAACAAAACCATACAATGGTAAGCTATGTAATATGTATGTCTATTTAAAATATTTAATGAGTTAATTAAACTGTTAGTTAACAACGTGGTATACGAGTGAATGGGGGGGCCGCATGGGTCAGCCGCAAGGTGCCTGAACACATTTACCTATTTGGCGGCAGAGTTGGTCAGTTTGCTGACGACCCGCGTTAGCGCACGGTTCTCAGCTCTCAACCTTTCGTTCTCAGCTTTTAGTTTTTGCAATTGCTACAAAACGAACACCAACATTACAACTCGTTTTATCACTATGGCGGCCACTTGACCGCCAACTTGAAATCCGCCATTAATACAATAAACTAGAAGCTGTCAAATCTTATGGTTATTTAAGTATTGATGACTAAATATTCTGTGTATATTTGTATAGTGTAATGTACGCTGAAGCTTTAAAACAGATGAGATCATCTCACCTTCAACTCTTCTTCCATTTCAGATAATTTTCTTTCCATCGCTCTCTTTTCTCTCTTTTCGATTTCAGACAGCGAATTCTGATTCTGAAAAGAAGCAATACATGATATACCATACGGCCTAGAAGTAAAAAACAACAATATCTGAACTAAAACAACAATATCGCATTGCATTCGTTCCCAACATTTCCTCCTTCACAAATATGTGTCGTTAAAATCGCCGTTGCATATTTAGACATTTATAGAGCTTGTTCCAATAAAATTTTGTTGTATACAACATAATCAAATGAACATTCGCGTCAAAACAAGTGGTAAAAGTAGACAAACAGTTTCAGATAGCCAATATGTCAAGGGACATCTGTGAACATAATTAGTAGTTAAAAGTGGGCGGGGGATTAGTCAAGAGCTTTTAAATAGGTGTGTAGGTATGAAAACGTGAGTTGCAAGTGTCACGGCTTTATTGTATGCGCCAACCGTGTTACACTTTACAATTATTATCATGATATAATACTATGATGGAACCATATAAATTTCTTCATAAAATCAATCAAGGAAGTTTCGCAAAGAACAATTAAACAAAACGGAACGGAAATACGCCATATATGCATATATTCGCTTATACATAACAGAACAAAGTATAAAAAGGACACATATTAAAGTTGCATACCACTTGTGAAAGCCTGGTGACTGTGGCCCGGGCGTCGCGCAGCTGTTGCTCGGACGTGGTGAGGAGGGCGCGGAGGCGTCGGACTTCACTCTGCGACGCTTCATATAGTGCTTTGTAATCGGGTTCCTCTCCGTCATCTGTACGTTCACCGCCGGACTGAAATTGAAATTGAATCAAAAAATCTAAATCAGAATATTCAACAAAGCCACTACAAACACTTTTGAATCATCAAATTATATAAAAACGTGTTAGTGGTAGAAAGTTGTCCTATAGAAGGACAATGTTTACTATTGCAGAAGCTCCTCCCTTTTATCTGGGGTTCCTCAAGGATCTCATTTCCGTAGGCCCCGTTCTTTTTAATATATTCATTAATGACATCGTCTTTTGCTTCAGAAACCTGACTCGATCTTTTTGCCGATAACTTATAAGTATATGCGTACTGTTTTCTGATTCATCTTTTCCACAAAGTGACTTATTGCGACTATATGAATGGTGTCAAAAAAAACAGATGGATCTAAATAATGATAAATGTACCCACATAAAGTTTACCAGAAATCTTAAAATAATCCAATGTGAATATTGTCTAAGCGAGATAAAGCTTCAGGAAGTTCATTCAATTAACGATTTGGGCATTACTTTAGACACAAAACTTTCTTTTCTACCACACATTGATAGAATTATAAAAAAATCTTCAAAGGTTTTAGGTTTCATTATTCGTACTACAAGGAAAGTGTTTGGGCCGTCAACAAAAATATTATTAATTAATAGCATGGTAATAAGTATATCGGAGTACGGACGTATAGTTTGGACGACTAGATTATTCTACACAATCACTTAGAATGAAACGCTTTATGGCATCTTGCTTATTTGAAAGGAATGACAAACTCTTTTGAAACATATGATAGCAGATTGAATCAATAAAAACTTATCTTTTTTTCCACTAAAAGAGATGTTTTTGATTTAGCGTTTGACTACAAAATGCTGAATAACGAATTAGACTGTCTACAACTCCTGCAGTTGTCCAATTTTTACGTTCCTCCATACTTAAACGAATTGGCAAACTTTTTAACCGGTTCAGTATTCGACGTCTCTATAAGCAATTTTAAAAGAAACTAATTGCAGTATTTAATTGCGAACTAATCAAATAACGTTAAACATTTTTTTCCTATTATTTTTTTGTACTTAGCAGCTGAGTTAAATTTCATATAGTTTTACAGTGACGTAATTTTTATAACGCAATAATGTATCTTCTGTAATATAAATCAAATTAAATCAGCTTCACACTGTATCCCGCACACAGAAGGGTAGGCAGAGGGAACCTAGTGTTAAGACACTTCCGTTCCTCACTTTCTGCCGAATTCTGGAGGCATTGTGTTTGAGTGGCAGAACTCAACGCCGCGCTTTGCCTCGACACCAGAGCGAAGAAAATATTTCATCAAATAAATTTAAGTAAATATTTCATCTCCTCGAGTGGGGATCGAACCCACAACCAGTTGGTTTTACAGTCACACTTTGCGCTGCTGCGCCACGACTGGGCTCAGTCCTTTTATATATAAAACATTGTAAAACTGCTGGACGACCTAAATAAATAAAGAAAAAAAAAATAAAAAAAAAATAAAATAGAAATAATGATATTGATATTGAAATGTCTTATTGCACATATTGCAATTAGATACTTATACCACATTCAATGAAAAGGTAATATTAGTCTTTTATACATGTATACAATGCTTAACACACATCCCAAAATTCCATGACAGTGTCAATAATAAGACTGTTATTGTAAAAAATATATTAATAAAATGTGTTATTGTATGTTTAAACTTTTCATCTCATAGAAAGGGAGTCAAGTCTAGTATCATTCTTTGCCTTCCACCTGAATAAGAGATTTTGTCTAATTAAAGCGGTAAAATAAAAATAGGTCAAATTTATAATTTTCCAAAACTAACTGTGTATTGTGCTACAATGGCGCAGTGGCGCAACGTATATTGTTATATGATTATGTTGAATTTAATATTATTGTAAGACCTCTATTGATATTAATTCATGTGTGTGTGTAATGTTGGATAAAGCATTACTTAAATATGCGCTTATCTAAATAATACAAAATATAAAAATATTTAAAAACGTACACAATAACCATCAGAAACTACCGAGTTTAGACTCGTACATCGCGAATTGAGGGTGGCCACTGAATCTAGATCAGTGAGTGACCGCGATCGTTCTTTGTTTAGATTACTACTGCTCGCCGAACGTGATTTCCTCTCTGGTCTTACAGGTGGCGGCTCTACAGCTTCCGCTTCCACTTCCACTGGTGTTTCTATCGGTGCCTTCGCGGCCAACGGGATAGGTTTTGGCTTAAAGTTTTTTTGACTAGCTAGTATTTTTTTATCCAATTTCTTTAGCACCGGTGTCATCAAATTCAATGACCCCAGTGTAGCTCCGCTCAAATACACTCCACCATAACCGGAACTTGTGCCACCGTAAATACTCAAATTGGACGACGGACGTCCCAAACCGACAGTGTAAGGATTATAATTTCTATACGCGCTTGTACTATATGAGTTTGAATAACTATTTGAATACGGACTATACTGTCCTCCGATCATTGAGCCCAACACACTGGGAGATGAACCATAGTGCGAGGTGAGGCTGCGCGGTCGCGATGCAAATCTATCTTGCTTTCGACTCATTGTCTTTCACATGACAATCATATATAAGATGCAGACATGCGATCGTCGCGCGATTTGAAAACATACTGAGCGTTTTCCTGCTATTATAAATCTACACAGAGTGAAAATATTGGTGACTCCCACTCGAATCTCTGGTTCGGAGATGGTGTGAGTGAGACACCACTGTTACACCGAAACGACAAGATGAGATGGATACATTCAAATGAACACGTGAGAAAATCACATCACCTGTAAATATAACGAATCAATCGTCGTCAACGAAGGAAAGTTTACTATTAGTGTTAAATGAAATACTAGAACACAAATAGATATTACACACACCTCTACCAATAGTGACGGCAACTGGCTGTCGATCGTGAGTTACGACTCATGATTTGAAGATTTGAAGGTCGAATATTGTCGTTAATGCGTGCGCCCGCCCCACTCATGCAGGTACGCATGCGCTAAAAATAAACAACCGCGCCTCGACAGACATCGTACATTATATTAAACATAAATAAATTTCCGAAAACACTAATCAAGACCGCATCAACGATGTGAACATTATTAAAATCAAAGAACATTGCTTAACTTAAAATATTGAAACATTAATTTTCTAAATCAACCATTAACCGTAATAAACGTAAGAAATAATGATCTCTATTCTTTAACTACTAAAAATAAAATCTATTTTCAAGTTTACGCAGCTCTGGTCCAGAATCCCGTTGACCCAAATACTAACTTAGCTCTAATATAGTTGACTGGAATTTTCGACGACACACTCTAAATTTACAGAAATATTTACGAAATCTCTTGCAAAAGAGTAATAATAGAATATTTTAACTGTAACCGTTACCGAAGAGTCGTTTAAATATGAGCTACAAAATACAATTTGCTAAAATTTCACAACACCATATTTAAAGTATAAAAACATTATTTATATTATGTGGAGAATAGGATATTTCAACATAATTCTAGATAGAATAGTGTTCAAATGCTCTGCTCTGGACTATAAATATAGTTAATGTAAATTAAGAAAAGATCATGATATTCACACATATATATGTAAATATTGACGATGTGTAAATGTGCTTTTTTTAAGTCTCTTACAGTTGAAGTCAACAAGTTCTTCACTTTTCATCCAATTTTTGAAACGTTAAGATTTTAGTGACAATACACCGCATTGTGATAAGTCTAAACAAGCTGCGCAAATTAACAATTTCAATTATAAGCAATTAGGGATCAAGAATACTTTAATGGTAACTAAACTGAATTTAATGACTTTTTGTAATATGATTACAAAAAAATTATAGTGAATACTAATAAAATTAATATTAAAATAATACTAGCTTTGTCCTTAGGAAATAATCTTTGTATCTCTGGAGGGAGATACAAAAAATTTACCAATTTTCACTTTATGTGGATTAATAAGACTATAACTAAAATGGATAACTAAAATGTGCTTACCTGTATAAAAAATCGAAGAAATCGATTTGTTAATTCCATTTTCGATTAGATGTTTTGTCTTTTTTCGGTAATGGATAACTGTAAGTACCCTTGGACTATAATAAAAAACTTGGTTTCTATTCATATATTATATTGATTTCTGTACCCTAAAGAAATATTAATATAGAAAGTCTGTAAACGTGCCGATGACGCTGGTTGTATGTTTACAAATTTTGGCCTGTTCTATTTTGCTAGTGTAATAAGGTCAATATGTATTGTATAATAGGAACGTTAAGAGAGTTTTTATAATTTTGAACTGAAAATTCATTTATGATTAATATCGCCACCGAAATCTCGAGGGATTACGAGTCAAGTAACGGAAATCAACGTCGCGTTTTGCTTTTTTACCACAGCGAAGAAATAAAAATATTAAATAATTAATTCCCTCGAGTGGAAATCAAACCCACACGCTTGTGCCACTACGACGGACGGTTTTAATTATTCGGTCTATAAATATTGTTAAGGAAAAAAATATGTGTATATGAGTAGAGATCATGATATTTACTTATAATATTGACGATATGTCAATGTGCCTTTTCTAAGTCCCTTACAGCTGAAGTCAACAAGTCGAGTCACTTGTAACTAACATTTAATTGATACAAATATATTTCTCAGCCACCTCACATAACAAGCCGTTAAATTGAACAGCCTGGTTTTCATACAAATCTACTATGTTTAACTAAAGTAAAGGCCTGAACTGACGTAGGCAAGGCAGCGTGAGTAGGGTTCAAAAGCTAACATTGGCGTTAGTCGGCAGCGTTTTTTGCTTGAAGAATTGAGATTGACAATATACCACGCAGACACGATTCATAGTAGTAGTTAAACGTTAATATATATTTTATAGTACACGTGGCAAGACCAAATTTCAATAATTTTCTAAGATACTTCTTGTTAAATTATTAGAATTTACACGACCACGTGTATCGAACGCTTATTTATCAGTGCCAATATTAGTGTGTTATATGTATTTACATGTTCATTTTTAGTAAATATAAAACAAACTGTATATGTATTACTTTTTATTGTCACTTTTTGTTCTATATCTATATCAACGTAATTAATTATTGTTGAGTTTTAGTTAGTAGTAGCTTGAAATCATTTGAATTATTCTAAACATATTTTTACAATATATTTAATTTTCAACATAAACTGAAGACGATACGACCAAAAAAAAATGTTGTACCTAATGTAAAAAAATACCTTTTCGAGTATTTATCGAATGTACCAAAAATATTCTTGCTCTTTTGTTTGCTTGCGTCATTATAGCATACACTGACATACAGCTAATCGCCTACGTACCATTTCGACTGCGGTAGACGTGGTTATACTATTTTTATCACAGTACTACCCGTCTTGATTTCTCATGTAAATCTTGTGAATGATAAAACTTATATATTTTCGACACTGCTTCTGCGTCTCTTTATTAAATAAATATTAATCATCTGTCAGTCACGTCAAAATACACCATGTATTTATTATTTAGATATTAAGTAGAAGTAGTTGATGCCAGTCGTGGCGCAGGGACACAAAATGTGACTGTAAACGCGAATGGTTGTGAGTTCGATCCCCACTTGAGGAAATGAAATATTTATTTAAATTTATATTTCCATTTCTTCGCTCTGGTATCGAGGGCAAAAAACGCGTCATTGAGTTCCGCCACACAACACTCGATCCAGAATTCGGCGGAAAATGGGTAACGGAGTGTCTCAACACCAGGTTCCCTCTGCCTACGCTGCTGTGTGCGGAATACAGCGTGAAGTTGATTTATTTGTTTTATTTATTTATTAAGTAGCACACACAAAAAAGTAACAGTCACTCCACAGGTTTGTTAAAAAAATTATAGCAGGAAAAAATGATTTACAAGGGACTCGAGATAGATAGATAATATCTCCTACATAATATCTCGATTACTTATTATTTTACGAATAACCTTACGACAAATTTTATTAATTATATCGGTATGTGTGATAGAATGGTAGAACGTAGATCACTCGCTAACCGCGAAGGCAAGCAAAAAAATTGCAAAAAATATATAACAACCAGATTCTATCAGTTCATTAATTATTTTTGATAACAACTCCAATAAATAATTAATGAAAAAAAAAGAAATGAGTATCTTTATAGATCTCCAAAGTAATACCTTTTTGTAGACACAGCGATGATACAACTTGACTTTTTTGATTTCAGTCAGATATACCTATATACATAAAATATAAAAAAGATAACAATGAACAATATACGTCCGCATCCACAAAATACAGTTTGACGTACAAATGGAGTCCTTAAATTTACGAGAGTATTATACTTTGACGGCGCATCTTTAAAAAAATCTTGGCAAAGAAAAATACTTAAATCGATTATTCATTTCGACTGGCTAATTTATAACGAGAGTGATTTATGACCGATAATACTAAGAACGACTCAAATCATTTAAAAAAAAGAAGGCAATTATGTTCACAATATCAATGTTAATCAAAATACATTTCTACTAAACAACGCCAAGTATTATAAAATATCCAGTTTACTGTAATTAAACATCCAGGAAATACTATTTTTGATTGTTTCAAATTAATTATTTAATATTTTCATTTCCTCGCTATGGCAACAAGACAAAGCGCGGGGTTGAGTTCCACCACACAACATACAATGTCTTGAAAATTCGGCGGCAAATAGAGAACAGAGTGTCTTAACTCTAGACTTCCTCTATCTACTTTAATATATAGCGGGATGCGGTGTGAAGCTTTAAAAAAATCTATGTTAGGAAATATGTTGACAATTGAATTAATTCATTATTTTTTACGTAAAATATATTTTACATTATGATTAAGTAGTACACCAAAAGCATGTGATACAATAGATAAAAAATTAAGAGTGTGCTTTGGAAAACGCGAAATAAGTTTTCCTTTAGATTCATCTATATTTTATTCTTTTTTTATTGCGAATCGGTAATTGGCTATGAAAGAAAGAAAGAAAGTATGTGCTCGCACCTCTCTCTCCGGCCCCTACTGTAAAATGCGAAACTCTCTCTCCTTCTCTCTCTATCTACCTTCGCTAACTTATATCTCCTTCTCAACTTTCGTTCACCTTGCCACATTTTTTGTAACGCTCTAAATTTAACTTCCAAAACAATATAATGATCACTTTATGTTTAAAATGTCATGAAGACATAAAAAATACGTAAAATTTGAAGTTTATCATTTTAATATACAAACACACATATACAAACTTACCGGCAAATTTTCAATGTCGCCATCTCCTTCGCCGCCTCCACCGCGATCGTTAACAATATCCTAAATCAAAAATCATAATGTAAATTGACCATATTCGATTAACCCAAAAAAAATATAAAATAGAAAGTTATGCGTGTAACTGAGAGCCGGATAATCGAGTCTCCTGTGTTTTCTATAATATTTTTTAGCACGAACAAGATTTCTCATAATAAATAGAATTTATCATGAACAGATGACGCCCAACCTTCGTCACTTTTTGTTTGCAAAATGCTTGAAGCATCTTTGGATAAAAATTGGATAAAGTAACTGTCGACAATATCAAACAAGTTCGTTTTAAAAAATGTTTCCTATAATCTTACTAAAAATGAATTAGGAATATGAATTATAGTGTTATATTAATAAAATATTTTGTGTATATCCAAAATAATCTACATATATCCCGTTATAGAAACGCAAGCCCACACTTCTGACTCATTGCTATTTCCTCTCCGAGAAAACTTTGCGTCATTTTATTCATTCTGACAGTTCCTTATTGGGTTTTAGCCTAAACCGTTGGATCATTATCTGATACTTTCCAAGCATAATATTATTTTTGTGAGCAACAATTCACAAAATATCATAAGATTTGTCTTTGAGATAATACGTAAGTATTATCACGTATTATAAGTAGAATGTAGATTATGTGTGATTTTAAATATCTGTATTGCATTTATTTTATTAAATTTAAAAGGGTTTAAATAAATATACTCATTATGGTTCAGTGGGACAGAATAGGTACTATGTGGAGAATGGTTGTAGTTGCAATCTGTATTTGGGCGAAAATGGAGAACAGAGTGTAATTTTTTTGCACTTGGTTTTCTTTACCTAAACTGTTAGGATCCATATGGATATGATGTGTGTGATGCGATAGGCAAGCTTGAAATAGATCTTAAATTTTTTGAATATGAAAGGAAGCACTAGTAATATTTTTGATTTCGCTGTGAAGAACTCCATTGTATACGCAATATTTTTAGTGTTCACTTTTTTTTTACAATTTCACACTATCTCATTTACAGCAGAATAGGCAGAGGGGACCTAGTATTAAGACACTCCGTTCCCTTCTTACCACTGAAATTTTCGAGGCATTGCGTGTTTAGTGGCGGCACTCAACGCCGGACTTTTGCTTTGTTGCCAGAGCGAAAATAATAAGAAATAATAATTCTTTCCACCAAATGGGGTCGAACTCACAACCGTCGCGTTACAGTCACACCCTTGTGCCCCAGAGCCAAGACTACCTCACTCCTCACTTTGTCCACTTTGATTATCAATATAATAAAACATAAACCACCATTAGACAATACAAGCAGGTATACAATGTACATACATCCATGTCAACATGGCCGACGCCGGTCGACCGCCGCTTCGGGCGTCGCCTGCGCTGTATCACGTTGAGGGCGGCCTGCGTGCTCGCCGGCGACGACGACGACGACTTGCTCTCTGAACTGCTCTCACGCTCTTTCTCTTCTTCACCTTAGCAATAATCATACGCTTTTATACGCAATTGGATACTTTACTACACATCTATCTAGTACTTAGACATAAATTTACATATGTGTGATAGCTTTTGTAGTAAGGAATTAAAAAATGTAAATTTTAGTTTATAACATATTGTTATGTTTATTTTCAAATCCAGATCGAGACTTAAAATTTTGACACAACAACAGCCAGCATTTATGAAATCGTCGAAGGTGTAATAGGCATTACACCCTCGACGATTTCATAAAATGATGTTTTTAGACATTTTCGAAGCGATCACCATATAGTTATGATTATGATAGTTTCTAAATAACTTATCTATATATTTGATATACATAAAAGTATGATATACTATTAAATTATACAAGTAAATAAAAGGTATTTTATATAATATAATAATATGGTATGTTTAAGAATATCGATGAATAATAGATTCAGAACGTAATAAAACTGAAACAATGAAATATGTTTTCATATGCATTTACCTGCACGAGTATCTTCTTTTGGAGATGTATTTATAGTTGTTGCGTTGGTTGTGGCTGTGGTTGTGTTTGTGTTGTTAGCAGACGCTCGTCGAAGCGGCAGAGTGACGGTAGTCTCCGCGGCGGGCGCACTCGTCCTGGTGGACGCCCGTCCCGCATCCTCCAGCTCGAACTGTTATTTTACAGTATGTTTTTAAAGTAGAAGTTAAGTATGTTTCTTAAATAAAATAATCTCCACCCTCACAATGAAATGCAACAAACAAAACTGTAACTTTTGATTTTGCTAAGAAAATTAATTCTTGAATGGTTTCCTAGAAATCATAAGTTGGGTCACATCCATTCTGAGGGTGCAGAATTGAACAATACATTGATAAGCCTTACCAAACTACGTTTATACATCCAATTTTAATATATTTAACTTTTTCAGTAGTCATACTATTTCCCATAACAAATACGTAAATTTGCACACAAGCACACATGAACACACATTTTGTAAGCATGCGATATTTTATAAGTAAACACAAATAATGAGACATAGGAAGCATGACACAGAACATAAAACATATTTTAGCCAATGCTACACAACAACAAGAAATTAATACAATACAAATGGTTTTTTTGATAACTTTAAATATTTCAATATATGATTAGGTATTGTTGAATTAATAAACTTCACAAATGAACACATGAGCAAGTCATAGTTTACATGCTTGAATTTATTTTTGCTGGATGTCAAATTTGTATTGACAAACAAGAACAGAGAAATAAAAAAAATATACAATTGTTACAAAATTTATGCCAACTTGACAATGGTATGACTTAATACGTTAAATATTGGCTTTATTATTTATGTTAGCTTTTATGTTATTTAATTTTACAATATAATTCGAAATTTATTATATTATATTATAAGACAATATTTGCAACGTATACAGTCAAAAACGAATCACCGAGAAAAGAATGTATGCAACATCAATTTTGAAATATCCTGTTATACTTCCACACCATGCGCAAGTTCCGAAATTTTCAGAGCCCATATAACGAATACGCGGCTATCAATTGCTTCAAATTTATTCTAATATTCATATTCTGATGCTTGATATAATATTATATGAAATCAAATTGCGAATATATTCATTTTTATCCAAATATTTTTTTATGTATTTTCACTTACCCCGTAATGACACCATTACGGATTGGCTGGCAATACTTTATATTAAACCTTGACCTAACTGTTAGTTTATTTTTTATATTTAGCAAAGAAACGGAATACCTAGGGCTAGTTGATTTCGACGGTATTTATCCTACAGCGAGACGTTAAACAAATGGACGGTTTAGCATTATGATGAAGACTCATCTAGAACGAAGTATGAGTAACGATTGTATGACAGATGTATAGCTTGAAAAACAAACAATTGATAGTCGCGTGGTATGGCCTAAGAGGCGGTCCAGACGCCGGCGATACACGCCCTAAATAATCGTCATCTGGACCAGCTCGAATCCAAGTGCCGGCGTTCTTGTACGCGATTTACGCGCGAGCAGATACAACATATGAGTCTCTAGTGTCTCACGGTAAACTCGCGCGTAAAACGCCTCATGTGGACAAAGCCCTAAAGGACCTTATTAGTGTCGAGTCGTAGCCGCCACGAGGGCCGCCTCTCACTGTTGGCCGCGATCGTGGCGGTCGCGGTCGCGCACGCCAGCGCTAGCGTCACCACGCTGCCCCCGTCGACGGCGCTGCGACCCTATACGCACATTGTCAAACATCCACCATTCACAATTACATATCTAGACCATGTTTTAATTAAACAAATTTGGCCAAATTAAGTTTTATGTTTAAATAAATTTTTTTTTACTAATTCAAGCTTACAGAATTGGGTTAGACTAGAAAATAGTGCCTTATTTTATTCGCAGATTTATCGTTTAACCGGATTAGATAAATATCAAAGAAATATTCAGCAAAAAGAATCCTATGCATCTTAATTATAGATATTAATTGTTTTTATACATTTATTTTTACAAAAGGTAGGCTAATTTTGATATGTTAATTTTGGTATAAAGGACATTTGTAAAAAAACGTAAAGTACCAGTTTACTAATTAAATGATTATTGGTATGATATTACACTGCTACTTGTATCATTCTATCTAATCAATTCTTATTTTATTATTTACATATGAATACAACTAATGTCCAGATGTTAAAACGTTTAAAGTAAGTTTATGATAAAATTTAAATATGTAGCTACTCTCAAGCATTTTTAATAACTCGTAATTAATCCAAATCACTTTATAGTATTTATAATTACATACGTTTTTCATGTTCAACTGCAATATTAAAATATTTATATATTTTTTACATTTACTAAAAAAATGTTTACATTAAGTTACAAAGTTGAGAGTAGTCACTATTTAAAAAAATACTTCAAACACAGTCTATTTACAAGTGTTAAATACAGGTAAAGATATCAAATACTTAATGACGTCATTATAAAACAGGCAAATTATTTAATTTTAAATAAGACAAAAAAAACATCTATAATTTCCAGATAAATTTACTTGCTAACTGTACTGTTACTTAATATTTACAAAATAAAATTCCAGTACGGTTGCGAGCGGGACGTTTTTTTTTTAAATATTAAACTATATGTAAATAATTAAAATATGTATGTAAATATTTCTGTATGAAAACTACTTACTGCGTTATCTGTATTAGCAGGCACAGGAGGATCTTCCTTCTTGACACTGATCGGTGGTGGTATTTCTGCGGCACCATTGCCGGATTTCTTCTTTACTAACTGCTCAGCGGATTTTATTTCATCCAAAGTTACCCCTTGAGTAGACCTTCTCGTCTCGCGAACACGTTTTGCGTGAGCTTTCCTTTGTGTTTCACTCTCTTCATCACGAACTGGAGGCACGAACGATCTAGAATGAAATAATATATCTTAAATTGCAAACTAGCAATCAAACTAAATTGTAGCACAAAATAAGCCAACCTCGATTTCAGTTACTCACACACTACTGTTCACTACTATGACATGCAAAAATCATTGAATATATTATAAATACATACCAAAAAATAAATAAAAATAAATATAATGTATAATATATCGTAATATAAAAAAATAAACGACAACCATGCGAAAAATAAGAATGTACTATTTGCAAAACAAAAAGTCCGAGCACAAAGGACAAGCTCTACAAAAACCATACCCTATTTGGACACGAGAAACACTTATAACGTATTAACATTAAGTAATAACCGTTACCACATTGAAAGTTTAGTTTAGATTACGGCTTTTTTATATTATACAAGTCACGTGTCCAAATAGTTATCTAATCATTTTGCAAGAAATCGTCTGTACTTGAAGAAATTCTTGAATATGTTCCCAGGCGATAGTTTTGTGGGCGTGGTCGAGCTCGGCGTTGAATTGCTACTGTTCGACTCTACGCTCTCCGACGAGCTGTTGTATGTACAACAACTTGTTAATAAATACACACCTGACACACACTTATTTTATATTCTACTATAATATAATACAATATACTATATTCAACGTTGCTACGACGAATACGCAAAATATCATAGTCTTATTTCATATACAGTACATAAATACTGAACCATATTCAAATTAAATCATCCATTTTAAAAATGAACGACCATCCACTAAATTAATTTGTGTCAATGTGTAAAAGAAAGTAAATATTACATTGCATCACTTTGAATGGAGACAATCGTACCCTGTGTATGAACCGACAAGTCCGCTCTTGAAAGAATTTAATAATTTATTTAGCATGTTCTAGTTTCTATATATTTTTTTTTGAACAAAACTTGCTTAATTTTTTTTATATTGGCATCTCACATTGAATTCTGTATGAAATAACATAACAGTTCTTCTAAGAACATATGAAATCGAAAGCGTCTCATGTCGATTAGAGACAAGCTCATTTTCTTTTCGTAGGCGATTTAAAAATATTTATTATTATACGTTATATATTTTTTGCTGCTATTTCTTGCTGTGTGACGTTTACTGAGAGACCTTTAACAAACTGCGCGTCATGTTATATTATCTGATAATCTAATTTTAATGTATCTGTAAGTTTAGTGGAAGGACGTTCAGTTTTGAAGTAGACGATATTTACTACCATTTGTCCTTAAACATTTTTTAATGTTCCCTCATATTTTATAAAAATAAATTAAAATATAAAATAAACGATTATAAATATAAAATAAACGATACCCATCACCATAATTTTATAATAAAATAAATTTAAATCATTAAAGTTCTACATAAGTCTAATTACAACTACTGTTTACAAACATTTTCATTTATACCATAATTACAATATATTTTAATATTATAATACCCGTTATATTTCTTGACTTCAAAGTGTATATAATATTTATTCAAATTGATTTCTTTGAGATAAGAACTTCTGGATTTAGTTTCCCTATAACAATGGAATTTCTTTCCTTCAAATCCTTCGTTGAAATAAAATCAAATCTAATTTAAAAACATAATAAAAGTGTAAAAGAAATCACAATCAAATCATAAATTAAACATTAGTCATTTAAATTTCACCACAAATATATATGTATATAAATGTGTTGTATGTACTTTTGTCTCAAGTTTTCATTATTTCACAGAAATAACTTTTAATCTAATATTTGCACGTGCCATAGAATAAACACGTTCTTACAATTATATTAAATAAAATAGTGAGCAATCAAAAATATTATTAAGTATCTATAAAATGTATATAAATTATATACATTTTATGTATACTTAATATTATAATATTTTTGATTATAATGATATTTTAACGTGAAGTGTATGCTACTAACCTTCTAATAGTTTGTGTAGTTGTGTTTGTGGGAATTGTTGTAGTAGTTGTAGATGAAGGAGCGTTCCATGTGTTCGCCTCCCTCTCCCGTCTCTCTGCTGGACTAATTCTATTTACGAAAACAAATATATTTCGTTATTTACACTAATATATAAAAAAATGGCCCACTAAAATATACTAAAATGTATATAATATATTAGAATATCAGTAGTTAATAAAAGTTTTAATACAAATGTTGAAGTTGATGAGTTAAATTAAATGTGTGACATTGGTTTCAAATTAGCGTAAAATTTTCGACTAACAACTTAATATAAACCAGCATAATTAAATGTCATAAAAATATAGCTTGTACATAATAGAAATGTTGTAGAGTAATAAACATTTGTAAATCAGAAACCAATGTGAAGAATGCAGCACCTGGTGTGAACGTCCTCGTTAGTATTCTCAGTAGTGGTGTTAATCTCCGTTGTTTTCCTCGCTACGGTGGCGGGCGGCACGGTCGCCGGCGGTATGGACGGACACGACGACGCCTTTATACGCGCCGTCACGTCGCGGTAGCGCTGATAGAAACTGTTCACACACAACCATGCTACGTACATACACATACACCATACACGTACACTGTACAACAGGATTACCCAACCAGGGGGGAGAAAGAAGATGCCAAAGGGGCCGTAAAGCGTTTGTATTTAAGAAAGAATAACTATATAAAGTTTTTTTTTAATTATAAGTAATATAATAGACTTACTATTATTGGATTTATTTATTCTAAAATAAGTATTTTAAATAATGTTCTTTTTTGTATGTATTGAAAGCGTAAAAGAAGGCAGGCATACCGCCACATTATATCAAAATATTATTTATAGTCCGAGGAGCCACAAGAGAAACATAGGTTGGGAAACTCTGCTGTACGCGGACTACAACACATGCTCTCTCGCAATAATGTACAAAGTGAACACTAGAAAAGAAGAGCCAGCAACGTAAAATAATAATGTTCATTTTTATAGCAAAAACATAATGAGAGATGTTTGAAAATGGCTTATTACTTTTATTAGATGACTTTCTTTATTAAGTGGCTTGTTAGTTGGCCGTGTAAGATTAGAACAATAGTTGCATACATGCAATTGTCCATTTTTCAGAAAGAAGAATACATTCTTCTTTATGAAAAATGGGCAATTATATGGTTCGTACTTATCCGTTTTTGTTTCTATACCTTATTACAATTATAATAGATTTATTTTACGTTAATGAATATGATTAAATTCCAAATCCAATTCTTTAAATGCCACAATGCAACTATTGTTTTTTATATTTCTTTATCGTAATATAAATGATCATATGAAAAGATGAAATTAAACTATCATAACTGTAAATTTAAAAAAAATATCCCTTGGAAATATTACTATTTACAAATTCCTTGAAACCCTATGTTACACTTGTATAAAAGTAGAATGGTTAGAAGAGCTTTTTCATTTATAACTTTCAGCAAATATTATTCAGTTACAAAACTATGCACTTTAAACAAGCAATAGTTAAGCTTACGAGTTCTATTTTCATATGCTAAAGAACACGAAGTCAATGAAAAGAGCTTTCCATAAATTGCTACCGATAAAACATAGCATTGAAGCTGACGCAGACGATATTTTTGTACATTTTCATGCTAAAAAGACTTAAGAATCCAATCTGAAACTATATTAAAAAAAACATATTATCAATAATCAATAAAGTACAAAAGCAAACTTACGTTTTGTCAGTTTCGAAGCTGTGTGTTCTTCTCAGTATGGTGTCATTATCCAAGTTATTATTATCTTTTTTATTTTCACCTGAAGTGATAAAAGTAGTAAATTATATTACTTGATTCATTTATGGCTTAATGTAAAAAAATGTAGATATATTATGTATTACATTTATAATACAAATTTTATGTTTTATACTAGACCTAGTTCTATACTTTTAGTATCAATTATCGATTACAAAATTATTTTATTTTATTACATGAATATATAACAATATATTTTATTTATTAATTTTTGACTTTTTTTAATACAATATTTATCGAGCTGTTAGTTTTGCATTATATTAATTAAGAGTTTAAATATTCATAAAATTTAAACCTATTAAATGGCAAAATGATGTTAAACTAATAAAATATAGCCATTGAATTGATTACCAACTATATATTACACCAATGCATCTATATAAATGCATGACGTCAGTTCTAGACTGATGCATCTCTTCATGCACTGGTAGCTTAAAATTTACCGCTATATAATGATTTATTATTTTTTATATTATATTTTATAGTGACGCATACAATAAATCCATAGAAACAGTATATAAAACCGATATAAAATTTGTTCTTTTTTTTATAATGTGATTAATTGATTGATTTATTAATACATACTACCTTTATGGGCAAAATGTGTTTTTATCAGCATTTTCATTTTACATTCGTTATTTTTATTTTTCTTGTGTAATGCTTTATTTCCATTACATATGCAATAAAGAGTTTTATCTATTTACCTATCGTATTTATCTGTTGTTAACAATTAAATTATAACGAAATCATGTGTAATTCAAAAATATACAAAATAGAATGAGCTTCACGGTGTAACCCCATACCAGAGCGAAGAAATGGAAATATAAATTTAAATAAATATTTCATTTCCTCAAGTAGGGATCGAACACACAACCAGTCGCGTTAACAGTCCCACTTTGTGTCCCTGCGCCACGACTGCCAGAACATAACACAACAGTGGCCAGTCGTGGCGCAGGGGTTACATTATTTTCATTTCCTCGCTTAGGAAAGAACATAGTGTACGCTAGGTTCCCTCTGTTTATCATAAACAAAAGCTAAAAAAACTTACGTGTATTATTGTCTTGTTGCCTATTCCTAAATGAAGCGGATCTGCGCCAGGAAGGTGATTCGTCTACAGTAATGTTTTCGGCGGGCTCAGTAGTTTCAGGCGAGGGGGCGCGGCCTTTGGGGGGCTTGTCCGATATCTTGGGAATTATTTCCGGTGCTGCTGGAGGTTTATCTGTAATATAATTAAATAGTATTGAGATAAACCAGCCCATATAGCTAGCCTTTATATGGTAGCTATTAATATAAAAAATAAGCAAATATTTTCTTAGACATTAGCAATATAAAGAGGAAAGGAAGTCGTGGCGCAGTGGGAAAAAGTCTGACATCAAACGCTACGATTGTGGATTCAATGCTTCATCTCAAAGCAATCTCGTCAGGGAAAAGGATTATGTTTAATTATATTCACTTTTCGGCTTTAAAAGCAAAGCGTGACATTGAGTTTTGACTGTCAATAAAGAATGAAGTGTCTTAACACTACATCCCTCTGCCTGCACCCTGCTAAGCAGGAAAAAAATTAACCTACATATACATAAACAAACATACCATTAATAACATCTGTCTGTCCAGCAATTTGTATCTCAACAACTCTCTTAACGTCGATTCGTGGCGGGCTCCTCTTGCGTTTGTTATTATTGTTGTTGTTGACGCGGCGCGGCGCTTTGAGCGAGGCTTCCGCCAACCATGTAGATATACTCGGGTCTACCAGATCCATACATGTTTGACCCTTTACACAAACAAATATAATTGTTCAGATCAATAAAATTATTTAACACTATAGAAAATAGTGTATACCGTATAATATATCGTATAAAACGCTGTAACTCATCGCTGTCTGTTCATGGAAGAAATATGAGAGAAAAACTTTATTGGAAGCATTTATCAATGAAATAGAATCCAAAACAGTGATTTTTATTTAATTATTCTCTGTTTATCTGTGCTATTGTACACGCTAATCTAAGAAACCATAAAAAACCTTTTTTGGTTTTAAACTTTTGTAACCTTTTTTGGTTTTGGCTGTACGTCCCAAGACGAACCAAAAAATAAAAAAAAATACCGAGTAATTCTTAAGACTGGGATCAGCGCCATGTTTAAGCAACAGTGCAGCAGCTTCCTTCTGTCCCCACAACGCGGCTGCGTGCAGCGGCGTCCAACCCTCGTAGTCCACACAATCTGGCTCAACCTCACATTGTTCTAATAGAGTTTGTGCAACCTGTTTGTAAACATCATTTTGTTATTATTTTTGAGCTTCTCGCTGTATTCTGCATATAGCAAGGTAGGCAGAGGGAACCTAGTGTTGAAACACTCCGTACCCCACTTTCCACCGAATTTTTCGAGGCATTGCGTGTTGAGTAGCGGCAACTCGACGCCGGGTTTTTACTTTGATGCCAAAGCGAAAAAATGAAAATATTAATAAATGATAATTCATTCCCCCGAGTGGCGATCAAACCCACAACATCCGTGTTACAGTCACACCCTTGTACTCCTGCGCCACGACGGCCTCTTGACGTGTATCTTGACACTAACCCAATATACAAGATATTGTTACCAAAGCGGAGTAATAACATAATTTATCTCCGTAACTCGGGTTTACAGTGAGACTCAGTGCCGCTACACCAAAATATAATTTTTTGAATAACTTCCTACTGTACTTATACGTATACTGTACGTATGTAAATACGTAGTTCGTATTAGAAACCTTTATTGATATTTTTGTGCTGTAACTGAACAAACCATAAAACATCCAACATATTAGTTCAGTAGTTCCGAACAAAAGAGGTTTTTAGTAAGTTATTTAGATTTTAACAAGCTGAAAATGAGGTGATTAAACAGTGTGGAAGCGTATAGGGGAAAATATTTTAAACCCATACCCATACTAAAGAAATTTATCAAGATACCAGTTTAGGCGTAGGATTTTTTTTTCATTTCACGATGTTTATCCATACCTGTATTTCGTGTGACGCAGTACAAAACACATGCTACTACCAAAATACTACTAAAGATTAATCAACTTTGAACTTTGCCGCCAATACCTACAACTCGATTTCGGAATGAGGCGTATGCGGCGGTTTCCTTTTGATAAGTTTGTATCTGTGTGCGTCGTTATTGCACAAATCATTCTTTTACACCGAGACATGACAAATAGCGTTTTATTTTATAAAGATAATTTTATTATTTATTTTGTTTGAAAAAATCATTTTGTCATTTTAGGGAAAAAAATATTTTTTATTATTGTATTAGGCTTTTATAGAGTAGTTAAACTGTGGTTTTACGTAAAGTGGTGCTGACAAAAACACTCTGTATATAACCCTATAGTGTGTGTAGTGGGTATCAAATGGAAGGGCTCGACTATACACATAAATTTAATTGGAATTTTAAGGCAAAAATAGGTAACACGCGAATGGAACACAACTTGTGGAACATTGTATGCAAGTATGGATCAAGTAAAACAAATAGTCAAAGGGAAACATTATTTCAATTCGCAGCTGACAATAATTTATTTATTCATATGTGGTTGTCCACCTGGACGTCCTTTGATGTTAAATACCAGAACCAGATTGACTTCATATTCAAAAGTTTAATCAAGTAATTTCAATCAAAGTTCAATTATGAACGCGCACATTACTCGGAGCTACTTACTACTACACGTTAATTTGATTATAGCTCCATTCCGCATAAAGCAATAATGACAGAGTTAAAATAGTAGACCATGATCATGATCGGCACATTTGGGTGAAGTTTAGCGAACAGAATGATGACCGGAACTTACTCTGGTAACGCACAAAATAAAAAAGACTGTATACTGTACAAACTAAAGGTCAACATCGACATTGGATGTTAGAGGACACCTTGTGTCTTATGGAGCGTCGACATGGAATTAAGATCAATGGGACATCAGCTCAATCATTTAAATTTGGCGAGTGCGCAGTTCCGATCTTCTTCTAGATTGAATCTGCGCACGAGCATATCAAGTTAAAAAAAATCAGACTTCTTAAAAAGGTTCACAACATGAATTCGTCACACCTAAAACCTGCTATCTGATAACTTTAATAGAATAACACTAACGGAAATAAAGAAAATTATCCGTGAACGAAAACATCCTAACATTACCATGTTATATTTCTACACTTCTGCAAACTGCATATAGCGCTATGGAAGCTATTATTTTGTTATAAGTGAAGCTTCATTTACCACCATCTCAAAAAGAATAAGGCTGCAAGAAATGACATCTTATTGAACATTTTTTAAGCAATATGAGAACACAAAGCTAGTATACAACACGCTATTTACAATCGCGTCTGAGAGGTAGGAAGGAGGCCTGGGCCTTAGGCTGGATACGCTTCGTATTCATATCGCTAAACAAGAAGAGATCGACGAAGAAATGTAATAAGTACAGACTGATCAAGGCTTTATTTACACGTAAAGTCCTCCTTCAGATCATCAACATCAGATTGCACTGTATGTACAGCTATTAATTCTTCGATACATAATCGAAAGCTCTAGAAAGATCAACGTCCCACTTTTCAGCACAACGCCTTTGGGGAGGGAGATGAGGGACGTACTCATATAAATAACAGCACTTAATCATTTTGTTTCTCTCATCACGCTGTTTTTTCGAGGACGGAACCGTTCGGAAAGACAGCCTTGACTTGACAAGGTTTCAGACACATGCAGGTCTTGATATTACCGATACGCTTTTGTCATTTAAGAGGTAAGTCATTATCTCTATGCGGTAAAAACCTAGAGATTCGATAAAATATTGTAAGAATATTTTGATAGTCTATCCGAAATTTTATTTTTAAAAATAAAAAGTTGTAAGAATCATAAACCAAAAGATAATCATTGAGGGAAAAGTTTGCCGAATACGATTTATTTCAAGTTACACACAAGATTTAATGCTAAAATAAAGAAGAAGTCTTGTCGACTACATTGTTCTTAACAAAACACACACAAAAGAGTTTAAACATATTTTTCATCGAAATATCCTCCTTTGCACTTAATGACTTAATTTCACAATCTGTATATAATTTTTATCTAGAATTTCTTCCGAAATATTATTCCAGCTTTCCTCTAATACATTCCACATAGCCTGCTGTGAAGATGGTCAGTTCCCGAACGTTTCGATCGAGCTCTTCCCACAAAAGTTCAATGGAGTTAAGATTGGGGCTTTAAGGTTGCCATGTCATATTTTCTAATACCTTTTCCGACTCATTTTGTCTAAGTAGCCTCTACATAATTTAGGTGGGTGACGAAGTTTTCAAACTCAACTCCATGACATATAGTCGAGGGACATGCAGAACTTCATAGTCATAATTCTGGAAATTGAAGTGTTTTAACACTAGGGACTGGTTTTTTTTAAACAAACGAGCTAAGGTCACGTTCGTGGCCACAGAATGCTGAACAAAATATAGATATTAGTGATTAGTGATTTTGTGTGAGTCGAATTCATTCTTCATCAACAAAATATTGCAAATTTTCATAGTTTAAGGTACTATTTGAAAACCCCTTATAAACACCCCGACCAATCCGATGGGCCAAATACCCTCCCAGACACGATAAAGTTGCATAATCATATTACAAGTGTCTGGAACAATGTACATGTGAAGCACCCCTCTGCCATTCTGGGTCCTGAGAATAATGAGTGGATACTAGAAGAAATAGTACCGTAAATATTATATGTAAAATTTAGGCTTCTTAGTATAACGTAGTATGCCTCAATTTTAAACAACCTTCAGGACGTCTGGCGGGAATAAAAGCCCACGTAAAGGATTTTTGAAGGTAATAATAAATATACATTTTTACTATTATAAATACGAGCGTTACAACTTTTAGTTAGCGCTACCTATGAAAGGGTCCCACTTTCAAGTTAGTAAGTATGTACACCGTCTTAACTACGTATTCAACTAATAATCCTCAAATCAGCTTTGCTAAAATGACGTAGGTCTGGGGGCCCTGGAATCTTAGGCTATTGGATTTATTGTATAGTGTGAGTTATTCGTCTAGCTAAGCCCTTTCATTTGATATCCATGTTCAGGGTGTTTTAAAAATATATAAGTCTGCTATTTCTTTGTAAAAGCCACCTTGGATTTTGTAATGCAATCGTATACATATTACTGTAGAGTCAACAGACCTAAGAATTAATATTAAATTTCAAGTAAATCGATTTACAGGAAAATTGTAATAGTAATGTTAATTAATAGTTACACAACTGCGAATTAAGCTTAATAAAACCTTTAAAAAATTGCCCGTGCTATGATATAGTTTCTATGTAGATGCGCCAGTGACACGATAAAGTTTCTGCGTAAAGATAAAAAATCTATCTATATATATTTATCTTTTAGATATACAAAAACTTACGTCAATGTATCCTTTGGCTGCAGCGACATGCAACGGCGTCCCGCCTGTTTTAGGATCCCTCACTTCGACATATCCATTTGCCGCCCAATTTCTTGCGTCGCTTAAAAGCGTGTCAACTTCGGCACTGCGTGATTTGTCACAATCTATACCTGTAATATAACAAAAGAAATGTTATTAATATTTATATGGTAGCGGCATTCATTAATTGTTGATATTTGATTTATGTTACAATAAGAAGCGTATAAACTATATAAACCTTTTTCATCAATTACTTTCTGCAATAACTCCTCCATTTTATCACTCTCGGCAATGTCAACTGGAAGTTCCCCATCATAATTCACAGCGGCTACATCTGCCCCATTTTCTAAAAGGTACCTGAAATTCCGAAACAATAAAATTTTAAACATGATATATTATGAATCAAGCAATAAATAATATCAAATGCCTATCGATTTGAAACATAATAGTAGATTTCTTTATTAATACTTAAAATTCATAAAAATATTTTAACTAATAAAATTGGTTTTTAATTTAAATTAATAGTTAAAATAATTCTATTACACATATATTATTACGAGAGGTAAAATTTTTTAATCAATTCCATATAATGTAATAATTAAAGCTAATTATTAGCAGCGACAAAATTTATTATTATACCATATCGTGCGCATTTATTACTATTATCCTATTAAAAAACAAATGTGAAACGGGTAAATGGAGTCTAGTTCAGATAAATGTTGAGTAATGCGCAGTTCCCGACTTTATCGACAACCGAATGGGAGATCTATATAGGTGCCGAGTTCTAGGTTCGCTCGGGTTAAAATTCGAGCTCTATATACCACCAACAATAACCGTTATATTTAAATTGTCGAAATTATATACAATATACATCACAAACTAGGGAGTTTTAACTAATCTTCTAAATTTCGTGCATGACAAATTGATTTACGAGTTATAAAAGACTCAAAAATTGCTTGAAATGATTCGTGTAAAATACGCATTACCAGCTTTTGAACTTGGCTTGAAACGCTAACGCGTGTCTTGATAATCCTTACAAATATATGAACAACAAATAATATTGTCTTCAAAAGTGTCAATGCTTTGCGAACAATTAACAAAATACAATGAGACGTGATAATGGATGACCATAAAACAGGAACTCCCTAACGTGACAGGGTCAAGTGAGTCAACTCTTGTTTACACTAATAAATTATAAACTGTTTTTAATCGAACGAGTTACAAATTATTTCAGTAGTAACAAACATTTATCGTGACGCTTATTAGGAATCTTTGATATATTTTTTTCACAATATATGTGCTTAAACAATAAATAGATGGCTCGCCACTAAAATTTAGTTAGTAAAAGCAAAGAAGAAGGCTTTACATTTGTGCATGTGGTCTGTTGTTTTGGGCTTTACAAGTATACAATATAGTGTAGGTGTAACGTCATTTGCTTGGCGTAAACCTGTTTATACTGATTTTGACAACCGGCCTACACCTCTTGTGCTGATAGCAGTGTTACATATTTAATTCTTAATATTTTTTTGTGTTTAATTTATTAAAAGTGAAAAATGAAGTATTCACTGTCACTGTACAGGAATGGAAAAATGTATGTGATCAAGCAGAAACGGAAAAAAGTGTAAATACAACACTTTTCTTGATGATGATGAACAATTCATTGTTTACTCCAGAGAGTAAAAAATATGAAGATGATGAAAAAATATGATTTCCGGCGTAGAAGAATTAATATATATTTTTTGTATTGGATTTTTTTTGTTGCTGTTCTAAAAATAAACTTTATTTTAAAGTTTTTTTGGCTCTTCTCTTAGTATCACTCAAACATAAGTAAAGCTCAGCTTAAGCCTGTAATTTGGTAATATTACAAATGGATATAAGTTACTACAGTACATAATAAAAACAATTACCTAGCTATACTAATAAAACCACACGATGCAGTTGCGTGCAAAGACGTCCAGCCCTCGTTGTCTCCTCTATTTACATCTGCTCCATGCTCCACCAGAAATTCGACCATTTCCAAATTGTCATCAATGCAAGCCTGTAAGTAATTACACTCATTTAAGTATTATAAAAGGAGTCAGAATAAAAATTAAACGTTAACACCTTTTTAGGAATTTGGCAGGTAAAAATTTACATTTTTTTATAAAACAAAATATTTAACTAGTATTAAAATATGACAAATAACAAGGAAGTTACTTTTGAAGGTAGGTTGAAAAATAGGCTCGTAAAGACAGCAAAATTTTGCCTAAGTTAGTTTTAGTCAAATCCGTCGAATAATCAGATCTTACTTTTATCAATTTTCAAAATACAAAAATAGCAAAATCGCTACATTCACTAGCAAAGACGTCCAATTTTTTACAAATTGCCCGATTATATAATAATATAAACAGATGGATTTTCCATCTCTTCATATTGCAAATTATTTCACACGCAACCGCAAGTACAGTAGATATACTTATAGTATAAAATAATTTAATAAGGTAATTAAAAAAGCTGCAGTGCAAACTGTAATGTGTTTTTATAATACGTTTAGTATAGTACATTAAGTGCATTGTGCAACAGTACGGAACCACTACAGGGTCAGTGCCACAGTCGCTGGCGCGTGTCGTTGCTCTGGACGC
The DNA here is from genome assembly GCA_013403705.1 of Heliconius hermathena. NCBI lineage: Eukaryota > Metazoa > Arthropoda > Insecta > Lepidoptera > Nymphalidae > Heliconius > Heliconius hermathena. The sequence goes on along the minus strand of JAAIXJ010000271.1, from coordinate 233,696 downwards.
AGCCATCACTGAGGCACTAAGTACTACAAAAATACTGTATTTCTATGTATAGCGGAAAAATAATGATAGCCGTTGCTTCAGTTAGCATCATTGAATAGATAATTAAACATAAAGCAGTTTTTATAAAAATAAAACTAGAAACATTTTTTTTTCAGTTTCTTGCTGTATCTCGCATAAAGGAGGGTAAGCAGAGGGGGCTTAGTCTTAAGACACTCTGTTCCCTACTTTCCACTGAATTTTCGAGGCATTGCGAATTGAATGGCGGAACTCTACATTGCGCTTTGTCTTGTTACCAGAGTAAAAAAATGAAAATATTAATAAATAATAATTAATTTTCTCGAGTGGGAATCGAACCCACAACCGTCGTGTTTACTTACACGTGCTTCTGCTACTGCTCCACGATGACCTCTCAATAATGTTTAATATGTTTATATTAATGTAATCATGCAAAACATACGTACATATGTAAGTTGACGAATATATGAACTTCCTGCATTTATAATATAATTGACTAAATTATTTCTGTATTAAGAAATAATTTCATAAGCCAATAATACTAATGCTTATATAATTTTTGTGACAACATCATATTTACATATGGTACTTTATAAATTGGAAATTGGCACTATTCCAGATGTTACAGATGCCCAAGATCTGTAACTGTCTTTTCTGAGTTTGACATGAACAGGAGACAGTATGTAAGACGATAAAGAAATATTATTCAAGGTTGTTTTATATTTTATATACTTATCGTCACTTTTCACTTATTAAAAATATAGATATCGCAAAGGCTGTAAAATAAGTTTCAATATATTGGGATAGTAATAAATATTATCACATCACTATCGCAATGCATATTCAAATATATATTATTTTCGCAGTACTGGCATAAATATTTTTTTTAAGTATATAATATTAACAAATAACATCCATATAACGACAATTCACATATTAAATATAAATGTGTTCGGTACCCTACGTGTCGTACATCGTGATTCTTGCAGAAATCGAAGAATATCATCGATGATGATAAAAAAAATAGTATAAAAAACTATATTACAATAAAAACTTACGAAAATAAGACAACTTATAATATATATTACAAATTAGAACTCAGATGTCAAATCAAAAACCAACGAAATAATAATGAAGTTAGAAGCATACTTTAAAAAAAAAACTGACTAACTAAAGCTACTAATACCAACGTACCTACTAAATTTACGACATAACTATAATAATTAACTTTTAAATAAAAACATTCTAGCCACAAATTTGTATCGACGTATACAGACAGCCCTTGGCAACCCGACGATCTATTTGCCATCAGTGAGATCAGTGCCTACGTCCACAATTAACACTAAAATAAAACATCCACGGCGCGTGTGCAGCCTATGACGTAATTAATATCAACGAGTCCCTCTTCGCTGTCTCTAGCGTGACCTCGAAAAAATCCACCAGTATCTAAATTTACACGGCGCTGCCTGTATATTTCGGCAATACATCATTCCACCACAAAATATTTGGGTCGGTCAATGACAGCATTAAATTTATTTAAAACCATATATAACTTCAGGCATTAGGTCAATAAATGGGTCGTACGCATTTTTAGGTGACGTTAGATTTTGGATCACTGTTTCGATATTGTTCTGCTGATCGTACTACTCGTCTGCACACGTATATCTTTAATTCTAATTTATATAGCAAGCTTTCAGATTACAAAACAATTTATTTATTTATTATATTTATATCAAAAAAAAATCATAACAAATAAGAAAATAATTAATAAATCAAGATATTTTTTTTGCCAAATCTAAGCATACGGGCAATGTGAAATACGAAAATTGACTTTTCAAATTAGAAGTTCACGAAGTCATCGACCCAATTTCCCGGACTATCTAATGAGAAGAGTATCGTGTACTATAAATACTAATATAAAACAACGCGCAGCATAAAGCGAAGACAAAACGCATCCGTGATCAAACGCTGCCAAAATAATAATTCAAAATTGTGATAGTAAAACAGATATCCCAGCTGTTTATATTTGTAATAACTTATGGCAATCGTGACTCGTAGCAATCACTATTAATATTGTTACTAAAAACATCGTAATATTATAATTTTTTATATATGTTGCTTGCTTTTGTATATATGTATTAACAATATTGCGTTTTGTTTATTTAAGAAGTTTTAAAAAGGAATAAAGTGGAAATAATTAGTAGTAGATTTTTCTTATTTATTATAATATTTCTACTATCTTATATTAGTTATTTCATTATATTTTATCGATGATCGATATCGACACGCAAGAATATTTTTTTTTTAGGTGAAGAGTTAATAAAATGTTTATCGTCGTCCTTGCAGTTTTTATTGTATTTGAAGTCATTTATACCTCAAAAAGAAGAACAGCACCCTTACAGGATCATTTTATTATCCGTATAACAAGCTGAAAATAATATCAAAACCTAGCTCTCTACGTTCCCTTTCAACACAGAAAAAATCTTATAATATTACAGATTAAAAACTTATATTTGTAGTTAATTTCATACAAAATAAGTACTTATACCCATAAACTTAAGTTTGTCGACTTTCAAAAATTACACTTCCCCTAATATCCTATCTGCAATCCTGAGATTGGTACAGAACCCTCAGTGAGAAAGTCCGGCCAGATTTTTTTATTAAAATAATGATCTTAGCGTTAATTTGACGGGCACGCCGTGAAAACCATTACTACTGTCACGCTGTTTAAAATTGTGATTTTTTTATAAGCATCTCATGTACGGGCTAGCCTATTGTAGCTTATCAAAGAACCTTAAAAACATTCAAGGCACTATCGAAAATGTCTGAATTTCTAATACAGGTTAAAAAACGATTTTATTATTATATTATGATTTAATATATATCTTAATGTCGTAATATACATTTATTAGTTAAATGATTTTATAATTAGGAATAGGTATAAAACGTGATCACAGCGCGAAGAATGCTTCAAACTTCACAGTTTATAAGGAATCTATTCCTACACTTTACGAATGAATTGATACAATCTGTACCCATTTGTTCACTTAATTCCAAGACACCTATGTTATTTGATAATAATTTCAAGTTTTTATATTTTTCATTTAATACTTTTCATAATTTACTATGTAAATAAAAATGATTTCAAAACTATCAATAAAATAGTTTTATCTCATTTATATAGCAGATCGTGCGTATAAATAGGGCGCATACGGTGTTCTAGATACGGTTAGCGCGTTCACATACGAAATGCTAGTATAAAAATAGTATAGTGATCGGTAAAATCAGCATTAATTTTTGAAATATACTTATAAAAATAAATGAAGTTTTATTGTATTTGGTACACATGATAAGTATTCTTTAATAGCAATAATAATATAATTAAGTGAATTTGTTAAGTAAAATTATTTAAAAAAGAAAAAAAGCTTCAATTTAGTCGCAAGTTTTGTGAGATTTATGAAGATTAAATGAGAATTCAAATACATCTACCTATATAAATATTAAAAAGTAAATAGGGCGTGTCTGAACATCCGGTTATCAAAAAGAATAGAATATGATGAAAATGTATTAAAATCTATCTAAATTTAGTAGTTGACTACAACGGCATACATTTTTATTTGCGTTTTTGATGCCTTGCTAATCTCCAAAACAATTGAGTCTGTGTTAACTACGAACAGGATAAATTAATTTGAATAAGCTGTAAAATATAAGAAAATGGCGTCATAGCAAAAGTTGGGCACGGGCATTGGGCACGATCGGATATTTGTGTTGATAAACAAAAACCAAAAATCTAGTACGTCTGATATGGAACTCTAAGAGATCATCTAAGCTTATATGTATGTATTAAAAAAGTTTATCCATATAAAAAATTAAAATGAAAACTACAACATTTTCTTATTACATGAAGAATTGAAGGCAGTGAAACGGCATGGTATTGGCTCAAAGTCTACACGAGTGAAGTTGCGGGCACCATCTATTTGCCACATTGTTATTTACAACCTTATCCAACTTTTCTTACGAAAAAAAGTAGCTCCGCTTAAGGACAATTATGTATTATAAATTGTAATATTTATTCAATTTATATATAGTATTGTTTATTACATAAAACATTACATATTCTATTATAAATGAAATAATTAAATGTATTTTTAACTTTTAAACAGTTTGAAAAACTTACAAAACACAAGAAAATTATAGTTACGAATTTCGAGCACGCGCTATTTTACCTTTTATATTTTCATATAATAAATATTAACATACATTTTAATATATTAGTTAAATTGATTGTGCGTAGCAAAATTTTTTAACTAAATTTTCATCAGGGTGCAGATTAATATTCGGTGTAATAATTCCTATGGTAACCGGAAAAATCGGAATTTAACATTTTGTACACAGAATCTAAGTTGCGAGTTCTTCTCTTGAAAGAATTGTAACATTGTTTGCTTTTGGGCGAAATCCTCTAGCTGGATGCCAAACTCTAAAGGGAGAATTGGTAGACCGAAACAGAGATGGCGAGACGAGCTGGACCATTACAAGCCTGACTGTTGTCCAATAGCACAATATGGAAGGGACAGTACAGGCTAGGACAAAAAGTTACAGTTGAATTACATTGTAGTATTCTTATAAGGCCAAGCAGCACGCGCTTTTTGTATCCTTTGGTCACAGTCATCCGGAATGAGAAAAAATTACTAGTACTTATTTTACAGGCAACTATATGTTATAGTATTGAAGTACAAATAATTAACAATAAAACACCTGTTCATTACACCTGGCAACCCATGGCTGCGACTGACTGAGAACTGGCAACCATTTTTTTTGGTATTTACATAATTTTCTTCCAAGTTATGTTAGGTTCACTAATGAAACATGTACCTACAATTTATTAACAAAAACTAATTAAGTACCACACATTTAAATTTTTACGAGGCAACAATGGTGTAAGCTACTACCATGTATTCATAAAAAATGTTTCATTAAAAAAACAGATACCTGCAGATTTTTGCAGCGTGATCTCGTACTATGACTGTTTAAACTCTCTGCAGATGTCATGTTACATAGTGAACAATCTAGGGTCATATTAATTATGTCTATTAAGATTTGTTAATTTACTTATACAGGCGCTGACTGGTCAGTTAGTTATTTTTCGTCCAAGTAATATGAAGATCTTATTGTCTTATTATGTCTGTGCACTGTTTTAACGTTTGTAATACAATACATACTTTTGTAATAAATACGCGAAATGAGTAAGAATTAAAAGGTATAAATACTTTTTAATAATATATTTTGGTTTAATAGCAAATTTCATTAAAACTGTTTTTTGTGTATAATATAAAAACAAAATTTAAAGGAAAGCCTTTAATATCGTTGTCATATTTATAAAGAATGTAAAATAGTAATAAAATAACATACAGTCTTAAAATAACATACCATATTCCGACAGTCTTTAAATTAAGAACTTTATTAACAAATAGTGCTTGAAACTGAACAACAAACAGAAAAAAACATACAAAATTATATTAGGAATACATTGATTATGCAAATAATGTGTATGATGATATACTTTTAACATACTTAAATGTAGGAAACACATTGAATTAAAACGAAAACGAAGGGGCAAGAATAATATTATTTTAGGTATCATTATAAGATCGCAAAATTCATCTCATCGGTTAACAACCAAAAAAAAATAGTCCATAATTACTAAAATGTGTTTTGCTATATAGATACAGCATTGGACACTGTCAGCTTCTAATTCTGGACTGCTGACGTTTAGTGGTCGGTCGAAACAATCGAAAGTTATTCCGAGTGCTAAACTCAACACACGTGACATGCAGTACCGCATTCTCTACAAAACTATGATTGGTGGAAGTAGTTATAATATATTTCATATTAAACTCATACATAATAATAAACTTATATTTAACTCTCTCTAGTAGTTTGATATTAAATATCTGAAAGATAATATATACAGTTATTATATTATATTTTCTTCATTATAGAAATCTGTTATATAATTTTCACCTAAATATCTACAAGTATTTATACACATATACACATACATATAACTCGAGATTCTTTTAAATTTTATAAAAAAAATTTACTTCACTATATAAATTATTTTTGATGTGTTAACATCTTATAAATCGATGAACGCCTGCTGCACGTACGACAAAGTATGAATCACTGTCACGTTCCGCCTAAGCCGAGCGTGCAAGCGAGATCGCGGAACAAATAAACGATAGAGAGGCATTCATTGTTACTTTTAATTAAAAAGCACATTGTTTCTACAAATAACTAATCTGCATATTTTAAAAATAAAATATTTGAATCAACGAGTGCTGGTAAATGGTGATTTGTCGAAAAAAAATATAATTTTCAATTAACCCCTTCTTTGAACTATATAAAACAATAATAATTGAGTGAAAAAATTCAATCCAAAACATATCAAATTATTCATCAGTGTTGTTTTATGATATTATGTAGAATTATCATCTGTAAACCAACTTTACAGACAAACAGTTTTATTTCTAAATTTAAATAATCTATATATTGTAATAAATGTAGTAGATAAAATTTCATGTAAAGATGCTATAATGCAAGGCACATATAATTTCCAATCTTGTAATAATACTTGGAGAGAGAGATTTTATCTGATCAAATATTAGATACCTACTGAGAAAACAATCTACTCTTGTTGAACCCTTTTCCTAAGAAAATTTTGGAACTTGATATGTGAATAAGCTAATATCATATATAATCGTAATTAGGTTTGTGAAATAAATTGTCAATTAACCAATATTCATTTTAAAAGTGGATTGAACATTGAACAATGATTATAATAAACATGTATTTCCTGTAATCTTGAAAGAGTAGTGTTTAACAAAATTTATATAGGAATTTATTTTTTTAAATGTATTCTAAAATAAGAATAAATATTATAATGGAAAATTGATATACATATTATGTAAAAAGAATAGAGTTATACACGAATATTAAAGATGCCAATGATATCAATATACAATTCTATGGCAAAGAGATTTGTATCTCCTAAACAGAAAAAATGAATAAATATTGATCTTATTTCAAATAATAATAATAAAAATTATGACACATAAAACCTTACTGCATAAAAAATTAAAAAAAGGCAAAACAAAATACCGATTATAATGATGGTATACTACTTATATGTAAAATAGTATACTATAATAATTGGACACATATAATTTTTTTTTTTAAATATATGAAGTAGCAGCTAGAAGATTTGTTATTTTTCTCAAGAATGCATGGAGGTAACAAGCTGTAATATCAAATATCCATGTCTACAGTATGTTAAAGCATGAAAAAAAAGAAATTTCTTAGTCAATGTAAACAAAAGATTATGCAAGCATAAAGCATTTATGATTTAGCTTTGCCTCATATTCTATGAATTCCCTATGGTCTAAGACTATAAAATTTTGGCAATAATAAAAAACTTATAGTCCAAATAAAAGGAAAAATCCGAAAATTTGTAATTTCTTAATAAAAAAATTTGAGTAATTTAATAGATATACAATATATTTGTCGTTAATTTTCTTCCTATTTCTTTTACTTTTCCATCAGCTGTCTTTCCCATTTTTCTACCACCATATATAAATATGGAACATTTTAAATTTCTTTCTCTAAAATGGGCATGAAAGTCACAAACATTGTGTATACAATCAGACACTAACCCAATGCACTGCAATGGGTTATATGAAAAACTATAAAATAGCCAATATGGCTGAAGTAAACTTCTTAATAAAGAACTATATATATGAATGTGAATATCTATAGTATGTTTTATTTATTTATTTATTAGGTTTTGTATATTGTTTTATAAGCATTACATATTTAAATTAAAAATTTGACTTATTAAATTAACAAAAATTATAACTAAACTATTCATTTTTTAAATCAAGTACTAGTTAACATTGATAAAGTTATACTCTTGTTTATACTTTTACACACACAGAATTTCATTTGTAATTCTCATTTTAGTTAAAATCTTAAAAAAGAAATTTTATATGTATAGTATTATGAACCACATTTCAAATTATATTCTTTAAAACTGAAATTTTAGAATTTTTGGGGACAGACAGTTTTAATTTCAATAAATAGTTGTAAAATTCTCAACCTTCAATAAATCTTCGATGATTGTTAAAAAAGAGGTCTGCCTCTTTAAAGACTATCTATAATTTAACTCGAGAATATTGTTTTGTATAGTAAACATTGATAGTCTCGCCTAAAACATATATTTTTAGAATTCTGGAGGCTCAGTGTGTTGAATGGCAGAACTCAACACTGCCTAAATTGTAGAATGTCCTAAACAGTTACTTAAAATGAAAAATCATGAAAAGAACCAATCTGGTCAATTGAATACCTATTCAACAATTGATTTTGATAAAATGGTGTGTGGTTGTTGCTGTGGTATATTTTTATTATTGTCATGTCTTTAGTGTCAATCGCAAGATTAAGATAGATCAATTGACAAAAATCATCAAAGTAGATCAAATTTCTTGGTCTCTACTAACAATGTCACATAGAAACAAAAAAACCCACATTCATATATAGGCTGATAAACACATTACCAGCGCATTGCACAGTCAGATAATGAACTTATTTTTTTAATTCATCAGAAAGTTTTTTAAAACTAGCATACTTTTGTCTATCTAGCTATAGGCAGAATACAGTGTGAAGCATTAAAAAAGTCACAGTTTTTACTATTAATAAAGCATAATATGTACAATATAGTTTGAATGCTTATAGATATGTGATTTATAAGCAATCACATTCATTGCCTAAATCAAAAATGACAATATTACAACTGCAAATAAATAACCTATTTGATTAGTCCTAAAACACTCTTTAAGCTAGAGGACAAAGTGAACCTTAATTTTTAGTTTTTCAAACTATCATTAGAATCTGTTGAAATTATTTCAGAACAGCATACCACTTCAATTCACTATACACTCTACTCATATTCTAAGGCAAAAGTAGTGTGTCCCTTAATTTTACTTTGCTAATCTTATTCATTATTGTATGTTCAAACTAACAAACGCTATTACCTACTTAACTAGGATTTGCAAGTACTTTAGAAGTGGAGCAAAAGGGATTTTTAAAATGCTTCCTCATGTATTTGGCAGTAGAATAATCTCAAATTGCCTAATAGCAAACCATATCATGATTCAAGCTACAACTACATCTAAAATAACACGGCATAAAGACATTAATTAAACACAAAAAAACATTACAATTGGTTTATATTGCATAATACACATCAATAGTCATATTAACTTATACATAATAAAAAAGGCATCAGTGTATAAAAACTAAAGATTGAAAAGAAGTTTGTAGTCATTTCATTCATTCGAATACCGCTAGAATAAAATGTTAAATACTATAAAGTTAAACTAGTAACATAAACAAAAGGGACTAAATTAGTATGTAATCAAATAATTGTGCCAATAAGTGTAAATTTACACAATTTTAAAGAAGTTTTTAGATATCCATCTGTATTTATAAAATTTTTGGTACATTGCCTGCATATTGTTATAATATGTAATTTTAACATATAACAATAAATGAATATTTAAGAAAATAAACAAGTTTTAAGGATCAGTTTACCTGATGCAGTGCCGTAAGACCATCCACGTTTGCGGTGTTTATATCTGCGCCCATTTTCAATAATCTCTGCACTTCGTCCTTGTCTCCTGATGTACATGCCGCCAAAAACACTATTCCTGATGAAAATTGTATCCGAGATGCTCGCTTTGGCATAGAAGATTGTTTGTTGGTATCCGATTCCTCCCATCTTTTCAACTGCTCAGCTCTTTTAAATAGAGCAGACGACGATCTTGGATCCGTCATTTTAAATATCCTCAATTCACTTGACACTCAATATGGTCCCGATTTACACTTTTTACGTAGCATAGATTATGTTTTTATAGAATGTAATGCACAAAAGCCGAGTCCATAACTTAATTGCCAAAAAAGGAAACATGAAAGAAGAAACGGTCCAGGGAGACAGATATTACAACAGCTTTCATACAATCATTGTTCTAAACACTTGTTGAGCTATATATTAAACACACCCTTCTTAAGACACTTGAACATGACATAACCAATAAGCTATACCTTTAGCGTGGCAGCCATTACAAGAATAAATTTACAACCAACTACCATCTAACTAAATGTAAAAAGAAAAACTAGGCTGAGAATGACGGGTAGAAGAAAACACCTAGCGTCACCTATCGGACAATTTTCCATAAATTAAAAGAAATGTTACCTTTTACTAAAATATATTTGTCTATACATAGATACCCTAACAGTAGAAAACAATTTTCTACCAAATATGTAAATACAAACCGATATGTTATTATAAAAGAATGATATATTTTAATTCATTAACACTTAAAATCATAACAGAACTGGAATAAATTTAAGATGGCAATATATTATCTGATTGATATCTGAATTTAATCAAATTAGTTTTATAAAATACACAATATTTGGGATTATAGCAGACCAAAATTATTATTTGTCGTTGATAGGTTTTAGATTATTAAATAAATACGACTTTGTAATTATTATTTAACTTGAACAATTGCTGAAAGCGTTTAACTTATGTATAAAAGACTTAAAGCTACTTAAATTTGCAAGATAAATGATTATTAGTTATTAAATTAATATTTATAATAAGAGTAAAAATGTATATAACATTTTTGTAAATATTGATAGATAATTGCAATTTAATGGCTCGCATTTCTAAATGTTAGGTTTTCGTGTTTCAAAAGGAATATAAGATCGTTTATGTGATTACCTTGTTGTCCACTTGTCTATTAAAATCGCGAGAAGATATTAAACTGAAATTAATATCAAATATTCAGCTCAACACAATCAAAAGATACAAGCAATTATGCATCGTTTTTGCTGCATTTTGTATTATATTCGTCGCGTTATCAAAACCTTTAGTGCCCCGTGATCCTACAATTATGAAATTTGCACGAAATGAGAACTTACAATACAAATAAAATTAAAAAAATTAGCTTCACGCTGTATCCCGCACACAGCAGGGTAGGCAGAGGGAACCTAGTGTTAAGACACTCCGTTCCCCACTTTCTGCCGAATTCTGGAGGCATTGCGTGTTGAGTGGCAGAACTCAACGCCGCGCTTAACCTCGACACCAGAGCGAAGAAATGGAAATATAAATTTAAGTAAATATTTCATCTCCTCGAGTGGGGATCGAACTCACAACCAGTCGGTTTTGCAGTCACACCTCGTACCGCTGCGCCACGACCGGCCTCAATACAAGTAAAGGAAAAAAACCCAGAAAAAGAAAATTTATAGGTATTTCATAGAAAAAAAAACCGGTTAAGTGTGAGTTGGACTGATGTTAATCAATTATTTAAAATTATACTTTCCATTGACATATAATCCTGAAATTGATACGGAACTCTTGGTGTATTTTTTTATTTATACTCCAATAAAACGTTACTCAAATTTACACAAGGTTAGGTTAGTTACACAATTAATTATTGATACAAATTAATATTTTAGAAATACCTTTTTCTCAACAACATTATGAAAAAGATATCATTAAAATTAACACATATTAATAGTTAAGTATACTTGAATTAACTATACTTGAAATACTTGAAATAGTTCTTTTTTTCCAATTGCATTACAATAATGAATTTATTTTAATGAAATACTTATTTAATTTAATGAATCTGAAAGATTTGTTAAAATCATTCTTAAAAAAATATATTTTTTATTATAGTAAATTATATGATATCAATATTTGTAATAAAGAACATACAATTAGATAAGTGGCGCCATCTGGGCAAAATAAGCACTATTGCGTTCAGTTCGCTGCTAGTGCTGGACAGAGAATATTCAAAATTCAAGATGGCTAGATGTCACGATGGTTTCCTAGACTTTTGTCGCTAACTTTGTTTGTTTTGTGTGAAAAAGTGCTTTTTAACTATGGCTGACTTAAGTGTTGATATATCAAAATTGCCAGACGAGATAAGAGATAAGTTGGCAGAATTGGATTTGGAGCTATCTGAAGGTAAGAGTTGCAGTTACTAACTAGTCGTACGAATCCCAGATCGATAATTTGTTAATTTTAAGTTGTTGTCTGATTTAGCTAAACGTTACTTTAAGAATGTATATTACAATATTGAATTCAAATTTTTCTAAGTTCATCACAATAGCATCTACCTTTACTGACGTAATCAATGACAGCTGATATGTTTTCTGATAAATAATGAGTCTCCTTATTATTCCAATGGAATTCTAATAGCAAAAACGTAAATCCCGAACTTACATAGTACTTTATCACAATTTTTCTCATGTAAAATGATTTAACTTTATTATTTATTTTTGCCTTTGAATTAAATTATATATTAAGTAACTTCGTAATTGTGTAGTAGAACTTTGTTTGACGCTTCTTGGTCCACGCTACTTAGAAGCCGTACTTATGATAATGGTGCATAGTTTTGTTTTCTAATGTATTTTATATCACTAACGTATTATATTTATTATGTACTATATATGTATTGAAATGTACACAATTTTTATTTACAATTTATGCTTAAAATTTGTGAATTATCTTTTTTTTTTTTTCAAATTATATATTTTATTTATATAAAATTTATAGTGATATGCAAGTGAAGGTTTAAACAGTTTAGCAAATGCACATGCAATGCAATGACTTGATATTGTCTAGCTCTTGTCAACAATTGTATTGAATGAATTATTTATTTTATATTAATCTTGATTATTTATAAAAAGATCTTAATTTGGCTTCATTGAAATAACTAATTTGTTCACAATTGAGAAAGTTGTTGAGAAAGAAAATTATGCAAACTAATATTTCAAAATTAGTTAAGTAAAATAAAATAAAAAAATAATAACATCTTTAATAAATAGTAACAGCTAAGCCATTTAGTGAGTCTATTACATTCAGTACTTTATCTTCAATTTGGTTTGATATATGAACTCATTATATATATGCCATTGGTTACAAATACTATTAGGTAACAATAAAAAAATAAGAAATTGTGGCCTGTCTAGAACTATCATCAATTAATTTCTAAATCTTACATTGAAGGTGACACTACTAGAATAATTTCAAATATAGTGTTGGTTTTGAGAGGACCTCAAACAGTGGATGTGAATGTTAATTCAGATTTAAAGGAGCCCCTTAAACCTACACTTTGCAGGTTGCAAGTTCCTTGAACAACACCTGCACAGTGAATTTTCGGAATGCTGAGTAGTTAGATGCTTAACCTATGTATCTTTAACTTATCCATTTTATCTATTTATCATAGCCACGTTATGTGTACACTATATAACTTAATGTTTAGTTTAATTTACTAGAATAACAGGCAATAATAATTAAGTCCATCATTTTCATTAAGCACATTTGTATTTATTAGTTATTATAAATGTATGAATTAAATGTTTTATTAAATAATTAACTAAAATTTGGGGGAAATAGTGAACAGAACTATCTTAGTGGATAATGGAGTGTCATAATGCTGGGTTCCCTGATTCAGAGGGAACCCAGTGTTATGACACTCCTCACTATGTGCGGGATAATAAATAATATATAATAAAAATAAAGAAAAGCATTATAAACAATTGTTTAAAACATGGAGCTGCAGGGGATTATAGAAAACAATTTAAACATATTTAAAATTTTAAAAATACAATTGTGTAAAAGTAAAAAAAAATATTAAGAAATAACAAGGCCAATTTGGTTAGTAGTTCATGGCAAAGATAAAAATGTGACTGTGTGAGTTTGTATGTTCTATTTCCACTTGAGGGAAATATTTATTTTCCTTTCCTTGCTGAAAAAAAATACAGTATTATTCATTTTATACAACAAGCTACATTTTATATATATTCCCCTGATACTTAGGGTAGATTACTTAATGTCTGTCATTCCTGTTATTCCTCAGAAACATTAATTAATAGATATTACCAGTAGCATTGTTTAATCAAAAAAATATATAGAGGTAAATACCTAGCATTCCACAAATTCACTGTGCAGGATTGTAAGGGTGTCATTGTATGGTGATGAGGTCAGGGTCTCTTAAAATAAATATGAATATATGCTTATAAAGATGGAATAACTCCTCTCTCTTTACCAATACCAAATAAAATATAATTTTAAGTGCTGCCCTCTGTGTATGTTCTAGAATTGAATTGAAGATAGTTTGGGATAAGATGTGATCTTTTGCGCTGCTCCTGTTTCTAGTTTCTACTGTTAAAATCTCACCTCTACTGTTAGTAATAAATGGAGATGATAAGTTATTCTTGAACTTCACTTTATATAAGAATTCAAAGTAATTCTGCATAATTCATGGTAAATCAAATTCATGGTAAATGTTTAAGTTTTCAAATAAAAATGGCACGGCGAATATTTTTTTTTCACATTTGAAAGATGTGATTGGCTTATTTTGCAATTCCCTTAAAAACAATAATCACAAAATTTATGTAACATCCTTGTGTAATTTTATATTTTAAAAAGATATAAAATTAGGTTATAAAGATCTAGCATAAAAGCAATGCGAATAATACTAAAACAAATACAAAACTTACTGGATACTACTGCAAACTTTTTCTTTTATTATTGTGTTCACAGCTTGGTGTATTAATAATTTAACTAACCCTATTTTGCTGCTGCGAAAGATTTTTAATATTAAAATATTTCTGAAATATAAACAATATTTAAATTGTTTATATGGCCTATTAATACATCTAAACAAAAGAAAAATACAAAATATATCAACTCTGGTTGCTGAATTATTTACCTCCAGGATCCATGTGCAATAACAATTTTCGAAATAAAAAAAAATAACATAATATACTATCAGAATAATAATAAATTTAACATATTAAAAATTTAAAATTATAGATAGACCAGTTGTGGTGCAGGGGGACAAGAATATAAACGTGACAGATTGTGGGTTTGATTCCTACTCAAGGCAATGAAATATTTAACATTTTCATTTCTTCCCTCTGGTGTCATTTTAAACCACAGCATTGAGTTCTCAACACGCAATGGCTCCAGAATTAGGCAAAAAGTGGAAAGAGGAGTGTTTTAATACTAGGCTCCCCCTGCCTACCCTTTTACATGCACAATAAAGCATGAAACTGAAAAAATGTCATCATTGAAACATTGTTCTTTCTATTTATACATACACAAAAATCTGAATTATATAATTCTAGATTCAGTAATATATTTACTTTTCTTCACAATACAACCATTTTAATAGTGTGTCATAATCATGTAGACAATGCTGAATTATATGGCTGTGTATTTCAGAAAAAATGACCCTGTGACGAATCAGAAATATTGTTCTGTCATATCATAAAATTGCTTATATTTACTCTGATATTAAAGACTATATTATTAACTACCTAAATATACTATTGAAATTGAAATTATACCATAAATTTAAAAAATATTCAAGTTTTCTTTCAACATATGGCGAAAGGTATTCCTTTACGTCACAGACTATGGTCTACCAGAACTAACAAAAACAGATATTAAAACCAAATCATCTCCTATTATCTAACAGATATGTTTATATTCTTTCCCAAAATAATGAAAAAGTAGCTTAATTTTATGACATTACGAAATACTTAGCGAAATAAATTCTTGTTAGTCACTTCTTGGACAATTCACAGTAGAAAAGTATTCATTGCTGATTAAACGTATTACAAAATCAAAAAAACATTCAACGTGAGCAATTCTTGACAATAACAAAATATTAATAATCATAAAATAAATACTATAAAATGCTAAATAGATATTAAAAAACTAAATTTTGTGCAATTCTTTATGTCGGACAGTGACTAATTTGAAACCTTCGTGATGAAAAGGAAAATTTAAGCAATATCCACACTGTCAGTTTGAAAGTAAAATAAAGCATATTTTTTTTACATCTTTTACCTTGTCCACTGACATCACCCTCTTCACATATGCTCTCCAGGGGGTCCTCGTGCTTTTTACGTGAAATTTTTCCAGTATCATCGATGCTGTGTTTTCGTAGGTCAATCGAGGTTTTCGCCTGCCTGTCTTACCAACTGCTGCTCTTCCTTTCTCAATTTTTTTGCCATTCTGTCATCACTCGTTCTCTCGACGTGCTCGGTTTGGACACGGTAATATACTACTTTGTTTGATATGCAGATTCGGTCAACAAAACGGCTCGACACGACAGGCATGTCGAACCAAAAGATCACATCTCTACAGCATTTACCTTTCTTTTATTCTTCTTCTGTAATATCCACGTTTTAGAACCGTATACATAATCGATATCAGAACTGCAATGTGTGGAGCTATACTGACGTTTCGTCATCATCAACGCAGCTAAGGCTTTATCTCTCATGTCACTGTTTATNCTCGGAATACTTTTTCTGTACCCCGAAGACACAGAAACTTCCGTCACAGTTTTTGTCGAAACTAACTTTAGTATAATAATGGCAATTTTACAAATACGATTATAGTGGTGCCAGGAAGACAAAAACAATACAAATTAGTAGATTTTACTTGTGTAAGTTATCAAACTCACCGTGACTACTCAGGATTTTCCGGTACTATAGTTTTCGTAGGACAAGATTAAAATATTGATATTATTTAAAATTACTGTAAATTTATCACATAAGAGTTGAAAAAACACTTAAAAAAATACCTGCGAATATATTTAAACACTTAAACATATTCAAAGTCTAATATATTAAAAGTAAGACGTATTTGAAATCGGCATGAGCACCGTGGGACAGTCGAAATCTTTACCTCATATTTTGCTTTCTTTTAAATATAAAAATAGTTATCCGCTATTTATGGTACTTTTTAATTTAAGTCAACATTAAAACATTTACTTTAACCATATAAAATCTAATTTCCACATGATTCATATAATAAATTAGAAATAAAAGTGCTTAAAGTTTTGGGAGACTTTAATTTTGCTAGGGTCATTTTTTCTGAAATACACTCATGGACATTGATAATCAAAAATAAAATTAATATGAATATTACATGCCTATAATTAATTAGCTTCCAATTACAATAAATTACAAAATATCACATTTGAGAATGATTTAACTTAATTTTAGTATTTTTATGGCTTAAAATAATATACAAATACAGAGCAAAATAGTGACCAAATTAAAAATGTCATAAGCCATGTTGAAGTTAATTTTCGACTTAGAAATTTATATAAAGCTAGCGACCAGCTTGCGGCTTCGCCCGCTTAAATTTGTGGAATTACATTAGGTACGGGAATTACGTTCCTGTTATAATACATAATGTATTAAGATTTCTATTTATCTGTCGACGCTTATCTCAGAAACAGTTTTACTGATTTAAGGAGCGAAGACGCGAGCACGGTGCGGGAGCGGTAAAATCGGTTTAATTTTTTATTTACTTTTTATTGTAACATTCGTTATGTATGAATGGTGTAATGATTAAATAACTGACTATTTATTTATATTCTCTATTTATTTATATCCTTAAAGAGAAATGATAGCTTTTTTAAGGAAATAAATTTGGTCTAAATACATACAAATACACAAAATTAAGATAACATATCTTATATATTATAATAATATATTTATATAAATAAGAATGTTTTTTTTTACTTAAATAGCTTCTAATAGTTATTATAACGCATGCAAGGAAAGAACATTTTAGAAAGTTGTTTAATTCTATTAGAATTATAAAAACTACCAACATTTTTATAGTTAATAAAAGTATTTTCCCAAATGAAAAAATTGTCTATATTTTCCACCTAAATGCAAAGTTTAAAGCTGTTCATTATGATAGAATATAAAACAATATGTTTATAGAGGAATTACACACTCTTTTTATTCTTTCACAATAATACATATATTTTTATGATGCCCCTCTGTACTACGATAGCGGCTCTGTTTTAGTTAGCTTGCACATATTCCTTTGAAAATTAGTTATTGTGGCATAACTCTAACAGTTACACATGGTATCGTAAACTTTTTTGTAGATATTAATGTCTTCTATAAAATTGAAGTACATCAATTTGCTCTATTGTCAATAATTTCCACAGCGTACGCGACATAAGGTTTTTTTTGGTATTTTTTACACGTTAATCGTCTAATTGTAAAGGAATTTTCCAAATCGGTTCCGTAGTTTCAGGGTCTATTCAATTCAAATAAAGAAACAAAAAATCTAATCGATTGTCTTCATAATTTTAGTGATATCGATGCACCTTCCCCCCTCATCCCCGCAGAGTAACGCCGCTAGGGCGCGTGAGTGGACACACTCCGCATTTTTTTATATTTACATGATTTTCTTTAGATTGATATTTTTAAATTTTGTTATATATTTTGAATGGAATGTCTGATTTTATTAATTTAAAAAGTATTTTACAGGTATTGAAATTATCTTTAATAAAATATAATTTAATGGGATAACCTATTAATCCATCCAAGTCAAATGAAAACTGCAAATATATTTTTCAAATTTTGTTTATTTTCGTATTAAAGTAAGTACAAAGGAAAACATAAACAAAAAAATTATGGAAAATTTTGTTTTTCACGAAAATATAGGGGTGTACTCAATTGAGTACACTGACCGCCTAAGTATGAAAATTTTCAATAGGATGATGCAGCTTCCCTTGATTTTATTTGTTAAACGGCGTAAATAAAATCGAGTTATGTGACGTCGGCAAACGCCAGGCATTAGGAACCGCCATATCCACAGTAAAAATTAAATAACAAGTAGTAACAATATCCGGTTGAACTAGCTCCTACCCAATTTTTGTATCCAAAACCAACTGGTTTTGGATACAGAAAATAATCTGCGGGATACTAATCTGCGGGATGGTGGCCATAATATTTCACCATTGATTCATCGACGGAGATACGATTGTGAAACACTCTCCACTGCTAGAACTTCTGCACAAGTTTATCTGCCAATAATAATATAATAATAATAATAATTTATTCATATCAAAATTACAAACAAAATAATAATTTATAACGATAATAACCGCATTAGTTATAAACTGTGTGGCAGTTATTAACGCCCGCCTCACAAGCGTCATTTCATAAAGTGGTATGAGTAAACTGAATACATTACAAAAATGATTTAAAGTAGAAAAAATTAATAAATAATAATAATAATAAAAACATGCAATTATACTATAACAAACAATTAATTACAAAATATGGTATACAATTGGAACATTATTAAAGTAATTGAATTGTCTTATTTTGAAAATGGTCTTATTTTGAAAATTTTACCGTTTGATGTTGCCACTGCGTTGTCATCTACAACGTGAAGGTTTCTTTTTATATCACGAAACCTATACTTGACATGGCTTTGCTGACCGATTCTATACCTATATCTTCTTGTAAAGACCAGTACATTGGTTCTTGAGGTAGCTTGTGGTAGCCAAATAAAATCAAAATTGCAAAAAACTTTCTCAAATCAATGGAATCTGGTTGAAATTCATGTCTATTGTTTTAGTTAGAGTATAGTTTGCTATTGGATATGAGACATGTACAGGGTTGAGACCCTCCAGTTCTTCACCAATAGCACTTTTCTTATAAGAGACTTCTGTTGAACTTTGAAATATCAAAGAATATGAAAGAGTTCATTTGCGCCATCAAGTCGTCTTTTTTTTGACATAATTGGTTCTTCATCACTGTCATCGTGCGTAGAATCCTTGCTACAATTTATCCTCTTCCTAAATACCTCTATAGTACTAGGTACGTCTTGCGGGATGGAACACGCCGCCATATCTTCGTCGGCACCCTCTTCTTCATAGGTAAATGCACTTGGACTAGGTGGTATAATAGCTAAGTCACATTTGTCATCTTTGTTATCCTGTAATACAGTTTCGATAGCTTCCCGAAGCCCACGGTAACTAGTTTGACATGTAAATCTCTGTTTTTCATTGCAAAGTATCTGACAAAAAAACATAAATTTTAGTTACACATGTTGTCAGTGTACTCAACTGAGTACAGTTACATTTACAAGATGCTAGTTTTGTTTTAGTATTATGTAATTTATTTAACAGTTCTTAATACATTTCTTTTACATCTAATGCATCGAAATAAATCGGAATAAAACACTTAAAAACACTGATTACTACAAAAAATCTAAATTCATTTACTTACCGCGATGACGTTTCTGTAACACAACTTCAGCTAGCACTTTTTAATAAAAAATGTAGCACTATCCACTTGTCATTTATGAATACACTTAAAGGGTCTTACAATGAAGTAAAATAATAAGGTACCCCACGCGCACTTGACGAATTCTGGAATTTATGCCAAGAAATATAGCTGTACTCAAATGAGTACGGTGACTTCTAATGGGTTAATAGTGGTATGAATAACATGGATTGCTTATTGTCGGCACTTTTGTCGACTTAATATATAAAATATAAAAAAGTTGTTATATTGGCATAACTACATTAGTTGGACATATGGTATCGCGGACTTTTTTATAGATGTGTTCTATAATACTGTAGAACATTGTTTTGTTCTATCATCAATAGTTTTCGCAGCGCACGCGATAATAGAATTTTTAAGATCAATTTCTTCACACCTTGGGTTACATTATAGCTTTTTTATTAGGGATCTCTATTTTTTTGAAAATATAATACAGCCTATGTTGGTCAGTGAAGTTGCAGCTTTCTAATAGTGAAAGAATTTTTGGAATCGGTCCGGTAGTTTTTGTCTGAAAACAATACAAGCATACATACAAAAATACAAATCTTTCCTCTTTATAATATTAGCATAGAAGTATAGATAAGTACGTCTATATACCTAAATACAAATGTCATCGACCTTGAAATGAATTCATAAAACTACCCTTCATGCATTCGATCGTTCCATACATACTAAACGTATGTATGGAACGATCGAATGCATGAAGGCGGCTAGGCAGCAGGCTCATTCGTGAAAACTGAGCATCACATCATTATTACGAGGGCTACCGGCTGAGCATTGACGTGATGTTGGTCTGTCCATTGAATGCGGCTACGAATTTGGAATAATTCTTATAATAAAGAACCTGCATCACAGACCTGCTTTTATAAATATTGCTTTAAGAAATAAATATATGATACGAAGGCAAAACATATATATGGCTAGGCTGGTAACACAAGATGTACACAGTACTTACTATCTACAGCATAAAAAATTAATACTAGGCATAAAATAATCAAAAGAATAGTAATATTTTTGTAGTGCAATTTGCAGTGAGGGAAACCTCGTAAGCAATCAACAACTGATTGTCAACGTTGATTGGTTACGAGGCTCGAATGAAAAAAGCGACGGAGTGAGTTAGGTGACCTGAAGGTACAATGCCTTTGCACGCAGATAATGCAGTGCTTATTGTATCATCGAAGTGCAAATTGCAGGCATTGGTCAGCATCTTGAACGGCGAGTGGAAAAATAATGAGCCATGCCCGAAATAAGACAAAGCTTCCGGTATTTGAAAAAAATGAAGAAAGAAAGGAATGCAAAATCTGTGTAACAGGAAAGATATTAGGACAAATCAATAAAAAAGAAAAAGTGGTATATCTAGGAAGAACGCTTAGTACAGACGGAAGTTACGAAATGGGTGTGGAAGGGCGTTTTGCTGAGCACTAATATAAATAATGATGTCTCAGCTTCATTGATGAGACGGCGAAATGTTAGCATAGTTGTATGTTTAGTCGTACATAATGCAGTTCTAGTACCGACGCTTTTAGACCGCAGGATAACGTGAACATTATACAAGAAGAATAAAAAAAGAATGCTATGGGGATGGGATCTCTTCTTAAGAAATACAGAGAGGCTTACCTGGCCAAATCAGCAATGAAGAGATGCCTACACAGAATGAAAGGAAATATTGTTAGTTCGCTAACTTCGACAACATGACCGTTATGTACCACCTACCACTTACACCACCAGATAGAAAAAGAATTAGAAATCGAAATTATAAGGAAATCTATAAGAATATTAGATACTATACTAATATAATAAGCGGCAGAGTTTGTTTGTTTCTTTAAACGCTAAGATCTCTGGATCTACTGATCCGATTTGCTTATTTTTGGTTTTGTATGAAAGCTATGCTCTTCAGGAGTGCTATAGGTTATATGTAACATTATGATGTAAGTCTTAATAAGCCTTAAATATCGAAATAACAATAATAATGAACACCATCGAATTGTTTTAAGCGCGTGCGCTGCAAACATAGTAAAGTATATGTCAGTACATTGTATGGAAGAAATGTTCTATTTTATTAGTTCTAAAAAAAAGTCCGCGATACTGTATATCTATTTCTTATAAATCACAATAAGGCATTTTGTGACAAAAAATAATTGAAAATTGCAAGGTATTTTGAAAATTATGACCGACAGTTATTCCATCATCAGGGAAATTATAAGCTTTTATAACATGTAATTTGTACGTATACTTTTTGAGAAAATGTAAATTTAAAATAATTGCAATTTCCCAAAATTATTGAATGTATAAATTGATTTTCTTATGGCAAATTCAGCGTAATAAAAGAATTATAAGAAGTATGCGAGCGGAGCCGCGAGTGAGCCGCTAGTATTAGATATTATTGAATGTACTTTTAGCAAGTCTATGGAGTTCTTAAAAGAATTTCATTAAATTGAGGTAACGTGAGAATAAAAAGAGTATAAAGTTTTATGAAAACATCAATTATAGTTTGTGACAAAATTTAACCCTTTTTAACCTTTGTTACTAAGAAAACAATACAATATTAGGTCTTTACATATAAAATTGACGTTTAGTATGGGAGGAACAAAAGTTGAATATTTTTTGATCAAAGTATGAACCATTGGTATCTATGTACTTTTGCTATCCCATACATAAGTAGTTTCTTGATCCTTTTACTAAAAAAACTATTCGGACTGGGAACAATAAAATCTTTAAAGGCAGTTTGGACTACCCCATCGGAGTTAATTTTTTTCCCTTGCAGGAAGATATCCAAATTTCGAAAAAAATGATAATTTGTTGGAGCAAGATTTGGGGAGTACGGTGGATGTCTTAGACATTACAATTGAAGCTCTTCTAATTTGGTAGCGGTCTATTGTGCAGTGTGTGGTCTAGCGTTATGGCAAAGCGATAGTCCAGCATCGTTTTTTCCACTATGGTTTGCAATTGCTGACAATAGACGTCTGCCGTAATCGTCTGGCCAGAATTGAGAAAACTGTATTGAACGACACCGGCACTAGTTCAACAAACACTTACACTTGTAAATTTTTTGGGTCAATATTCGCTTGGGGCAGGATTTGGCTGGACCCTCGGTCCAGCCATTGCGATGAGCACTTCCGGTTGTCGTAGTGAATCCACTTTTCATCGCAGGTAATGATTTGATTTAACAACCATTCATTATTGTGCCGGTTGAGTAATGTAACACAGCAGTAGACGCGCGCTTGTCGGTTCCATTCGTAAGGTGAGCCACCTTTCAAGCTTTTTACTTGTACTTGCTCCATCACAAACCACGTCCGGGTTTATGATGGATCCGCTTCCATAATAGCCTACAATTCTTCATTATGAACTTGGGTCTCGAGCCGTCCACGGGGCTTGTTCTACAGGTCGAAATTTCCAGAACGAAAATGTTGGAACCAAAAACGCATTGTTTTCTTTTGCCACACGACCGCCACACACATTAACTCTTCGAGCCGTGTCTGCAGCACCGGTGCCATGGTGGAACTCGTACTTGTAAATAACGCAATATTTTTGGTTTCCATTTGGTAAGCTGACTCACGCAAACAGAAAAAAATCGGACAAGTGCGAGTAGGGCTCGCCCACCGAGGGTTCCCTACAAAAATTGATAGTCTCGAGCTTTTTCTGAAATCCAAGCTTAGCTTAGCCAGAGCCCTTTCATCTAATACCTCACCTGAACGCTAGTGCAGGCTTTACCAAATACCAAATTTCAGCCCCCCTTTAAGGATATTATTTGTCCACAAATAATAGCTTCCTGATCTTTTCCTAAACAACTTACTACATCTAGATTCTATCTGCTAAATTTGATAATTCTAGGTCAACCGAAAGTACCTTATAAATTTTTTTTTATTTATAGTGTCGAAATACGCGTTTTTTGCGATATAAACGGCCATTTTTTTTTATTATATGTAGAAAGAATTACGTTTTTTTTAGGAAATCATTGGGCCGCAGATCTGAGTATATATGGTTTGAATTTCAACTCGATATTTCCAAGCGTTCCTGAGATAAAGGTTCTTGACAGACAGACGGATAACCTTTCTTCCTTCCGTTCCTCTTTTCCTTAAAAGGTACGGAACCCTAAAAACAAAAAAAAAGAACGACGGTTAGCGAAACATAAATACTTGTGTAATAAATAGCTAACCAAAGAGGAGAAAGGAAAAAAAAGGAAAAAGGAGAACCACTATCCAATGGCAATAAAACATATGTCATTGGATAGGTCTTTTTAATAGGAACAACCTCTGTTCTGACTTGTTCTCATAGTTGTCGATTTAGAGATATTTGACACAAGATTTTAGAAAAAACATAATGATTCAGAACGCTCCAGACCGCAAACAGCAGAGTAGGCAGAGGGAACTTAGTATTAAGACACTCCGTTCCGAACTTTCACCAAATTCTGGAGGCATTGCGTGTTAAGTGGCGGAAATCAACGCCGCGCCTTGACACGAGGTTGAGTGGGGATCGCACCTACAGTCGCGTTTACAGTCACACTTTGTGTCCCTATGCCACGACTGCCCTCTGATATAACTGATATAACTTCTGATACAACAAGAACGCCCAAGCGCACCCATATACGAGAAGTGTAAAGAGTTTAATGTACCAGAATATTTTTAAATGACATAGTAGATAATCTTG
This sequence comes from Heliconius hermathena, assembly GCA_013403705.1. Classification (NCBI taxonomy): domain Eukaryota; kingdom Metazoa; phylum Arthropoda; class Insecta; order Lepidoptera; family Nymphalidae; genus Heliconius; species Heliconius hermathena. The sequence goes on along the minus strand of JAAIXJ010000271.1, from coordinate 208,787 downwards.
TAAGTTCAGCGTACCATAAATACCAGAGTAGAGATTTTGTAATAGGTAGAATTACAGTGTTTATGAATATAGTTAGAATAATAAATAATTATCGTTACTAATCATATTTTTTTTTCACCCTAAGAAAATACTTTTTTGACTCTTTAGCGAAACTTATAACTATTATATCTTTGAACGGACAAGTATGACAACAAAGCTGTCATAACAAAAGTTGTTCTTATGGAAGTGACCTATCCAATGACATATCTTATTACTATTGGACGGTGGTCCCAGGTTCCATACATTTTTGCCCAATGTCTGTTGTGATTAAAGTGCCTGTACGACAAAATGGCAATTTCATATATAAGGACCTAATAATAATAATAAAAGAAAAAAAAAGAGAAAGTTTAATTTATTTTCAATAGTTTATTTATTACTTTTTAATTTATGTAAATTAGTGTTTATAGTCAATATAGCTTCCGTCTTAGTCGCTGAACTGGTGATCTTCTGGTCTACCTAACCCACCGCTGGGCTGCGGTTATCGAAAGCAAAGGAGAGGATCTGGTAGTTAGCTTGGGCATGGCGAAGGCCTTCAATAGTTCTATCCTAAGGGCCTCCCGAGAATTTATGCAAGTGGATCGCCAGTTTTCTGGGCGCAGCATCAAGGTCGATGTCGACGGTATTTGCTCCGAATACATGCATGTAATTGCTAGCGTTCCCCAAGGCTGTGTGCTGTTTCTTCTGCATATAAATGATGATGACGATGTAAGAGGATTCTAGCATTCATTGCTATGCAGATGATAGCACAGTGGACGTTGTTTACACCGGTCGCGCAAGTATTTTCGGGAAAATGTCGACCTGGTCGAAATAAACTTTTGTCTTTAACCACTTAAAAAACACCATTTGTCGTGTCGTCAGTCTTCCAAAACACTCCCCTTATAGCCGCGCCCATTATGAGCACATTGGGCCTTATCTGGAAAGCAAGGCCAAGTTGCTCTCAAATAAAATGATCGAATCGTTGGGGACCCAATGATCTGTGAAAGGCTTGACACATTGGCTTTGCGTAGAGATGTCTCCTCGCTGTGCCTGCCGCCGAATTTTCTAACCGCACAGTACATCACAAATCAAGTACCATCCACACCATCGGGATAAGTGGCACTCCACTGCTGTGTGGTGTCGTAGGAACTTCCTTGCACGCAATGGCCGGCCACGCACATGTAACTCCTCTAATGTTACACAGGGTCGTGGGCGGTGGTGATCACTTACCATTATGTGACCCTTACGCTCCTTTGCCTTGTCTTTTTCCATAAAAAAATAAAACTGATGGTTGTTAGAAATATTACTTTAAAAATATGTATTTATTAAACTCATCAAACTGTTCTTGTCCACTGCTCAATAGGCCTCAATATACTCAAATAGGTATTTATTTTTATAAAATTACGACGATTCTTACAACTACTTACAATTTTATAAGAAACAGAAATTAATATTCCTCAAAACAACTAAAATAAATGGAAATTATTTTTGTTGATTTTTGCACAAACCGTTAGCTCGTCTTCTATGATTAAAATTTGTAATAATAATTAATTAATTAAAAATTTAAGTTATTGATATTAGTTTTAACATCTTCCTCGGCTTCAAGTACCTACCTAATAGCTAATTATAATATATATTATAAAAAATATTGTTATTCAGTTCTAATTTATGCATTATATCTTCATTTGTATATTATGTAAAGATTACTTTACATAATATATAAGTGAATATGGGCGAGTACAAAGACATAATTTAATGATTAGAAGTTTTGGAAGTATACCTACAATCATCAGCTTACGCGAGGCCAGTCGTGGCGCAGTGGCACGAAGTGTGACNTCTGGGGTCGAGGTTAAGCGCGGCGTCGATTTCTGCCACTCAACAGGCAATGCCTCCAGAATTCGGCAGAAAGTGGGAAACGGAGTGTCTTAACATTAGGTTCCCTCTGCCTACCCTGCTGTGTGCGGGGTACAGATTTGATTTGATTGTGAAGCTGATTAAATTTTTTGATTTTATCAGCTTACGCAAATAAAGAACTTGGTAGTAGATATATAACTGGCCTTGTCTAAATCCCTATTAAAAAAAGATTTTTAAAATATTAACCTTTAACTCCCTAATAGTTGAATTATTGTCTCCTATCATCATCAGATCTGTAATGTCATCAGAAGATGATTAAAAGAAGCAAAGATATGATTATTATAAGAAACTATTTTAAAAGTAGTAGGTATGGTCGCCGACGAGGGTTTCTATCACCAGATCCTGATTAGGTGGTAATGGGACCAAGAGGGTAGTAAATTCTTTTAAATAAAAAAATATATTTTAAAATCGACACACGTAAAAATAAATATAATCAACGATTACACGTGGAACCTCCTTTTTTTGAAAAAGATAAGTTGATTATAAAACTACAACTTTCAGACGGCTTTATATTACATGATTAAATAGAGCATTCATCAGTGAATATCAATAATCGACGGAAAAACAGGAAAACTATTTTTTCCGACGAATTATAATTATAATTATTCAATAAATTTTTATATAGTCAAGGTACTAATATTTATGGCAGAAGGACGATTTAGCGCCGCTTGTACTTAACGAATATTTATTTAATTTATACATATGATAAAATCGTAAATGTGTCGTATCGGTCTCTGTACTTGGAAGATATATAAGAAAAATTGTCATCTGGGTACATTTAACATTGTCCATTGTAACAGAACCCAAAATAAAGTATTTAAATTTTTTGTCGGTGTGTTTGTCTGTGCGCTTGCTTGTTCACGCTTATCTATTAAACGACAACCGAGTTAAATACAGTTTTTAATGTTATATTTATGTAATCTTTTCTTAATATCAAGTATTTGTTTTAGTTTAATCGTTTCATAAATAAATATGTTATCAATTTGAAGTACTTTTTTTAGACTGATTTGTAGTAAAATAATCTATACAGTTTTGCACCTTCAGGATGTTATTTGCAAAAAATGTCATATAAGAAAAATGTTTAGTTTTTTATATTTATCTACACACAGACATGTGCATTTTTTCTGCGTAAATCCCGATCTCGCTTAAATAATAAAAATAGTATAAAAGTAGCCTATATGTTGATCCACAATCCTTTCTGTCACTCAGTTCTAGTCCCATGAACATCCACTCCATTCAATCGGTATCAATCTGTTCCGACAAACTGACAAATATTTTAAAATTGGTTGTTTGTATTTTAGTATCAAGTAAATAACTATATGCACTTAGCAAAATACGGTTATTTTGAAATCATAGACAAACAATTTTATTTTATTTATAATATATGTACAGATTATAATACTGATTAAAAATTTGTGTAAGATTGAACGATCTTAGAAGGAAAATTTAGAAAAGAATAACAGAATACTCGTCAGATAACAACAGACGATAGATATTGCAAAATAGCTCTACAAGGATATGCTGAAAATTTTCTTTTATTGGCACCAGTACTCAGCAGACCAGCTGAAATCTGGTTATGTAGTGTAGATCAATAATTTTTTTTTTGTTATATGAAAAAGGTTGTTTGTAGTATATGTCCTCAATACTGATGGTCTTGTTTCTTTACAGGAGACATAACGCAAAAAGGATATGAGAAGAAACGCACACGACTTCTTGCACCTTATGCAGCTCAGCAGCAATCTCAAGGTAAAACTCAAATTATATACAGTAATAGCTTTTAAATTTATTAGCAGTATTAAACCTAATAAAATGTTCAAATTTGGCTCATAAATACCGATTTTGTTAGACTGTTGTTATAAATTATATGTATTTTTGATGTGATTCTGTTCAAAATACCCAAAGTACTTACGAGTCCAAGGTCGCAATATAAGTGTCTCCAGGGTCAAATGTCAAGTGGTCGCTGTTGATGAATGCTGGACTCTCGCAAAGCTATCGGGATCTTAGCGTCTCGAGTCTCATCGTCCCAACAGGGGTCAAACGAAGAGGCCATTTTAAATCTGTTCCCTGATTGTTTAAAATTAGCTTGCGAGCGTTGAACTAGTATCAGTATTTGCTTATGCTATAATTTAAAAAAAAACCTTAGGTAATTGTAAAATCTTAGTTATTGTATTTGAAATATACTATGTAACATTTTTTTGTGATACAGTATATGTCAAAATATGCAGCTGTTAACTATAAGGTTTCCATTTTATCTTTGTATTGTTATTATAATGTAAAGAAAATGAGAGTATTTCAACGATCAATAAATAGATATTTGAAATCGTTACAATAATGAGACCGCCTGACCTTCATTCTAAAACGCAGTGAAAAAATTTTGATGTAGAAAATCTAAACAATTAATAATCGAGGTCCAGCGTTTGTCGATTGCAATGCTACTTGTTTGTACACTTTAACATGAATTTTATTTATTATACATGGTTTAGTTAGTTGGTGACTCCTCCCATACGCACTTCAACCACATTTTATCACCATGGTACTATATCATCATAATTAATGGCACATAATAATATTTCACTAGATATCTGGCACTCATTAATGAATCAGCTTTTTGCTTGCGGTGTAACTCTCGTATTGTCGAACCTTGGCCCGAGGTGAAACGTGATGAGGTACATTTTAATTTGTGATCGTATTTCAGGTTCATACCTTGCGCGTGAAGTATTTGATTTTCTTAGTCAATGTTGTATTATTATGATTGTACTTTCGTTTATTTTACACAATAGTTCTATACGTGTGTTATTTATGTGTACTTGTATTTAATGGCGGGTTATTTTTCAACATTACATTAGACAAATTACTTAAGACCAATTGCTTTTATAATCATTATGCTTCACAAATGTTATTATCCTGAGATTAAAATACTAAGATATTTGTGTATGCAATAAGTTTATATAACATTGGTAAATTAAAAATATTCAGAATAAATATTTTTTATATTAAATTAAGCTTCATATTTTTTGTAAATCATAACATATATCTTTAGAGTAGCAAGCAACAAATAATCTTTTCTAAGAAAAAAATTCAATTGCTGTGACTTGAGTCATAACAATGTCATTGTTCAGAGACATTACGACCATACTTTTATCCATACACCGTTATAGCGTTATATCTGTTATTATATAATTACATAATTGTATCATATAAATTTTAAAAAATATTTTTGTATATATATTTTAATATATTAAAAGATACGGAAGATGTATTCTTTATTATTTTCTTATTTATTTACTGACGACCAGTGTCACAGTCTTATGCACAACGTGTATTGATCGTCTACTTCTCGAAATACTAGACGGATTGAACATTTTCGGGCCTGCATTGCGCCACCTGATAACGCACTCACCTCGGCCCTTATCAGACACTGAATTAGATCATTGAACTTTATCATAATCTCTTGTGCAATTCTACATATACATTTAATGGATACAAAAGTAAATTTTCGAAAAAAATGTTGACATCTATTTTATTTCTTGATTTTTTTACTTTATTTTGCTTACTTAAGAAACAATACTCTCGTGCTTGGTTATTTAATATATATCATAAATGTGTTTTGATAAAGAAGAAGGAAAACAATCTATGAAGATGGTCCAGTTTTTGCCTTATATGAATATCGGTAATACATATTATACAACAGGCAATCAACCGCCTCGTGGACCTCGCGGCGACGGCGCCACCAGCCGACAGCACACCAGAAATCGTCGGACACATCGCAGGGTCACGCACAATGAGAAGAGATACCATTCAGGTATCTAGGGAACCTTATTATTGGTAGTTGCCACTTGTCACTTCATACTATAAACACCAATGACGCTAGATTTCCACAAATTTCCAAAAGCTATTCGTTGATTTTAATGAGATGAAATAAGATATATAAAATCTATATTTTGCCTGGAAACATAATTATGGGGATTATTATTGCATTTTAAGTCCCTCACACAACAGAATATAGAATTTCTATGATTGGAAATTCACAAAATGTCAATTTCTTCAAGCTATTTTAAAATATATATATTGTAATTTAGCATTTCACTCACACTCGTACAAGTATTATTTCTAATCATTCATAATCAGATAACGCAGATTTCTTACTCCTCCTTACTCAATCAGCTTCGCATACGTATAATTTGATAACAAAAAAACTTGGTGAACTAACTATTATTCGAAAATACGTTACACCAAGGCGTACAAGTAGAGCACGTGAAGTTTATTTTGACCACGAAACTATTGGGCTTCCTAATTTGAAGTAATTCTATACATCATTACGATAAATAGCAACGACAATTAGGATAAAGATTTTACATCTTTTTAATTAAAACGTAAAACTAGTTAGTATTTACATACCAAGTTATTAATATACCAAGAAACCATTCTTATAATATAACGATAACATAATCAAAGACTAGATTTTAGCGCGATGTGCTAAATGTTGATAACAGAATCTGTTTATTATATCAAAAGTGCAATGAGCTTTCCGCAAAACGGATGATTTAACATCATAATATCAAATATAAAATTATAGACTAGTATATTCTATACATATTTGTCATATATTATAAGGTCACTGTGTGTATAAATCATAATTTGTTTTAAGTATATTTGATCTATTCCAAGATTGAGGTATTATTGCGTCCTATTCAGTAGCGTGCACTGACCCCTAGCAGTCACTTAACTCCGCTTTGTTAAATTGAAACGAAACCTAGCAGGTTTTATCGCTTTCCGCGTACAATATAATAGCACCTTCAAATGGCTTCAATAGCAAAGGTTTGTTTAAATTCTTTTGACTTCATTCTCATTGATAAAACTTGTTTTATCTTAAATTTCTTATTTATCGGATAGAATATTAAAAACTCCAGTAATTAGTCTCGGTAATTTTGATACAGGATGTAACCCGATCGACGAATCAACGGTGGTTTATGCGTAGGGGACCTCAGTAAGGTGTAAGTGAACGTAAAATGGATACCTATCTATTTTAAGATAGGTATCCATTTTACGTTCATGTATGTTTAACAATTTTCGCTGATTCAGCAGATATTTGGCAATATGTGGATTTTTGACATAATCAGATTCTTGAAAAAATTGAAAAGTATAACCCGACTATTTTGCTCGTGATGTTTTCCCTCAATATAGCTCCATGATAGGCTTTTCATATCGTACAATAGTTTAAAGCTATCGCGTATAAACGATTTACAAAAATAGTTTTTGAAAAAATGTTATATTAACAATAACTATTGCTGTAGCGAAAAAACATACTGGTGATCTTTTTCTACTCCATATCAAGTTTTTTATAATAATCTCTGAAAATTTCATAAGGATAACACAATAACAGCATGTTAAAAAATTTACTTGTGTCATGAAACAGTAAAATGATGCTATTATTAAAATAACGAGATATAGACCACCTTAAAATCGATTTATTTAGATATTTACTAAATATTTGCATTTCCCACCAGTCAACAATAGTCGGACAATGTTTGAGGAGGGAAAATATTTTGATATTGTAAAACTATCAGGAATAATTTTTTTTTTCAACGTAAATTTGCTAAAGCATTTCGGTGGTAATTAATATTAATTATGTAATAGTTATAGAAAAATAATTTCACAAGTATTTTTCTTACTGCCCATCTACTAAACAACTAAAACGCATAAAAATATTCCTAAAAAGTTGACACTTTTTAAGTTTTTTTTATCAGCTTCACGCTGTATCCCGCACATAGTATCCCGAAATATTTGTGATTCTTTTCAATAACTTAACTTTTGCTGCTAAAATATTTTTCTATAGCTATTCTAATATTTTTTTTTGCTACGATTGTATTGCTTTTTATTCGAAATATCGATACACAAATTTTTCGCCTCTAACCTTACGGGAGTTATGGGGCCTATGGCTTAACATTAATTTTTATTTTCTCAGTATTTATTGAAGATATATTTATGAAATTTAAACTGAACGTAAATGTCTATAAGTTGATTATTATATATTTTTTTATGTGATAATGTCTTATAAATCGATAGACACTGGCTGCACGCACGAAAAAGCATGACTCATTGTCACGGACCGTCTGAGCTAAGCGTGCAAACGAGAGCGCAGAACAAACGATAGGGAGGCACTATTGACCTATGCGTTCGGCTTGTGACGCATCTATCCATACATTGTTACTTTTAATTAATCTGTATGATTTAAGAAAAAAAAATTAACGAGTGTAAATAAATGTTAATTTATAGAAAAAAACCTTAATTTTCAATTAACTCTTTTTTTATTATACAAAATAATGATAATTCAGTGATAATAATTCCATTCAATTCATATAAGTATCCAATTTTCATTTTTTTACAGACAACCATTTACTGTTTATGAATTTTTGGAATATTATAAATAATTTTAAAAATAAGTTTATTGTGCTTTTATATTATTCACATATTAGTTTGTTATCTATGCTATAAGTTATAAAAAAAATCACGTGGAACATACCTTAAATTTAAAATCATGAGTTGAATTGAGCTTTACATTTGTTTGAATGTATACATCATATTACAAAGTACATTAGTTTCAGAAGCTACTAGTTTGATTGTACTAAAAAATCTTTTTGTACTGGATAATCCTTTTATCGAGGAAGGCTATATTACTTCACATTAATAGAATGTCTCATAACCATTAGTTGCTTCTATTGGACCATGCGGGCGGAGCCGCAGGTAAAAGCTATCACATATACCTACCACGTTAAACACTTTCCATTAAAGCGATATTTCATTATTTCTTATAGTGTTACTGGACTGTTCTGATTTTTCTCCAGATGTTCCAGATCTTCACTTTTTATATGGCAATGTAAAATGTTCATCACACTTAACAACTTTTGTTAAGGATGCCTCCTGCATTATAAAGTACATCGAGTGTCTCTGTATGAATATGAGTGTAACTAATAGCAAATTGTATTGTGATTATTTTATTGTCATATCAGTCGCTGTGTGAACACGTTGCGTCCAAGTGTCTAGTGTAGTTGAACATTTTTCGAACTTTGACATTTTGAATACAATGCACCGCTTTTTTGAGTTCACAAAATGAATAAAAATCCCAATGTTGATAATGCGTATGGTCAGCTCGGACACAATTTCCATGCACTTAGAAATAGACACACTCATACACAAAAAATCCTCACAAGTGTAAACAGTTCATACATTAATTAATGTTCAGTCTGACATTCATGTCGACATTTCTGTCTTTGTTATACTTTTAGGGTAACTATTACAAACTTATAATTGTAGTTAATTTTATACAAAACTAGTTTCCCACTCATTCCCATTTTATACAATAATAATTTTATTATGCTGCATTTGGCAACAGATTGATACATTCAATCATGAACAATTGTTTCCATAATTCTAAGAAAATGCAAGCACTACGTGATTGCTTCATGTCTTAGGTGGTAAAGGCGGCGTAGCGTTTAAACAAAAAAAACAAACTCTTCCGCTTTATTATATTAATATAGATAAGTACAAACGCCAACGCAACGCAAATTTAAATTTGCCAACTTTTATAAACTGTACTTTCCGACCTACAATTGAAATTGGTCTAGAACCTTCAGTGCACTAGTCCGACTCGCACTTGACCGGTTTTTATTTAATATAACTTTAATGTTTCATTCATTTCATTTTAATGTTTTCTATACGTTGAGACAGGATAGGATAACTATCCGAAATATTTTTAGTCATATTAGTTCTTAAGATTGCAGATGCAGTAAAAAAATCTTGTGAAATATTTTTTTGTCTATAACCAGTGAAAGTTAATAATAATTACCATCCATCAATGCCACCATTTTTACGGCGAAAGCAAGATTAAGCTTTACATTACCAAAATATTTTTACTCTCATAACATTGTCTGACTAATAAATATTTGTTGACTGATGAGAAATGCAAGTGCTTAGATAAATATCTAAACAAATTGATTTTAAGGTGGTAAATTCTCGTTATTTGAATGATTGCATTTTACTGTTTCGTCACTGAGAGGGAGAAGAAAAGATCCGTGTGTTTGGAGGGGAGGGTCTTAGATAATGATAGAGGAAGGAGGGAAAGGAAAGAATAAGAGAAGTTGAGTACTAGCTTCACGCTGTGCTAAGTACTAGTACTAAGAACATACTACGTACGTACGTATCGAATAGCTGAATGCAGTGAGCAAAGAAATGTATGGCTACAATTCTTGCTAGAAAGAACGTACATTGTCACACAACAACTATACATACTAAATATTAACACATCCACAAAAGACTTTAAGTAAAAAAGTGGCTACTACCAATGTGTCGAGTTCCTTTTAGCGTAACATACGATTAAATCACGTAGTTGTGAAGATTTCTCTTTATTCCACTATTTTATTCCATTTGTAGTTAGACGTAAAATCTTAAAATTATTTTTATAATTTTTTATGTATATAGTTACGACAGCATGAATTTTTGAGTAAACTAATATTTAATTGCAGTTTTTGAAACTTAGCTTCAGCCAATCATTATTATTTAGTGCAAATTTTGATTGCCTTTGAATGCCTTTTATTTTTATGTTGCATTAATATATTAAAATTGAAAATGTACACTAGCACGTTAATGTAGGTAAATCATGCACGATAACAGTATTATATTGCAAATATTTTATTTTTACGTATATTATTGCGACCTTGAAAAGTTAAAAACCGGAAGTGATCGCATATCAGGAGCTCCATCTCGCTGGATCCCGTCATAGGAAACCCTACTTTTTTGCTTTTTACCTACAAACGACACTAATGATTGCAGTAAATTGATTTTTTTATTAGTTCCAATAAGCTGCAAAATTAATATTGTTATAACCAGAAGTATACATAATTAAAAAGTTTTCTGAATTGATTGCAGTAATTGGTTTATTGTAATGACGAAAAAGAATTTCTTTATCCTATATTATTAAAAATAAATAACATAACACAGTGATGGAAACTAAAAAAATCTGCTAGGAAACTAGAAATGGTATAAATAGAACCATCTACTGTAAAATTGAACTTCCAAACACATACAAATAGATAATCACAATGACATAAGAGTAGCGTCAGTAAAATTTATCTGGGAGTTTCTATACAGGCGAAAGAACCTTTTTTCAACTACAAAACTAGCATATTTTTTTTTAATTTTGGTATTACATTGAATTCTGTATGGAATGACAACAGTTCTTCTAAGATTAGACAAATCAAAATCGTCTAATGTCGATTTGAGACAGACTTGTTTCCTTTCCTAAGGTAATTTAAATATGTATTATTTATTTTTTGTTATATATTGATTTGTTGCTGTGGCATTTACTGAGTGACAAATGAGAAACTGCGTGTTATTGTAATTACATTTATTAGTATGTGCTTGTAAGTCCAGTTTAAAAGTAGAAGGTCTTTATCGTCATATCTAGTAAAGTTTATTATTTTGTAGCATCAGACTTTCTAAGAGTTGTACCCTGGTGAACCTGAACTGTACCACCACTAATACTATACACTCCCTGCGTTTAAGTGTCGCCAACAGCGATCCTAACTATAGCTGCAGCCGTTTTCATGTCCCTATATTATTTTTTACCATAGTACATACATATAATATATACATACATATGTATGTTGGTTTGTTGTAGAAAATAGACGGTTAGACCGATTTTGATGCTATGTCCTTTGATTATCATTTCGGATGTCCAACGGCATGACAATAATTAAATTTCACCTCAGCGACATTCAGACGTCATATTGTCTGAGTGAAAATACAAAACAACATCGAATAGGTATTTCTTGCTTTTCATTTTATGTAACAGCTTAAACAACTATGTTCGCTATTTTTCAGACATATAACAGATACTTATAAACTTTAATATTTCGTTATGTTGCCTTTATTCCTTTAGTAACAGTGATTGTCTAGTGCTAGTAAAGGCAGAAATCAGGATCGCATCACCTTCGATATCGACTCCTATTATTAATAATATTGCTAATAAACAAAGCTAATAAATCCTACCTAAGTTTAAAATAAAAAACATGTATTTAAAACAATCCAGGAGGCCAGGAGGTCGTGGCTTAGGAGCAAGCGTGTGATTACAAATGAATAATTTGATATTTTGATTTCTTTGATCTGGCGTCGAGGCAGAGCACGGCGCTGGGTTCCGCCATTCAACACGCCTCCAGGTTTCAGTGGAAAACGAGAAAAGGAGCGTCGTAACACTAGATTCCTTCTACCTACCCTGCTGTTTGCGGGATGAAAGCTGAGATTAGGTGCAGGTGTTATTCATCAGTTTCAGTCATTGTCGATCTTTAAATTTTGGAAAGAAGAATGCGATCTTTCTGTGCTTATTGTTTATATATTACTATTTCTATGGTATAGTTATTCGTTGTTTTTTTCGATTTTGGTTACTTTATTCTTTTTGGTTCTTTTTGGTGAGGCCAGTAGTGGCGCAGCGGCACGAGGTGTGACTGTAAAACCGACTGGTTATGGGTTCGATCCCCACTCGAGGAGATGAAATATTTATTTAAATTTATATTTCCATTTTTTCGCTCTGATGTCGAGGTTAAGCGCGGCTTTCAGTTCTACCACTCAACACGCAATGCCTCCAGAATTCGGCAGAAAGTGAGGAACGGAGTGTCTTAACATTAGGTTCCCTCTGCCTACCCTGCTGTGTGCGATTTGATTTTTTTTTTATTCTTTTTGGTGTTTCATTTCATTACTAAGATCAATAGCGACAATTCACGTATCCTCTCAGCTTGATTCGTAGGTTATTATGGATTAATTGAAACATTGATTCGTCATCAGGTTTTTTTCAAAGAAATTGTTTTAAATAATTGACAATTTGTATATTATAATATTGGGAGCAATTTTTATCAACATTTTTCATTACCTGCTTTAAAAATTAGACTCCTTAATTAACCTATTTTTCATATTATATATTAACAACTTTTCAAGCATATATACAATTAAAATTAAGTAATAACGATACAAAACATAATGTACCCGTAACTGAAAGTAAAATATTTCAATTATTTAACTGAATATAATTTATCACTTTCACGTTTTCAGTTCACGTTCACGGGTACAGTTAAAGTTAATTGCAACTAAATTGAAGTTGTATCAAGAGTTACTGCGGATATGAATTTCCGGAATCGTTTTGCTCTGGTTCAGGGCAATTTAATTCTACAAAGGTTTTAAAATAATGATTGCGAAGTTTTTGATAAATTTAATACATGCTTAGATGCAAAGTATTGCGACAGTTGATATTGTATAATAAACTTGATATAATAAACTTGACTTATTATAAATCCAGTTAGGTAACACAAGATGTGTTACAAGAATTCAAATTGGCTTATCATAATTAACGAGTTAATATGACAAAGGTTATTCTAAAATCAATGGAAAAATACAAAATTATTTTTCCACAATCAGCGTAGTTAAATCGCAACTAACAGAACTGACTAAAACAAAAATGAATCAATCTAATACTATCAGGTTGCCTTGATGTCTTTACCTTTAGACACAAGAATTGTTTGCAAATGTGCTCCATTGTTACTGCAGTTTATTTTGTATATCAATAAAATTTTAAATATTTTAAATGAGCCTAAGTGATAATTATGTTGATTTTTTAATAAAAATAATATAATAAAATGCTACATTGATTTTTTAAGAACCCTAAAGTAGGAAGTCACAAAATTGATTCGGATAAGTATGTGTCTATGTATGCAAGGTCAGTCGTGGCACAGGGGCACAAAGTGTGACTATAAAACCGACTGGTTGTGGGTTCGATCCCCACTCGAGTAGATGAAATATTCACTTACATTTATATTTCCATTTCTTCGCTCTGGTCTCGAGGCAAACCGCGGCGTTGAGTTCTGCCACTTAATAGGCAATGCCTTCAGAATTTGGCAGAAAGTGGGGAACGGAGTGTCTTAACACTAGGTTCGCTCTGCCTACCCTGCTGTGTGCAGGATACAGCGTAAAGCTGATTAATTGATTTTTTTATATGTCTATGATGCGTCAATGTTTCTTTTTAATCGTTTCAATGATAAAAAATAATAAATAGCATGGTTAACGATAACAACAGAAAACAAATCAAGTCGTGTCTCTCCACAGATACTACCAAGTATTCTAGAATCAGAAATAGAATGCTTAAGAAAATACCAAAAAATTACAGTATTACTGACATTGACATTGATATTTATATACCAATGATTAATTAAGAAGCATTAAAAAGTTTGAGGCCGTCGTGGCGTAGGGGCACAAGGGTGTGATTGTAACGCGACGATTGTGGGTTCGATCCCCACTTGGGGGAATAAATTATCATTTTCATATTTTCACTTCTTCGCTCTGGCACCAAGGCGGAGATCCGGAGTTGAGTTCTGAAAGTGAGGATCGAACGATTAGCTTTTGGGATTTATTATTTTATAATATCGAAACCAGATTACGTGACACCATGCATTAAGACTATGTACAAAATTTCCCTAAAATGTAATCAAAAATAAAAAAATAAAAAAATCATTAAGATGTGTCACTGTTTTATACATTATTTACATTTTATTACATTTCAATATTAAGAAACTTATTAGCATTACTATTTGTGTTAATTTGTCTATCCAGTCGCATTGTTATCAATCAACGTTTTCCGTGGCCCACCGGTGTACGTTGGCGACATGGTTAGATAGACTACGGAGACTTGTAAACGATCGTCTACATATTTCACAAATATTGTTCATACATGTAGGGTGCTTATATTTACGGTGATTGCGAAGAGCAAGCGTCGATTTAAATATCTTCCCGCATTCTTGACATGGAGTTTCCTTCTTGCTGCATCGTAGCTCGTGATCGCACAATTGCTCTGCCGTTGCGAAAGTTCTATAGCAAGCTTTGCATCGGTGATTATAGCGGTGCATGTATCGAATATGTTTTTGTAGACTCATCAAAGATGGATATCTTTTGTTGCAAATAGTGCATTTCGCTTTGATTTTGTCCTGTGGATGCTTAAATAAATAATGTAAATTAAGAGATACCGGAGTCTTATATGATTTGCCACAATGTTGGCACAAAAATCCGCTGTGTTCTATACGGTCACTATTGCTGCTCAGCATTTCGTGCAAAACGGCGGTCGAATAACGCAAGTGTTCATCGATTAATTCAGGATCCAAACTAACGATGTCTACTTCAATATTAAATTCAATATTTTTACCACTCATAACGAAATATTTTTTATTTCACTTTTATTTATCACCGTCCGAAATGTCAATAGAGATGAATACATTTTTTTCTGTCAACGAAGTTAAAATTTAAAAAAGTTTATATTAAACGACATTATTTTACTTTTAGCTTGGCTAAATAGTACCTAAACATAGTAGCTGAAATAAAGCTTTGAGTCACTTCTATAATCGTAGGTATTATAGTGGAATGTTATAGATTTATCTTGAACAGTAAATAACTAATACAAAGATACAAATTTGGCAGTTCAAATGAAATTAAGCATTATTAGTACTTTAGACAGCTTATTTGACATTTGTTATATCGCGCGGTAGTGTGTCAAGATAAGTTCATCAAAACAGAAATGGCAAGCAGCAGTGCACCGTATGTAATATTATATAAACCACTTGAAGTAATTTTTGACCCACTCGTAACTCAAAAATTTCACATAAACCTGTCAAATTTGGCCGTTGAAAGCCGTCGTGACGTAGGGGCACCAAGTGTGACTAAACGCGACTGGCTGTAGGTTCGATCCCCACTCGAGGAAATTTAATATTTATTTAAATGTATATTTTCATTTCTTCGCTTTGGTGTCCAAGCAAAGCGTGGCTTTGAGTTCTGCCATTCAGCACGGAAAGTGATGAACGGAGTGTCTTAATCTTAGGTTCCGTCTACCTACTCTGCTTTGTGCGGTATACAGCGTGAAGCTGTCAGACTTTGCTCGTATATATGCGCATATGTATTTCGCGGGTCTTAACCCGCGAAATACATATGCGCATCAAATTCCTGAATTGGTTGCTTGGATATTAACGTCCAAAAATTTTTTTTAACCCAGTTGTAGATAACTTAGAAGGGTGAAATTTGGCATACAGTTAGGTATTTGGGTGAATACAAAAGAAAACTACTAAATTTTTATCATTTTATTATAATTTTTCAATATATATTGCCCTGAGTTGTAAGCAGAAAGGACATTTTGAGTTGTTACAAAATATTTTATGTTGTTAGAAATAAATTTCAGGCCATGGAACTGGGCACCCATTTACATCTCATTTCTTTTATCGTTGAAGTCAACAACCAAGGCATATATCAACAACCAAGACATATTGAACTTGGCTTTCATTTTGTATTTTTGATGGGATTTTGAATTACGAGTATATGATAGCAATAATATAATAAACTTGATCCGTGAATTAACGTATGCCTAAACCGATTTAAATTGAAATTTTAAATGATTTGGATTACAATTAGTTTAAAAAGTAAAATAGATTATTATTGTGTAAAAAAAAACGATAATTAACAAATATGCAATACCTTACCACTAAATATATTTTATGAAAAATCAAACAAAAGTATTTAGTTTCCTTTTTTCGGCGATTTCTGCTTTGTTGGATAACACCAACGTCATAATATATTTTTATGTATAGATCGATAATATGTGGTTGGACGTGTATAACTAATGCTATTTAATAAAAACCTGTTTATTTATCCGAAGATTTTGAATATTTTAATGGGACTTAAATAATTATTTGTAAGATTAAACACCATGTATACATCAATTTCTATTATCTGTAAGTTTAATAATATATACTTATTTTTAAATATTTTTAATAATGATTATAACAATTTTGTTATTAATTGGAAATAAACATGGTGATTAAACTTACTAACAATTTGGAATCGAAATTTGATACAAAAAATGTGATAGAAGACATAAAAATATGTTTTAGAATTGCGATAACTTTATTCACATGTATTGAATAAAGAAATAATTATATAGATAGAATATATAATTTGTTCTTTCTTGTAATTAGATAAATATATCATGATTGAATTATGGCATCTACACGTGATACTAAATAAAAAAAACTCACAGGATATGCTTAATAAAACATATAAAATATATTAAAATCATCTTTATAAATGTTTACTTGGTTGGTATCTTCAATTCAATTTAATTTTTCTCCATACAAAAAGATAATTTCAAAAATCATAATTTTAGCAACAAATGTATTTTTTTATCAATAAAAATAATTCTCTTTTAAAAGGATTCGATTCCAAATTACAAATGTTATATGTATGTAATTGTTTTGCGGCGTCCGCATAACTAGTTGTGTATGTGTGGTTACGTGTACGTGTGGTTGTTTATCGCGTCGCAGTGAGAGCGGCCGCGGCGCTTCGCTCGCCGCCTGGAAGGACCAACAGACGACTCACGCGGAACGAGAGTCGCTACCACTCGGGTGAGTCACAACAACACTATAGAGGAACCTATCGCCGTCACCGCATTTGGTGGGTCATGTTTGTGTGATGTCATACTCATGTCACATTTACTTCTATCGGGTCCAATTTAATATTGCATTACAGATTGTAAACTCGAAAAACATGTTCATTAACAAGCTAGTAGCTAGTTCTATTTCTATTTGAACGTTTGTACGAATACTTCGCTAGGGAAACGTTCATTTGTTTATTATCAGCGCTCGTCGGCCTTCAGCTACCTAAGGTTATATAAATAATTAAATAATTCGCTCTCATTTGGTTTTAATTTAAAGTAATAAAAAAATGCGTATAACTATTATAATATTATTATATATCTAAATATTTATAAATATGGTTAACTATGCATTCATTTATTAATATGCATTTTCCTTCTATTTGGGGTCGGTCCATACATTTATTAATAATTAATATATATTATACAAAATAATTATACTAACAAAAATGACACAACTACTATATTCATTAAAATGGTTGTATTATAGAAATAGGGCTCGAATATTTCTTGATTATTCAAAATACACAATCTCAAACTTGGTGTACACGAAAATGAGTCATAACTCGTTTACTATAAACCTTAAAATTGATTTAGAGGGGAACTTTGTAAATATATGATTGGTTTTGGATGGTCGTAATGCGTGGAACGTGAAAGCCAGTTCCTCGCACGTCGACGTGTTGCGACCCCAATACTGTGAGCCAAAACCAAAGTGTAATTATGATATAATAATAAAATTTATTCTATAATTTAACTTATTGTTCAATGTTTACTCAACCGAAAGACACTACCAATAATATTCAACTATGGATACAAAAAAATTATAAAGCATTTAATAAAAAAATTAGGCTCGATTTCAATGATTTGTTACACAAGTTTTTTAAACATAAAAAGAATGCTAATTTTACAAATAATCTTATAGCACTTTTTGAATATTGTTTTTTTATACTTATGTATAAACATAATTTTATTTAGATACGTTTGCCCGAAACTAAGGTCCGTATTTATAAATCGCTCTCAAGTCTGAGAGCGATCTTAAGATATCATTTTCATTCATAGATATATGTATAATTCATGAAGGAAAACGGCATCTCAAGATTGATCTCAGAGAGCGTTTTATAAATACGGTCCTATACTAAATTTCATAAATTTTGAATGTGTCAGTTAGTGTTACAAGTACTACAATAGAAATTAATGTAATTATTTAGGCTAGTAGTGCGTCATGGTTGTTTAGAAGCTTGATTATATCTCTTGTTTAGTGCTGCCCCAGCGCGCCTCGTCAGGAATGCAAAGTTGGTTGGCTTATTAAGAGACAAATTTGACAATTGAATTAAATCACGACAGGCAACCCCTATGTTTTTCATATATTTTTTTAAGATTTGCAAAAGAAACAAATTAATTTTAGTGAAATAGTTCCGAAAATTTATTTACAAAAATATTTAAAGACTGTATGGTACCTAACTTAGATGATAACAGCATAAACAATGTGCGGTGTACACATAATTTAAAACTGGCAGTACTACAAAATCAATATTCGATTATAATTTCAAATATTTTATTTCTAAGCTTAAGGATAGGAGGTCTTATACTTGACTAACGAATGACATACTTTCTTAAATGTTAAATTGATACAAGTGGTTGTGATTGTAGAGAGCTCGGAGCATTTACGACTGCCGTTGTTTCGAGTATCAAACCAGTGTAGCAGAAATATCACTTATCTATATTGAATTATTATGAAGAAAAAAAAATCAGCTTCACGCTATATCCCGCACGCAGCACGGTAGGCAGCAGAAACCTAGTGTTAAGACACTCCGTTTCCCATTTTCTGCCGAGTTCGTGTTGAGTGGCGGAATTCAACGCCGCGCTAAAATAATAATTTAATTGTTATTGTTGTAATATCTAACGAATGAAGAAAAAAAGATCGACTCTATTTCAGTGAAATGTAAAGCATTAAAAAAAATATACTAGATTTATTCATTTTTGAATTTTTAAAGGTGAATTACTTTTAAGAATCAGAATGGGTCGACATTAATGCCTCATATTGCTCTAAGTTCTGGTATTAAATGCTTAGCTTTCAATATTGCACGGATTTAGCGTTTTACGTCGAACGCCACGCCGTGGGAGATTTCTAATATGATTATTTATTGCACTAGAATTGATTAAATTAGAACTGAAGAATATATTACTTACAAATACCCTGGACACTCATTTATATTTAAATTTGATGTCTGTTATATATCACGATATAAACAAATTAAAAGTTTGTCGGTTGCATATCGATTTTACGAATATCTTCAAACATAGATCGTGCACTTTTCTAAAGATACGAGTAAGTGTATGCTAAGTAATAAAGTCAATCGTGCTCAATATCCTATCATGTAATAATAGTAATCAATCAAAATAGTTTTGTTTAAGCCTTGTTGTATTGATAACACCAAAAATACAAAAGTTTTAATTTAACACGACAAGCGCAAAGAGAAAATTCATTTTTTTTAGTTTAGTTCAGTTCTCCACTTTCTGACCTGAGTTAGACACGACTCTTAGTGTTGAGTATCAAAATCTTACACATTACTTTCATCAATCAGACTAGAGGAATACCAGCCGTGGAGCAGTTGAGAAGTGCCTGATGGCTGTCGATTCTAATTCCAATTGAATCAGCTTCACGCTGTATCCCGCACACAGCAGGGTAGGCAGAGGGAACCTAGACACTCCATTCCCCAATCACTCAATTCCAATTCCAATTGAAATAATACTTAATATAAACTTTATTAATTTAGGTAGTTAAGTTGATAATACTAAATCTCAAGTTCAAGCGCACTCACTTCTTAACTTCTGTGTAATTCCTATGGGGCTGCTAGCCTTAGAAAAATCTAAATTTATATTATTATTTTTCATGTAAAATTTTATTCCCTTATAAAACATCTTATAAGATCAACCTTGTAAAATCCGTTCTCAGCTGACATGTTATATCCATAAACTATATTATTGTCAAATTTAATATAAATAGATAATAAATACAGTTTTAAAGATTTAGTAATGATTTATGAGAATGGGGTTTCTTACACTATGTTCCCTTTGCCTACCCTGCTGTGTGCAGGATACAGCATGTAGGTGTTTTTTTATTAGTTATTTATTAACTTATATGTGGATAAGAATAGACTTCTGTATTAATGTTTTGTATACATTTTACTATCTAGCTCAGTATTTTCTTTCTAGATCTGGTAGACATGGAAGTGGATTAAGTTTTTGAATATGCAAAATTAAGAAATATTATAGACAAATTATAATAAACATATAACAATTACATTTTCTGTAAAAAAAAAACCCTAACCCTATAAAAAATAGAGACAGCAAGGTTGCGAAGATATATAATATAACTTATGTTTGGGTTGCTTTAAAAAAATGTATCAATAAAATTACAAAACAATTTACAATTTAATTAAAACGTTAGAGATAATAGACAAAATTAACAGTAGCCACAAATGTACGCATGTCTTGCGTGCAAGAGAAATTCCACCATTTGGACGCGGTAACTGTTTCCATTGTGTGTGCAACTTTATCGAATATTTTATTAATGTGAGTAGTTTTAACTAATGTATTATACGTACAATGTCTTACTCCGTTGAGCTCTTTTCGCTTCACCAACTGTAAAACGTCTCTATCATAATAGGTAGGTATTATTTTCAAATGTGGTATTTGAATAGAAAAGTTGTTGTAAAATATTTTGTATTTTCAACCTACTTCGAAATGGAGAAGGTTATCAATTCGACTGTATGTTTTTTTTTATATTTTTGTTCAGTGATAAGCCAATTATGAATGGATTTTGGTGATTCTTGTTTTTATATGATGACACATATATTTTGAAAAAAATTACAAAATTGAAAATGATACAATTTTTTGTATTTATAGTCTAAATGACTAGTGTTATTTTATCTAGGTCTACTAATATGTCGGTAGCTGTAGTTTATTACTTTTATAAAATTAGTCATAGGCATTTACTGAACTTACGAACACGTGCAAATAGGTAATCACACCAACATAAAAATAACTTCAGCAAATAAAAAAACAAATAAAAAATTAATTAAACATTATATTGCAAGTTCATAAAAGTAAAAATAACATCTGTCTGTCTATATGTCTGTAAGAGACCATCCGTTTTAATTTTTTTTTATTTAAGTTATCGAGGATTTCTACATCATCTCTAAAGGCGCCAAAACGACATTTTCCGACAAAACTTACATATTCTTTGAAACATTGGCTTCCCATTTATTTTTGTATGAAATGACATAATAAGAACAGACAAATCAAAATCGTCTAATGTCGATTTGAGGCAAACTTGTTTCCTTTTCGAAGGCGACCTACAATTTTATTTATTTATTACTTGTTATATTTTGTGTTGAGTTCCGCCGCTTTACACGCATTGTCTTCAGAATTCGACGGAAAATAGAGAACGGAGTGTCATAGCACTTTATCTCTATGCCTACCTTGCTGTGTGCGGGATACAGCGTCAAGCTATAAAAAATAGGTATTACATTGGCACCGACATATTTATTAGATTTTTATAAAAAAAATATTTTACTTGGCAAATTAAAAATAAACTTAAGTAGATATTATACACAAACTATTATGGGGATAATTGTGCAATAGGTACTACTAGTGTCTACAAGTAGTACCTAATAGGTACTTCTGTCAACAACACAATTGACTTTCATTGAAATAAAAGAATATATTTCTTTATTCATAAATTAAAAAATCTATAAAAATATTTTTTGTACGTGCACTAAAATAAATTGATTGTTATAGACTTTTTAATTTAGAAGTTCATACAAAAAATGTATACTTATTAGATATGGAGACTTAATTAAAAATAAGAAGAATAACAATCACTATTTCAGGCCACAATACATAAGTGATCTGAGGGGACAAAATTAATATTATGGTTTCTGTAGGCGTGTGATCCCGGCCTAGAATAGGATCATCCTGGTACTGGTGGTGTCGTAAGAGGCGACTAAAGTACGTGTGGTAGAGTCACGTCGCCAGCAATGGCAACACGCATGGGCAGACTCGACCGGATCATTACCACCCCCGGCATTTAAAACCGGCGTGAAGTAGTGGCTTTATGCCACTGCGTTTCGCATCAGGTAATACCGGGCTCCGGCGCCCAACCCACCTTACAGGCAGGCAACGCGCCTGTAGCTCCTCTGGTGTTGCACGGGGTCGTGGGCGGCGGTGATCATTTACCATCAGGTGACCCGCACGCTCGTTTGCCTTGTCTTTTCCATTAAAAAAGAAATCCTAAGTATAAGACATAAAGTACTTTAATTATTCTCCTACAAAATGCTATACCAAAATATTAATAAATATAATGTGGAAATCTGTGATCAACAATTTTAGTAATACTAAAATGATTCATGCAACATAATAATGAAGGATTTACGATATCGACGTCCAATCGTTTCGAAGAAAAAGAGCATGCGCTATTCTCGTTTGAGTGTTTTGAGGTTTTTTCTTTTCTTTGGCTTTTCTTACCTATAACTTACCTCTTGCGCTTTTAACTTGTAGCATGGTTGGGAACAACGCGAGAATTTTGCATGCTAAGCGACTATTATTAATTTGACACTTTCTGTGGACACGCTCACCGCATTACGTAAATTACAATGCATGGAATATTTGCACGTCTCATTATTGTATTTAAGTTATTTTAAAATAAACACGTGTCAGTTGTATAATACGCAATAGTTAAAAAAATATAAGTTTATTTTCATGTTTTTTTTTATTTTATTTTTAAGCGGTAGCAATTTCTCTAAAATATTTATTAATGTTATAATATAGCAATTCTTGTTTGTTTCTTATAAAATAAATTTTGAGAAAACATTCATTGAGTAAACATTCATTTCATTTCATACTCTTCAATATTCACTCCATTTATAAATATGACATATTCTATCTAATATGATATTTTATCATCTCTTTTCAGAATAGACGTAGTTTATTAGTTGATAGTTATTATAATATCTACAAATATCCTTAATCTTTTTTTTTCGGAATAGATATTTTATTTTCCGTTTATTAGAGTTAAAGCTATGAATAGTTTAAACTTTTTTAAAGCGACATTTTTAAAAGTTTATTGATTTACAGAGGTAAGACAGGAGGCTGTTCAGCAGGCACTAGCAGAGATGCAAAACCGGCCTAAGCCATCTCTTCCTATGCCTTCGAAGCGAACTTCCATGATGGCCAAAAGTCCTGACAGGGAGAGGCACGATCTTTGTGAGTGTAGATGAAGCTTCATATTAGCTGTCATATATGTGTATAAAATACGTAAAAATTAAATACTTACAAGGTAAAATAGAATCGTTATGTCTCAGAAACGGCGGAATTACGCTTTTTAAGCATAAAAATATATAATTCAGATGACCTCTTTACTGTTTACCGTTTACCAAAAATTGTATTCAGGAACTTTTATATTAGCAGCTTCAAGTTCTGATGAAGATTCATGTGCTGGAGAATCAGAACTGCCTCCACCACCCGAACTCGGTTCACCTCCCGCCCGCCGGCCAGCAGCGCCTCACCCCCGGGGACACCCGCCGCCTCTTTTGCAACTACATCATCAAAGGGAGAAAAAGCACACGCCAAGGGAAAAAACAGACATTGATTTATCTGACATTACACATCTACCAGCTTGTGAGTGTCTACATTACTATATCCGGCTTAAGTGCACTTTTAAGTGCACTTTATAGACCTAGATCCCAGACCCGGATCTTGGGGTATTATATATTAGAATAAGTATTCTCTTTTAAAGTTATATAAAATGTCTAAATAGGCTAGCAATGTCGATATCACAGTGTTTAATACTCCAGTTAGTAGCCATAAATTCTGCCAATATTTATCGACAATTTTGTTTGACGTTCAGTCCCTATAAAACTGACAATGGGAATATTACCTTCGTTTACATATCTCTCAAATTATTATTTAGTGTTTACATGGCAAAGTGCAGACGTTTTGTTTTTAAATCTTTGATTTGCCGATGCCCATCTAGATCTATTAAAGAAGAGTTACAGTAAAAATATTTTTTAAAATTGTTATAGACAACACGAATATTTCTGATGAACCGTACACCGTTTTCGTCCTTGAGCTGGCATTGTCGAGCATAGTTTTTAAAGAACATCTGACAGCATCCTTTATTGCGCCTCGTTTAAAATCAGATATCAGAGTTCAAAAAATACTAATTAGCCCGGTGAAGTAAGCTATATAAATAGTCTTAAAAATAACAAAAAATTGTTCATAGTTGAAATTCGGTAGAAACGTAAATTAAGGTCGAGCTGTAAATTTCGACCTTAAAAACGTTTTTAGCACAGATGAGTTTGACGGAGAGTTGGTATTTTTAATTCCCGATGTAAATAGAAAGGTGTTATAAGTTTAACGTCTGTGTATGTGTGTTTGTGGCATCGTGGCTCCCAAACGTAGGAACCGATTTTGATCTAGTATCTTTTTTTGAACCGTGGCTTCATCAAGAGTGTTCTTAGCCATGATTAGAGAAAATATTTTCTTTATTTTAAAGAGCATCAGCTCCTTTCTACTTGATGAAAGTTTTTTATTAACGGTTTTTTTTATTTATATAATTACTTTATATTTGTAATATAATGGTGTACATAAGATCTCTACCAAAATTCTGCTTAGTGCGATTTTTTGTTTATTCAAATTATTATTATTACCGGAAAGTAGTCAGTTTTATAAAAAAAGTTTTTTTTTTCAAAAACAAAACGCGTTGATGTGACAATTTAGTACATCTTTATAACTCTTACAAGTATTTGCTATTTTTCTCATTAGGTATCCCTTGAATAAAAACTTAGCTATATCTAACCTAAATATAGACGATGGAAGATTAGAGTGTATCTTTTATCAGGACTGCTTATAGTTAACATTTGTATGTTAAAAGTATTAAATATATATTTCTACTTATAGTTTAAATAAAAACAATAACACGTCGTTTAATTATGTATCAAAACTAATAAACAAAGCTATTCTAACAAAATTACCCATTCTATCCATCCATAATTAGTCAGCCCTAAAATGGATTAAAAAAAAGAAACTTATTCCTCGTTAGACATTCAGCCGGACGTTACTCATACAACTTCTGGCGCACGCCGAGGAGGCGCCCACATCGCTGACCGGGTCCAATGCTACGCACAACCAGAGGATACTGGCACTGGTACCGGTAGATGGAAGGTACTCACAATAAATTGTTAAATTAATAACAGTATCTATTGTAATTCTCTTTGACTTATTTTAAACCTGAAGACGACCAAGTAAATTATAAAAGCGTGAATTTTAATACTGTCAATACATATTTAGTATATTAAATTACGTATTATAGGTTTCGGCTAAAATACAACAATTACTAAACACGTTAAAACGGCCTAAACGACGACCTCTACCTGAATTTTACGAAGACGATGATATCGAATTGGAAATAGCGGCTAATCCTAAAGACCCAAATGCTCCAAAACCAGAGGGTGGTACAATGACGCCAGCGGTTGGAGAACAGCTGGTGGTACCCGCGGGCCTGCCGCGGAACCTCGAAGCTGCTTTACAAAGATACGGCACAGCTTCATTTAAAGCTAACGTGGCCACCGTGCTCGACCCTAATGGGAAGCTCAGCAATTCACTCACTTTTGGTAAGTTCACCGCGTAATTGCAAGTAGAAATATATATGTCGTTTAGTGCTTAATTTTCAAATTATGTTTATGAATTAAATTGTTTATTATTGCTTTGTTGTGTTCGCATACATATTAAATTTTTTATGAAGACTATAAAATTTTGTAACTACGATATTTTTTTTATAAATCAATGAACCGTGTGGAACTGATTTTTAATTAAGTTCACCGATACGTGTCAATAGAACTACAAACATCGATTGAACGGTAAAGTATGTTGAACCGTCAGTAAATTGTTGTGTTTTTGTTGAACAGGAAAGCTTTTGAGCCGTTCGTTGAAAATAGCGCACGCCGTGCTCAACAAAACGTTCACGTCAAAAAGTAGTAGTGGTGGTCCACTGACTGGGGACAATTCAATTAAGCCGGGTGACAGGGTGGCTCTGGTGTACCCCAACAACGATCCTATAAACTTTATGTGCGCTTTCTATGGGTGCCTTCAAGCGGGTATAGTGCCCGTCCCCATAGAGGTACCGTTGACGAGGCGTGACGCTGGCCTGCAGCAAGTTGGCTTCCTCCTCGGCTCTTGTGGCATACAATATGCCCTTACTTCAGATGCCTGTTTGAAAGGTGAATAATTTTCCTAATTGAAAATAATACTTTGTACTTTGTATATTATATTCCAATATTATTTAAGGCACAATTACATAATTTTCGTAAATAATCTTTAATCTACTTACATTCCACTTTTGCGAATTGATACCAAGAAAAAGAGTCTTTCTCAGTTTTATTTAAGTACTTACATATATAAATAAGTAGTTAAGGAGACCGAAAATCGAAATGAGCCCAAATAATAAATTTATTTACTTTGATGATACTCAAATAAATTCTTGCTATAAATCAATCAGTTGGTCCTGAAAATTTATTTCTAATATATTAATAATATTTACCGCCGGTCGTGGCGCAGCGGCACGAGGTGTGACTGCAAAACCGACTGGTTGTGGGTTCGATCCCCACTCGAGGAGATGAAATATTTACTTAAATTTAAATTTCCATTTCTTCGCTCTGGTGTCGAGGTTAAGCGCGGCGTTGAGTTCTGCCACTCAACAAGCAATGCCTCCAGAATTCGGCAGAAAGTGGGGAACGGAGTGTCTTAATACTAGGTTCCCTCTGCCTACCCTGCTGTGTGCGGGATACAGCGTGAAGCTAATTTAATTTAATTTTTTTAATTCATAATATTTAGATATCTACTGGCAAACAAAAGGAGCCAAAGATATTAATTATAACTTGTAACCGATTATTTCATAGTTTTTTTATTATATAGATTTTTTGTTGGTCTCACGCAGTGTCCCGTTTAACTGTATGTAGTAAGGTAGACAGAGTGGAACTAAGGTTAATAATACATACTTTTTAAAAAAAATTATATACATTAAAAATACAACACTTTATATACATTAAAAACGGGGTTAATCCAGCCCGTTTTCCACGGATTGCCTAATTTTCGAGATATTGTATGTTGAGTGCCGAAACTAAATCCTTTGTCTTGTTACCAAAGCGAGGACATTAAAATAAATAATTCTTTTTGGATCGAACTCATAACCGTCGCGCTTACAATCAGACTAACAGAAGCTTTGCCACCGCACCACGACTGCCTCAATAATCTATTTAATTTGTGAAAAATAATTTAGGTCTTCCAAAAACATCGTCTGGCGACGTAGTCTCGTTTCGAGGTTGGCCTTCCCTCCAGTGGGTGTCAACTGAGAAACTACCGAGACCTCCTCGCGACTGGATTCCTCCCCCGCGACCCGCCGAGGACAGCCCCGCGCACATCGAACACACATCCGCCGCTGATGGTTCGGCCATGGGTGTTATTGTAACTAGGTAGGTATAAGAAGGTATACTCGTATACAGGTGGTATAATGCGATCTTATCTGCAATTTTCAAGATTTGAGTATGTATTAAATAAAGCTTCTTTTTCTAGTTTCACGCTGTATCTCCTCGTTCCCCACATTCTACTGAATGTTTAAGATACTGCGCAATTGAGTGGTGGAACTCAACGCTGCGCTTTATCTTGTTATTGCAACGACGAAATTTGAAACATTAAATAATTCATTCCCCGAGTGAGATTCGAATCCATTACCGTTATGACTGCCGTAATACTCTAACAGAATTAATCACGTTAGTTATTTTAGTATGACGACGATAAACGACGACGACTACGAGTCACCCATAACTACTAAAGGATTAGAAACGTCGGGATTACAAAAATTTTATTAAATTAGTTCAAGAATTTAATTTAAACTCACGTATTAATTATAAATTATTTTATATTAAACTTATTATTTTGGTGCATTTCAAGAGTCCAGAACATTTGTACAGTTTGAAATATATAGCATACGTTTTAAAGCCGACATCTATCAATAGTACCGCACTGTCTCGGTCATCGAATGTATTTTGATGTCTAAAATAGTAGATAATTTAATTAATAAAATCAATCAAAATCAGCTTCACGCAGTATCTCGCATATAGCAGAAGAGGGAACCCAGTGTGGAGGCATACGTGTTGAATGGCGAAACTCAACGCCGCATTTTGCCTCGACACTAGAGCGAAAAAATGAAAATATACATTTAATAAAATAATTCATTTCCTCGAGTGGGGATCGAACCCACAAACAACGTTTATAGATACACGTTCTGCCCTTGCCCCAATTGGCAATTCAACTAATAAAATTTTAAATTTTTAGTCCGTCACGTTAGTTCTATGTTCTTCTAATAGATACATCATACTTATTACGCCATTCTAATATTTAATAGCTCTTATTTAATTATGTGTAATACAATAAATATTAATATTTAAAATAAATGCTTAGAATTCGAGAGTATTAGACAAACATATTTAAAAAAAAATCTATAACTTTGATAATTAAAATGTTTTAAAAATATTTTTCTGCTCTTAAGATAATTGGTATAGAATTTAACAGAAAATAATAGATATTGTCATTATTTCAACTTAGGTTATTATTAAAACTAGAGAAACAATTGACGCGTGTAATACGCGTTGCCATAGTAACGAATATGTCACTTTATACAAAAGTATAGTGTCGTATGTATGGTAGCGTCTGTATGTAATTATATTCTGGTAACTTGTACGTTGTTAAGTTTAAAAGTTTCCACAGTGAAATAATTCCAACATTAACTAATTATATTGATAAATCTAATCTTGAATAGATTATTCGAAACTTTTCTCTTTTTTCTGATTTTTTTAATGGATGCGGTAGTAGCTATGAAACATATGACTCGTCATCGTCTTGTATAAAAAATAAATATATAGGTACTGACGTCGTCATGGCGTAATTTCTGAATTGAAAACATCGTCGTTGCAGCTAACTTTTATACTAATATTAAAAATGTAGAGACACAATATAAATATCACTATACCGACCCAGCAAATTACAGCAGGAGATGCGTAAAGATAACAAAATTATTCATATTATAATAAACATTAACCACCTATATACGTTTAACAACATTGATTTATGATCAGGATATTGCGGTCGCATAGAGTAGATTAAGTTACATTCGATATAAAAACGATCACGGTGGGGCAAGGAGTTAATTTTTATAAACATCGATATTTGAAATTCCCTTTTAGCTTGCTTTTTAATTATGATTTCGATTCTTAATGGCTTGTGTTTAATATTCTTGTCGTCATTGTAGAAACCGACGTGTTTTTAAAATATAATCTTATTTTAAAAGTCTAGGTTTCCGCCGAATTCTGGTCTGCGTATTGAGTGGCGGAACTCAACGCCTCGCTTTGTAAAGGTAAATAAATATTTCATTTCTTCGAGTGGGGATTGAATCCACAACCAGTCGCGTTTATAGGCACACTTTGTGCCCTTGCGCCACGACTGGTAATATGTTTATGTTTTAGCTAATTATTATCTAGTGATTGAATAGTGAATTACCTATTATTGTTGAGTTACACAATTTAAAATTACTAATAATACTATTATGTGTATACCTATACGTACCCAGTGTACATATCTAGTTCTAGCTGATTTTCTTTAATAATTTTTATATATTATTATTTAAAATTATTACGTTCTACGTATACTCTTTTATTATTTATTAACTTTTTAAAAATCGAGGTCAATCGTGGCGCAGAGGCACAAGCGTGCGACTGTAAACAAAACAGGTTGTGGGTTCTATTCCACTCGAGGAAATCTCTGGTAACTAGGCAAAGCGCAACGCTCAGTTCAGTTCACTCAAATGGAAGTGTATTAATGGGAACGAAGTGTGTTAACACTAGGTTCCCGGGTTCCCTCTGTCTATCCTGTGATGGGCATGATACAGCGTAAAACTAAAAAAAAACTTGTTAAAACTATAAAAGCATCCAGACTGCTCGTAGCAATTGTCGTCAATAATAATACATCAAAAATTGGGTTCACGACTTTAAATAGAATCTAAACCAGGACCGCCTGTATATTCGTCTGCTTGTGACCGAGATTGGGCGTAATTCAAAACTTTTTATACACTGAATGTTTTTGGTTATTTAACCCATACAATGTAATGTAAAAATTGTTAAGCTGTTAGGCCATGACCTCCTCTACATATAACCATTTTTTCATAGCAAAAAATATAACGGATGTAATTAGTTTATAACAAATGCTGTGATTGTACTTGTATCACAACATTATATCCACAACGTGCTCCTAAACAATTCTAATAATAAAGATGACCGATTATATACGTGTTTTGTGAAATGATAGGTCAGGACTAACGTGACCAGAGGTATCGTTTTGAACGGATCTGTCCCGTTTTCGCTGTGTGTCCCGGTGTCCTGAAACATGCAACCAGGACGTACAAATGTCCCGTTTTTTTCGGAAAGACATGTAAATTTCGTCGGTCGAATATCGAATTATCATAGTACACTATTTTTAAAAGGTAACTGGATGGAATGGATTAACTCCAAAACCCAAAGTATAAAATTATTTATTAAAGTGTTAATAATAGCTAAAAAAACGAAAGCACTATAAGACATCTAGAAAAATTAAAACTTCTAAAAAAATTAAAAAAAAACACCTCTTAAATAGCGAAAGCCACCCTAAAATGTTCCATTTTGGGCCGGTTAAAGAATGGTCACATTAGTCATGACTGGCGAGTACTTGAATATAATTGATATAATTAATTACAGAGCATCAATGCTAGCACACTGTCGAATGCTGTCCGTGGCCTGCAATTACACCGAGGGCGAGCACATGGTGTGCGTGTTGGACTTCAAGCGGGAGACGGGACTGTGGCACGCGGTGCTCGCGAGCGTGCTCAACGGCATGCACGTCATATTCATACCTTACGCCCTTATGAAAGTCAGTCCCGCGTCGTGGATGCACATGATAACGAAATACAGGTAGGTGACTCACCGATATATCTATATCGTTTTCCTTAACTCCCATTTTGTTTGTATACATTTTGTTTCATATGTAATAAATCATACCGAAAGATTCTTAAGGTACTTGAAGATATATTCTTTTAATGTTATGTCTTTATCTGCGGTTTTGACCTCGTGATCAAATAGAAATAACTAAGAGTTATAAATGACATGTATAACACATTCTAAGTGCCCGAGGTAACTCTGACCGCAGAAACATGGAGTTACATCGAAACGATTAAGGTGATCCAATGTCTTAGAGCCTTCGTCGATAAGTATACTAACTAATAAAACATATATTTCAATGTATAGAATTTCTTATTTCTTAAAATCCGGGACACTTTTTGCGATTGGGCTATTTCTATCTAATAAAGTAAGATAAGAAGATTATATTATAAGAGAAATGTGTCATTTTATTAGAACTTTTTTTACATATTTTGTTTTTATACTCAGATATAAATGACACTGTACATTAGTTAATAACAAGTGAGTCAAGTCGTTGTAACGGAGACGTGAGTAACGTCAACGAGTGAATGATTCATATCAAACTTGGTCACAAATAAAAAGAATAACATTTACCAGGGCTTCGGTGGCGATCGTGAAGTCGCGTGACTTGCATTGGGGCTTGTTGGCGACACGTGACCACAAAGAATTGTCGCTGAGCTCTCTGAGAATGCTTTTGGTCGCGGATGGAGCAAATCCATGGTCTCTCTCGTCTTGCGATCAATTTCTTTCTGTATTTCAATGTAAAGGTTTGTATTGTCTATTTGATTTCCATTTCGTCTTAAAAGAGCGTAAAGAACTATATGAGGTTCCATAGTAGAGCTCTATTTGACCAGACTGAAGTAACAAGTACAAATCGAACCCTCTAGCCGTTGCGCATAGTTACACTTATCACTAATTCTCGGTGATTTTTATCTATTCAAGTAAAAAAAATACTAATAAAAAGTATCAAGTTTATTTTATCGATTCTTTATGCTATTGAAACGTAGATAGTGACTGATTGAGTTATCTAAAGTGGCACTGCATGTAATATATCTACGTACACCTACATTCACATTTGATTCCATTTGTTTATTAGTACTTTAAATAACATGAAAGACAACAATAATGTTAGTCGAAATAATTAAACAGTGTATATTATATTTTAGTTTATTTTATATTTTTTTATTCAAATTTATTGCGTGTAACTTTTTGTATAATACTTTTTTTTTCGTGATTATTTCACGTATTTTATTGTGTGTTATGTTTACTTGTGGTCAAGGCTTATTGCAAAATATCTAGAACGTTGGGTTTAAAATAGGGTACAATAATTATAGTACCTGTATATAATTGATAAAATTTTATTGTACTATTTGCAATTAATAAATTATAGTTCGATTTACATTCGGCGGAATGAATTACTTTCCTCCCCTGTTAAGATAAAATGCGACAAGTGTTCTTAATTTGGACGTCTACGTTTTTAATTTGGACGGAAAGCGTAATGTCTGGAGAATAAGCTCTTCCTGTGTACTTTCCTAAGCGGGAAAAAATGGTCATTGTTATTTTATGTTATTGTACGTACTCGTATAGTAAGCATACGGGTACACAGCCATTGTTTATGTGTTATTATTTACTACCAATATCAGTACATTTGTTGACAAGACCACTAACTTTATATATAGGACAACAATGTTTACGAAATTTGAAAATGCATTTAAATTTATTTTTATGTCTCATAGATTGAGTAAAAAATATTGTTTTTGTAATTGTTAATAAAGACCTTAAGATAAAATTGAGATACTTTTAATAAATGATAATAACAATGTAATGGCGTTAGGTATGCGTGGCGACGCGATCTGTCCGTGCGCGTGCTCCAGCGAGTCTCTGACGGTGTGCGTGCGGCGCGCGGGGCGCGGCGGGTCGTCCGCCGGCCGCGGCGTGCTCTCCATGTCGGGCCTCTCCTACGGCGTGGTGCGCGTCGACGCGGAGAACTCGCTCACCTCGCTCACGCTGCAGGACTGCGGACAAGTTATGCCTTCATGTATGTATCTGTACCTAATCCAGGGTTTCCCAAACTTCCTTTTTGTTTAAGTTCCCATACATGACTAGCATAAATGCGAACGCTTAATACTTCTCTTGATATCTTTCTACATACCCTGCTTGGCAAATTCTGCGCATTTTTTTTTATGATAACAATACATAAAGTTTGTCATATTTTTAATATTTCTATAAAGTAAAAGAAGTTAAGGCAAATGGCAGTATCATTAATATTATTGATATTTATTATTTGCACTGCTCTTATCTTTTGTTGTTGCTTGTACTAATGTAACTAAGTTAATTTTAATTATTCAACTACTATTGTCTGCATAGATTCAAGATTGTTTGTGTAGACGTGTAAATAATATTTTTAATTAATGTTTAATTATAACTATGAACATTTAAATGACTGAGAAATACTTTCCTCATAAAATACAGAATCATTTAAAACAGTAATAAAGTAAAATTACATTTTTGTTCGTTAACGTTGTTAAAAGTTGAGCCACGGCCTGAAGTCAATGTAACATTAGCTAATGACTTATGAGATAAGCAAGCTTGTATTGCTTGTTGCTAGTGTCTTAGTGCAATAAAATGACTACTCGTATTGTATATTACGTATCGAAAGCATTACATTGATATATAAATGAAAACTATTCAAAACTAGCATCAACTACTATTACGAAATGTTGATAGATTTATATATAAAACTAACATTGGTTAGTAGGTAGGTACGTGTGCTCTATTTTCTGGTAAATATATTTATTGAATTATGCACTTATGATATTTATCAATATTTTTATACATACATATATGTTAAGACACTCCGTTCCCCACTTTCTGCCGAATTCTGGAGGCATTGCGTGATGAGTGGCAGAACTCAACGCCGCGCTTATCCTCGACACCAGAGCGAAGAAATGGAAATGT
The DNA here is from genome assembly GCA_013403705.1 of Heliconius hermathena. Taxonomy (NCBI): domain Eukaryota; kingdom Metazoa; phylum Arthropoda; class Insecta; order Lepidoptera; family Nymphalidae; genus Heliconius; species Heliconius hermathena. The sequence continues at coordinate 174,329 of JAAIXJ010000271.1, read as the reverse complement.
AAATTTAAGTAAATATTTCATCTCCTCGAGTGGGGATCGAACCCACAACCAGTCGGTTTTACAGTCACACCTCGTGCCGCTGCGCCACGACTGGCCTCAGACGACAGGCCTAATTAAATTAATTTAAATTTATAATTTTCTGTATACTGTTCTAATGCTTCTTTGGCTGTAAAACAAAATTCTAACCATGTTACATTAATTATAATAAGACATATACATAATAAACAGATTGTGGTTGTTACAAAAATCTTTTGTTTACTGCAAAGTGACTTCCATGACTAATAACCCGATCATCGTCACTCTAAATGACGCAAATAATTATCAAAGAATAACTTATTCTAAGAATATTTATAATTTTAAAGTTAAAATTTTACGTCTTAGCCTTGTTTAGCTCTGTATTTAAAGAAATAAATACATCGGTGAACTACGGTAAAACGTGTAATTTTTTGAGGAAGGACAATTTAATATAATAAATTATGTATAAGACGGATTTCATGATATGATATACGATTGTATAAAAATATATTGTACAGATCTTGTGTCCTCAAGTCTAAGATAGTTAACTTTGCCCTTCAGCATATTGATAAAACTTATCCACAAATGTTTAATCGCCATTTAAAGCGTTTCTACGTTTTGGTTATTTATATCTAGTTAATTATTTATTTAATTCCATGTCTATATATTGAAAAACAGTTGCAGCGCTTAACGCTACCGCACCCCCGTAACTTACCGTACCGTAGCTTAGAACCAAGAATACAATCTGACGTTAAATTGATAACAAAGATGTACATAAATTTCGTAACATACCTAAATTAATTCAAAAATATAATTTGTTCTTTAGGCGTTATAGTTGTAGTCAAAATGGAAGGTCCAGCATATCTTTGCAAGACAGACGAAGTTGGTGAAATATGCGTATTGTCCGGAGCTACTGGATCAGGATACTGGGGCTTGCCCGGTCTAACCAACACGGTGTTCAGGGTCCAGCCCTTGGACTCTGATGGAGAGCGTATTGGGGAAGAGCATTACGTGAGAAGTGGATTGCTTGGCTTTTTAGGACCCGGTGGTAAGCGACTTTTTATAATTTCGAATGGTTAAGTTAGAGAAATATAAAAATTTTAAATGTTTTAATTTGCTCTGTCAATATATAGACAAAGCGTGATTAATAATGTGTAACATAGTTGTCTTTGAAGTGGGTAATGAGAAACTAGGTTCTCTATGTTTGTACCAGAAAATGTCCTACATGTTATACCTGTGTAATTATTTTTAGGGCTCTGTACATCAAATGAGAAAACGTAATCTTTATAGGATCACTTTGTCCGTCTGTCAAGACCATTTATATCGAGATGGTGTCTTGTCGTCTTGTTACGTATCTGACATTAATTTCAAATACGGTTTTTCTGAGCACAGAATTAACAAGCTTCTAAGTAAACGCAACCAAAATGTACGAGCATTCATAAATATGCATTGTCTTTGATACATTTTGTATGAAACTCGCCGCGTAATCAAAACCTATAGGGTGTTTCCCGTGGACCTTGAGTTATGAAATTTGGCACGAAGTAAGACCTCACAATAAAAATAAAGCAAAAAAACCCGAAGTGATAATTTATAGGTATTTTCATAGAAAAAAAATAGATTGTAGTTTTTTTCATAAAAAATGAGTAACTACGACGGCAAACTTAAGTTTGTTAACTTTTATAAGTTGTACTTCCCGTTGAGCTACAATCCTGATCCTTGGAAACTCTCGGTGGAATCAATCTCGCACTTGACCGGTTTTTGTTTCTATTAGTTATACGACAATTTTATCTAAAAAAGTATAATACAGTTTATCTTTTAACAAAACATTCCGAAGCTTTAATACAATATTTTGTTTTATCGACACGTTCTTGTATTCAAATACAGGCTTAGTATTTGTGTGCGGATCCCGCGACGGACTGATGACGGTGACCGGCAGGAAACACAACATGGACGACATCATAGCCACGGTACTAGCTGTGGAGCCCATGAAATTTATATACAGGTATGCCGCATTTGAACATTAGCTGCCCTACTGATAAAAATAGTCATTTCTTCTACTATAATTTTTTTTTAAATTCCATCAATTCATTTTTATTATTTTTGTTAAAAGTTTATTATTGTATTTTTTATTGACTTATAAATATGAATGTAACTCAACACAGCAGTTGCTCTTTTATCATTCATCAATCATTGTTACAATTTTGTTATTCAAACACTGGTAGCTATCGTGCATGAGATTCAATTGGTATTTGTTTTGTAAATAATGCTAAAACTGTTTTTATATTGCATTAAATTTCTTTACCGACAATTTTTTTTATTATAGACATGTACACTTAGATAATAGATTTATAAACTTTTTGTAAACAATAACTTAGCGTTACAAGTTTATCTTTATTTTTCTATTCTCGTTCGTTGTTCATCAGTATGAAAGTGGATCTGACATTAATATGTATTTTACAGAGGTCGTATTGCGGTGTTTTCCGTGCGGGTGTTGCGCGACGAGAGGATCTGCATTGTCGCTGAGCAACGCCCCGATTGTGGGGAGGAGGAGGTAAGTGTTGTTCATTAGCTATGTTAAATTATCTAGAATTTACATATCGTTATAGTAACTTTAATATTCGTATTTCTAAAAAAAAACAAAAAAGGTATTTAAGTGTTTTTTTTTTTATAATACTTGTGTCTAGTATATAATCCTTAAACATTAAAGTTTAGAATAGAAAATAAGGGGTCAGAATTTTACTTTACGTTAATATTCGTACACTCTCACTAATGTGTAATTTTTGAGAGTATGATTATGAGTTTTGATGTCGTGTGGGGGCAACCAGAATGCTTTTATAAGTTCTTTCAATCGTTACTACACTATGTTTTAAGCACATACATATTATTTTGCTCTTTATTATGAAATAGCTTTTCTTATTTTAAGCATTTCAAATGAACATATGAATTAAAAATTAAAATATGTATTATAGATTAATACGTCGTATAAATTTTCAAACATACTTAATCTGTTAATTTTTTTGTAGTCTTTCCAATGGATGTCTCGCGTGCTGCAAGCAGTGGATTCAATACATCAAGTGGGCATTTACTGTCTTGCCTTGGTGCAACCGAATTATTTGCCTAAGACTCCCCTCGGCGGTATTCATCTCAGTGAATGCAAGCGACGTTTCCTTGAAGGCACCTTGCACCCCGCTAACGTGCTGATGTGTCCACACACGTGTGTTACCAATCTTCCTAAACCAAGGGAAATACACTCAGGTTTGTGTTTTTCATGATTATTTTATTTTTGTTATTTTTTTATTTACTGCATTGGTCAATACTAACTTTTTTAAAGGATATTTAGATAATAATCTTTCGTCAGATGTTGGTCCAGCATCAGTGATAGTAGGCAACTTGGTCCAAGGCAACCGCCTCGCTTCCGCACAAGGCCGAGATATGGGATACACGGATGATTCAGACGCGGCTCGCAAGGTAGCGACGAAAAAGTTCAATATTAATTATTTATCAGTGACAAGTACTTAATTAATAATACGTTTGTTTTTCGTATTTCAGTACCAATTTATATCACAAATACTGCGGTGGCGCGCCCAGAGTACGTCAGACCATGTGATATTTACGTTGCTCAACTCAAAAGGTGCCGTATCCAAGGTGCTTACTTGCGCCGAGCTACACAAGAAAGCTGAGAGAATTGGCAATTTACTCCTGGAGAAGGGGCGCGTCAACACTGGCGACCACGTGGCTCTCATATTTCCCCCGGGGCTTGATCTCATTTGTGCGTTCTACGGCTGCTTGTACGTCGGCGCGGTGCCCGTCACCATCCGCCCGCCGCACCCGCAGAACCTGCACACCACGCTACCCACGGTACGCATGATCGTGGACGTCAGCAAAGCCACGCTGGTGCTGTCCAACCAATCTGTGATAAAACTGCTGCGCTCCAAGGAAGCCAGCAACGTGCTCGATAGCAAGGCGTGGCCCATCACGCTTGACACCGACGACATGCCCAAGAAGAAGCTACCCATCTTGTACCGCGCGCCGACCGCCGAGATGCTGGCCTACCTGGACTTCAGCGTGTCGACGACGGGCATGCTGGCCGGCATCAAGATGTCGCACGCAGCCGTCACTTCACTGTGCCGCTCCATGAAGATAGCGTGCGAGCTATACCCATCGCGCCACATCGCGCTTTGCCTCGACCCCTACTGCGGGCTGGGCTTCGCGCTCTGGTGTCTCAGCAGCATCTACTCCGGACACCACTCCATCCTCATACCGCCCTCCGAGGTCGAGATCAACCCCGCGCTCTGGCTCAGCGCTGTCTCCCAGTACAAAGTGCGCGACACCTTCTGCTCTTATGGAGTCATGGAGCTGTGTACGAAAGGCTTAGGTAGCTCGGTTAACCAACTCAAAGCTAAAGGCATTAATTTGGCCTGCGTGAGGACTTGTGTCGTCGTCGCTGAGGAACGCCCTAGAATCAATTTAACAAATTCATTTTCCAAGCTATTCTCGGCTCTCGGTTTGAGTCCTCGAGCCGTGTCCACCTCCTTCGGGTGTCGCGTGAACATCGCTATCTGCTTACAAGGCGCTTCGAGTCCGGAACCTTCGACGGTGTATGTGGACCTCCGAGCTCTACGGAACGACCGCGTATCGCTAGTCGAACGTGGCAGTCCACACTCACTTTGCCTAATGGAAAGTGGCAAACTACTGCCTGGAGTGAAGGTGATAACCGCTAATCCTGAAACAAAAGGTCAATGCGGGGACTCACATTTGGGTGAGATATGGGTTCAATCTCCCCACAACGCGAGCGGATACTTCACAATATACGGGGACGAGAGCGATTACGCGGACCACTTCAGCGCCCAGCTGGTAACGGGTAACACGGGAGAGGTATACGCCAGGACCGGCTACCTGGGCTTCCTCAGGAGAACTGAGATCACTGCCGCGAGCGGCGCGGACGACTCGACGTCGTTGCTGACGCGCGACAGCGACACGGACTCGCTGGCGTCGGGCTGCGGCAGCATGTCCGGCCTCGCCGCCTCCGACTCGCACGACACGCACGACGCCGTGTTTGTGGTCGGCGCGCTGGACGAGACCATCATGCTGCGCGGGATGAGATACCACCCCATTGATATCGAGAACTCTGTCATGAGATGTCATAAGAAGATTGCTGAGTGGTAAGTTCCTATATCGATCCTCAATCTTTATCTCGCATAGTATGGTAAATAGAGACTCTTCGATAGCTTCTTTCAGCATTAATTCGGGACAAACTGTGGAGGCACTTATTGCGCACTTTCTCTTACTGAACCAGAAAAAATAATTATATAATCTTTCCCCCGTGTGGCCATCTGCGTATTGACGACTTAACAATATCTTCGCTGGTTTATGTGTATATTATTAGTAATAAAAAATAGGTCACACCAATAATTGTTACACGATGTCACACTGAAGATGTGTTTGTTCCAGTGCGGTATTCACGTGGACGAATCTATTGGTGGTGGTGGTGGAACTGGACGGCAACGACAGCGAGGCGCTGAACCTGGTGCCGCTGGTGACGAACACGGTGCTGGAGGAGCACCACCTAATCGTGGGCGTGGTAGTGGTGGTGGACCCCGGCGTGGTGCCCATCAACTCGCGTGGCGAGAAGCAGCGCATGCATCTGCGCGACGGCTTCCTCTCCGACCAAATAGACGCCATATATATAGCCTACAATATGTAATTAATCATTATGTGAACTCCTCCTTCAATTCGCATATATTTGACTGTCTTTAGTACTAGTTATGTTTTTAATATTAATTTGTATTTGTATTGTTTAAACAATTTGACATTTTACAATTTGATATGTTTCGCAATATTTTTGATTGTTAATGTATATTTTAAAGCAAAGCTTTACATATATTTTATACTACTGCCTAATTTACTCTATGGCTCAATTTAAAGTGGCGCAATTGCACAGATGGAGTCAGAATCATGAAATTTTACTTTTATTTAAATAAGTCTTTATGTAATTAAACTGACTAAAGTGGCTGTTAGTGTTACTTATATTCAAAATTTAAAATATCTTATTATATCGTCACGAGACTGATGTGGTTCGAAATTTGCTAGTTTTAATATAATACATAAGCAATGGAACATCCCTTTACAAGGTAGCAGCTAACACCATTGCCGTTGTTTTTTTTTCAAAAGTTTGAAATATTTATGTTTAATAGCATAAGTAGCCAGAAACATAGTGGATGAGCGTTTTGCTAATACCGTTTTAATACAATTGGGTATTTGACTTTTGAAATATATAGTGCAATCACATTACATATATCACATTTATTCTTAAATAAATGTACATCATATTAAAAACGAAAGTAAGATATTGATAAAACTCTTTTAAGATTCATAATCACATGCAATATTCCAGTCAAATATCTAATTATATTGTTGTGATCATTATAAAGCAAGTAAATGCCTACTATAACGCTAGTTAGTATGTAAATGTAACTGTACTACAATCGGTATATAGTATTAGTTAGTCATAAAGCAGAAATGTATTGCATTTAATGTTTTATTACTTTCCTGTTTTCTTTATCATTGACAATAAATTTGGCTGATTATATCATCGACCTCTAGTCGAAGCGAAGAACTCGATCAAAACACAATATTTATGTTAACTTGTAGTGAGTAGGTTTATCAGTGAGCTTGTTTATTAGTAGTTTGGCATTTCGATTGCCCCCCTTTATTAGCAATAAAGATTTACAACGGAAAAGGTTTATATTATATTGCTGTGTATTCAATGCAATATAATTATTACTTATTGTAGTTGGGTTGTATTTGTAAATTAGTATCATTACGTTAATTTTACAATTTTTATTACTGGATATATCCTTCTTACATGCTTAAAATGTGTAATCTCGAAAATATTTATCACTTCATCATATAGGTTCTGTGCTTAGTGGCCCTTAGTTTACACCACTACAAAATATCAATATATGTGCCAATAATCTCTTACACAATGAATTACGAAGAATATCTTACACTAAATGGCTAAAAGTTACAAGCCTATAACCATAGATAAACAATAAATGAATTCACTAAGCAGGGCTATCAATCACATACATTTAGCAAGATCACAATATTCTTGTAGCTTTTATCATAAAATTATTTTTTATGACAAAAACAGATATTATCTTTATAGCCACACACTTGACTTGTATGAACCAATGATATATTTATTTTTATTTTACAAATTTTCATAAGATTCTCAAGCGTAGTTTTTACGCTCATGCAGTGTATTTTAGTAGTAACCATTTTTAAAAATCAACATAAGTCGATATAAGCTCATTATCACTTTTTGTTAGCTTATTCCATTCCAATATAATACATACGTTATACACAAAAACTACAAAAAATGAATTTATTTTCATCTACATATTAGAGTTTTTTATTTACTAATAGTATTCTTTTATATTTTTCTGTAATTATTTATTTCTAAATTGTACATATGATTTGTTGTTTAATGTTATATTTAAATGATTTCTCTTTACTTTTATGATTTGGAATCAACAGTGAGTCAGAGATTTATGAATAAAGTGATAATTATAATATCATTTACTCTCAATTTATTTTAATTTTATAATAATAATAATCATTTTAATTTCTCAAAAATAGTCATGTTATAATATAAGTATACAAGTAGATGTGTAAATCGTGTTATTGGAACAATGTCTTATTTGTAATTCTTCTATAATATAAAGCATAATAAATAGGTTCGGGGTCCTGCAGTAAGTTTTTAACGTTTACTTATCCATTAGCAATTTGGAATAATGTCGATCTTTATGTAAACTCTCCATATTTCAATTATAAATAATTTTTAAAATACGACACGTAGTAAGGTTTAATGTTTATATAAATATATAACGCACAAAATTGTAAACATTTTGGCAACTTTGTGGGAATCAAGTTTTTGATAAGAAAAATGTCTGTTTGGACTTTGTAACCGCTTTTACAATTGTGATTTTTTCTGATACATGAATAAATAAACGTGCATTCTAATTTAAATCTATCTTATGTTTTGTATTTTTTCCCTTTTCGAGGCAATATGTGTTTAGTGGTGGCGGAAATCGACGCCGCGCCTTGTTATTAGACCGAAGAAATGAAACATTAATTAATAAAAATTCATTACCCTGAAAGGGGATCGAACCCACAACCATTGCGTTTACAGTCACACTTGTCTACAGTCACAGTCACGCCGCTGCCTCAAATATATATTTGTTATTAATAAATAGTAAGGACAGCCACTAAAAAACTGGATACGTTTATAGCCTGGATTATAGGTCTCTTCCAAAATCACAAAAACGTTACTATACTAGTGTAACATAGACCTTGCCGGCTTCCCTTAGAATGTGGTGTACTACGAAATAGTTGCTCCAAGGTATTTATTTAGGATTGAGAACCTCAGATAGAACATCAATAATATGAGGTACAACTGTTCGTTTATCATTTACAAAAGAGATTATAGCCTTTATTGAGCCCTAAAACGAAAAGTATTAGACACCTCTGGCGCAAGTTAAGGAGTTGGGTATATTTCAGATTCTAAATGGTACTGCAGCATCATGTTAAGATTACAATATGTAGGCAGTATTATTAAAATATAGATACATTAACAACATTGCCTTCACGATCGAATCGATCACGCCACCAACTAGAAAACAGTTGTTAATCTAAAAACGACGAAGATATTTTTTTTATTATTGCTAATGATACTTTTAATGAAGTCAACTTTCTCAAACAAAGGTAGTTCATGTTTCAGTTTAAAATTCAGTTCAGGTTTCAGTTTTCAAACTCGACCAAAATTCGTTTTGGTCTTATGACGCCACAGACTTTGTGTCGGTGTCGAAATATAATTACTAAACGAGATTTTAAGTATATTCATGCGTTTATATGCTTATATTCCACTTACACTGATGATTTGCTCTAATATGATTTACAAAACATAAATTATTATAAAGTACAGTCCGGTACCGTAACCACTTCAATTTAATTCTTTACCTATAGTGCTTAGAGAGAATTATTATAGTCTATGGAAAATTATATGTAATGTGACAAATGACATTTAAAATGAGTTTCCGTATTTTTATTTTGTTATCTATCGCTACCTAAGACATATCGTTCGATAAGATTCCTCTTTTGTATTTTTGGTTTCTTATTTTTTATTTCTTTTTTTTCTATAGGTTTTTAATTTTATTAAATTATTATATATATTATATTTTGTTAATACGGCAAAAGTATAAAGTGGGTCAAAGTGCAGTTTGTAATGTGACTCATTTTTAATGATTCTTTTTGTTTGCAAAGTGTTTTAGTGGTTTCACCATGTTATTGTTATTGACATAAATCTTAGCTATATCACAATAGTATCGTTTGCAATAGCCTAATGGATACACCGCCTGTACCGAAACCACGAAGTGCTTTGCCGCCGCAAAATGATGTAAAGCGACCAATCCCTCTCCCACGAACAAAGCCACCGATTAACAACGAAAGAGTTAGTGCTTCAAATTTATTACGCTCTTTAGGCTCTGTATCTAAGCAAATAACAGAGGATGTGGCACATAAAGTTAGTAGTTCAGCAAAATCTGCAAACGATAAAATTGAAAAATCCATCATTGATGGATCTAAATTTGCTAAAGGAACGTTGGAAAAAACTATAACTACATCGAAAGCAGTCCGAGATTCTGTAACAAAATCGGTTTTGGAAGGTACAGCTGGTATAAAATTTCGTATATCGAAAAAATCTGATCAAGTTGTGGAAGAATCCCAGAAATCTATATCATTACCAGTGACAGATGTAAGTTTTTTTGATAATATCCAATTTCATTCTCCTCTTTTAGAACAGAAACGATACAAAAATGAGGAAGATCCCCTTTCTCCAAATAAACTGCCTTGTTTACAACTAAATGCACCCCATCTTGATGATTTGTCTTTATTTTCAAATAATTCTGATTCAAATATTGATACAGCCAGTAATTTTTCATATGATAGTAAAGAGTATGAGCAAACTGATCCAAATTTAAATGTAGAAGTTGAAATGACTTATGATACTCCAAAAACATCCAGAACAAATAGCTTTGTAAGCATTAGATCAGCACCTGAAATTCCTGAAAGACGTAAAAAAAGAGAAAGCCTAATGGAGGTTATGAGGCAGAACTCCTTATATGAAAATTGGACTCTACCAAATCCTTCAAAAACCACCTGTCCCCCTGATGTGTCTGTGCCTGATGATGAAATTGTTCCACGCCCAAGTAAGAGTACTATATATGAATTTGATCCTTTAAACAATGAGGTCTCCTCCACACCAAAATATGATGGAGTTAGCAATGAGTTACTATTACTAGAATCTTTCCTAATAGGTGATACTTATGGCGCAATTATATCTACAGATAATGGAAATGATGAGTGTCTTTACGATTTTAGTGAAACAGATTATTTTAATCCCCCTACACCACCTGAAAGATTTGATAGTCTTTTCCCTAATGAAAAGTCACCAGATGTAATACATCCAACAGTTAATGACAAAGATGCAAGTGCTAGTTGGTATGTAAATGATAATACTGTCCAAGTGTCAAAGTCACAAGATGAAATAAAAACATCAAGCTCCATGATGCAAAAATTTTCTAATATGTTGAAATTAGATGTTTTAAATAAATCTAACAGGCAAAGTGTTCAAAAAGTAGAAATTGTTAAGAGACCTGCTATAAATAATTTGCCTGTTGCATACTACTGTGGCACATTAAATAAAGTAGTTTCTGGTGTAGTTGAAGATTTGTTTAAGAATTCTCAATCACGTTACTGCACATTGTCAGATCAAAAATTGATGTTCTATTCTGATCCCACAAATTCTTTATTAAAAGAAGCCTATACACTTGATAATATTCTAAGCGTACAAGTGGTGCTACCTCTTTCCTCCAGGTAAATATACTTTTTTTTTTGTCAGGGTATCCATATATTTTTCAATAAATAAGATTTAAATTGACATTGTAGTCGCCATAGGACTTATGCACAGTAATTTGTTTTTTCCTTATTGTACCAGCACAAGCAACAACTCATACTGCTTTGAATTGATGGTGTCAAGCGGTGTGCGATGCAGTCCACGCAAAGTTCTCTTTAGCTGTACAAGTGCCTCTGAAAGAAGAAACTGGGTCCGAAAAATTGCTGAAAATCTAACAAATGGATTCCCTACCAAATATACTGCTGAGTTTACAAGATGCGGTTGGTGCTATCTAAAGGTAAAGTATTTTGTGAATTAAATAATCTATTCTTCTAGTCTAATTCACTATTTGACTTTGAATAATTGCTTGTATTGTTATTAAAAGAATGGGATATTTCAATTGACAAAATTATTTTGTATCATATTATTATTAGTATTATAAAAATATTACTTTTTCGTAGGGCTTACTTTTTTGAGCCTTTTTTAAATGTACAGTACCTATTTAGAAACAAAAAAGAATCAGCCATTTTGCCTTTATTGCTATTTTAGATCATGAGATGAGATATTGCAAATGTAGAATGTTATGTTTCAATTTTCAATTTTAAAAGATATATTTTATTCTGCTGCAAATTTGCGAATGTAATAATGTGTGTAATTATTTTAATTATATTAAATTGACATTGTATTGGCCAAGAAATTGGAGGCCACCTTACTATGGTGCGATAGTGTCTTTTGCAAATGTGATGATTGTGGGTTGGTCCCACACTCGGGGAAATAATAATATTAGGTACAAAATTAAAATTTATTTCTCATAAAAAGACTTCAGCCAGGTTCCACTTACAAAGAACTAGGTACAATAATTGTACCTAGTTCTTTGTAAGGTCACAACATTTCGTTTCGTTTAATCAATGCAATGTCACCTTCAAATGGAAAATGGAGAATAGAGTATTGTCTCACTAGGTTCTCTCTGGCTACCATTCTGTGTTGGAAAAAACGTGAAGTTTTAAATTATAGTTTTATTTTATAGTCCTGCTTCGATTCCTATTCAATTTATAGCATTCTAGTAGTCTACGCATTCAATGACAAATTATATGAATGGTATTACAGGCATAGTGATTGTTCTATTCATAATATGCTCATTCGATCGTTATTTACATAACAAGAAAAAAGGCCAATTGTGGAGCATGGAAACAAGCGTGTGACTGTAAGCCCGAAAGGTTGTGGGTTCGATTCAGATTCAAGGANTATATATATATATATGTATAAAGACATTAAATATAAGGAAATATTTAATATTTAAATTTTTTCAAATTCTACCGCTCGGTGGAAAGTGGAGAGCGGAGTGTCTTAACGCTCGATTCCCAGGTTCCCTCTGTCTACTACATGCGGGATACAACGTGAAGTTGGAATAAAAAAGAAAAAAAAACAAAGTTCGTCCTTGTAGTTTTGTCAATTGTCATTTTATAGCCATAATTGAATTAAAGGTTGTTTATAATTTATCAATAAGGTACTATTTATATAAATAGTAGTACTATTAATATGCAATGTCGAATATTCTTAGTTATGTCTGTATTAATATTTCCAAGCTGCCACAGTACATTTACAAGGTGTTTTGAGTTGAACTCGTTATGTTATTCTTATTGTACACTATTGCACTATGAGAATGGTTTACACGTGCGAACTGCGAATATATTTTTTATCATGACATGCTTATTTTGCGACGCGACTGATTTCTATTAATATAATGTTATTAATAATTTTAATAAAAATATACAATTTTCTTAATACATCGCCTACTTAAGCTTCGAAATAAATCAAAATTAATAATTTATTACATTCATACACAGATATAATTATAAGTATTTGTTATGTAGGTACATGATACATTTTTATCTAGATCGTGAGTAATCAAGCGGTTTGTTATCTACATCGTTCATTGTTTTGAAATCTCTATCGAAGTCCTACTTGCTGATAAATTGTACTTATAAGGCCTAAACCATTATTAAACGGAATATAAATTATTATTATATTTATCTGACATTAAAATGTCAACTTAGTTTGCGCCAAGATTTTATGAGTGCCGTGGATATTTAAATCAATAAAATCAGCTTTAAGCTGTATCCCACACACAGCAGGGTAGGCAAAAGAAACCTAGTGTTAAAACACTCCGTTCCCCACGTTACGCGGAATCTGGAGGCATTGCGTGTTGAGTGGCGGAACTCAACCGCGCTTGGCCTCGACACCAGAGCGAAGAAATGGAAATATAAATTTAAATAAATATTTCAATTTCCTCGTGTGGGGATCGAACCCACAACCAGTCGCGTTTACTGTCACACTTTGTGCCCCTGCGCCACGACTGGCCTCAGATATATATACGAATTTGTATATTCGAAAATAGCCACAACTACATTTTATGAATGCTTTATTTGCGAACTTTTAAAGATAATGCTATATGATGTTTGAATTTTGTCGCCTCCAACAGCTATGATAACAAAATATATGTTTATATTTTTATTAAACTCTTTTTAATAAAAATATAAATATATATTAGTGTATGATTCGTGTCCCTATAGTTTTACTTTTATATATCTTCTTTAGATGTTCCTAAGTCTAAATCTACGCTGCCTTTTTTTCAAAAAAAAAAAAACTTAAATTTGAACAAATCTCTTTAAATACTTCTTATTATAAGCAACAATAATTATCGAGATGAAGAAATACACGGTTAATATCTAATAAATTACATGGCACACGTTCGCTTCAGATTAAAAATGATTGTGATATTTCATCCACAGGAAGGAGTAAGTGGGGAGTGGCGTGGCGCGTGGCTCATGCTTGTTCGACGTCTGCTACTTTACTATACTGACACTGACGGTATGAAAACTGTGGATTTGAGGAAAACTCGGTGTGTTGGTGAGTTTAAATTATAAGTCGACTTTATTCAACATTACACTTTCCTCCTAATTATTAATTGTAATTTTAATAAATTAATAATTATTATAAAAGAATGCGTTGAGTATCCAATGCTTGGAAATTGGGCAGAAAGTTGACTGAGTGAAAGTGAAAGTGGAGTGTCTTATCACTAATTTCCCTCTGCCTACCCTAGTATGCGCGAGATACAGCGTGAAGCTAAAAAATATATATTATATTTTTCGCAATTTTGAACATAATATGATAATGCCAACATAATATTATAATGTCAAAATATATATTTTTCTAAATATGAAACGATATCACGATTACCTACTGTAAAATATAATATTATAAATTATCATACAACTTCAAAACCAATAACCACTAAGTGACCTTTTTGTTTATTTGATATTTTTTACTACACCCGGCTCTAAAAACAAATATGCAAGAAATACTATCTACGCTGTTGCTGCTATGTATTTACAAGTAAGCCTTGCCAAGTGTAAAATGAATGTTTAGGTGTACGAATATATTTTAAACAGTAAAAATACAAAATAATTAACTCAAATAAAATCAAATCAGTTTCACGCTGTATCCCGCACACAGCAAGATAGGCAGAGAAAATAGTGTTAAGACACTCCGTTCCCCACTTTCTGCCGAATTCTGGAGGCATTACGTGTTGAGTGGCAGAACTCAACGCCGCACTTTACCTCGACACCAGAGCGAAGAAATGGAAATATAAATTTAAGTAAATATCATCTCCTCGAGTGGGGATCGAACCCGCAACCAGTCGGTTTTACAGTCTCACTTTGTGAACCTGCGCCACGGCTGGCCTCTAAAAATAATTAACTGAATGCGTTTAATATATTAATATAGTGGAATTTGTAAATTTTGTTTTTTATCTTCAGGAAGTCTAATCAAGGCGATTTGTTATTGTATATATGGACGTCCGTTTACAGATCAACGCATAAAAAAATAATTTTTAAATATTAAAATACAATAAATATTGAAAAATAGGTGATATATTATATAAAGTATAACTAATTTTCTAAGAGTAAATTGTTGAATTTTGATATTTTTTACTAAAATTTAATGATTTTACTTTATGTCACTCCTATAAAATAGCTTACTTGTAGTACTTCCCATTTATGTATGTATGACTCCGGTATACGATGCCGAGGAAATGAGTCACGTATTCTTGGTATCGATCCCTCTATAACCTTGTTTATTTATTTAGACAATAGCATATGCAGCGACAGTAATATGTTCTTTTTCTAAAAATCGAATGAAAGAGATTAAAATGTGTTAAAAAAATAAAAGTCAAGAAACAAGGATTAATATAGTAAACTTTCTAAAATAAATAAGAAAAAAAAAACATTTTTCTACTTAATAAGAAACCTTTTAGGATCTGATATATTACAATAGTAATGTTTTTCACGTAATATTTACACACGTATATCACAATCCTAAAGGTAAACACTATTAATCACATACATATTATATTGTAAGTATATTATGTTAAACAAATGTATAATTAAAAATTTGCTATATTTATTGTATCAAACATGATTGAGTCCACTTTTACTGATATGGGTTGATAGAATCACCGCATTATATTATAAAGGCCGATATTAAAATATAAAATTCGAAGTTAAATAAAATTAACAAGACACTAAACATAGCAGCGGCCAGTCGTGGCGCAGTGGCACTAGCGTGTGATTGTAAACGCGACAGGTTGTGGGTCCGTTGTCCACTTGAGGAAATGAAATATTTAATATTTTCCTTTCTTCGCTCTGGTGTCGAGGTAAAGCGCGGCGTTGAATTCCGTCACTGGATAACCCTCTTGTGAGAAACCACTTTACCCTTACCCTGCCCGAGTGGGGACTCGAGCGTGTTATGTGGGACTCGTGGACCGGCAAATGTAGGCCGTCCACACTACTTACTAAACGCTGCTCCTCTAAGGCCACAGGCCGGAGCTATGGAAGCCAAGGATGCTTCCATAAACCCGGCGGCGGGAGCCTGCTAGGCACGTCTCGGAGTCGAGGGCGGTGGGTCCCTCAATCTATCCTGTTAGGTGCGGGACGCAGCGTGAACCTAACATAGCAACCCTTACCTATATATGCATTACGTCTATATCTTTAAGTGATGAATATCATAATCATATAAATTGACTTGTATTTGTTTTAGTGACTAAGGAAGCAGAAGAAGAAACTAAACTTATATGTCCGTCGGATGTCGCTGAAAATCTTCTACTCGATTACCCCCAGGCTACCTTGTATTTACGTTTCGCACACGATAGAGAACTAAAGGTATTTTAAAAAGTATATATTATATGTTACAAATAAATAATTATTACTTAATTACAATCGCCTCCTGCCTTAGTTTGAGAACCCATACCATTTACTGTCATTGGAACTTGAGGCAGGTAGACAAAGAAGCTATCTAGATGGGGAAGAATGTTCTTCGCTTTCCACCCTTTTTCAAACCGGATGAGAAATATAAAAGTAATTTATTCATAATTATTCCCTCTAGGGGATCGAGTTCAAAATACGTTGTTACAGTCAGTCACTATTCTGCTGCTTCATGATAGCCCCAATTTTCAATGCTTTTTATATGTCAAACATTGTTAAGATAGCTTTTCCTTTTGTCCTAAAGTATAGTTGGACTAGTATGATTTTTCGTTCAATTGCAAACCTTTAATGTATGCATTTTTAAATTCAAATTCAAAATATTGAATTATATTCAAATAAACACTTATAAATCGTAGAACGCACATAAAACTACCAACGAGCTCGGAAGAGAAACTCAGTTATATCTTAATTTTAGATTTTTACATTTACATATTTGTAAACTAAAAACTACTATTATACTACTTTTTAGTTTTGTACAAAAATAAAAATGAATTTGAATAATAATAACGTGAATCATACATATATTATATACAAATGGCTTCAACTAGAGTTCAGTAATGTCCCGTTTGTATTTGTAAGTTAATTGATTTGGGTACAATGGTCGCTTGAAAAGTGGCTACTTGTTGGCCACTCTGTCGCCGCACAAAGAAGTAGTTGGCCCTCAAAAACTGACCAAAATCCATTTTTTTTATTCAATTTGCATACCCACTTAGATATCGATTTAAAACCAGAGCGTCCTTTAAACAATACACTTCCCCTCGTTAAAACGGCGTGTGATTACACACCCAACGCGCATCCTAAACGCAGACGCCCGCGGAGCGTTCTTTTAGACCCCGATGACGCCATTACGCTAGCGAATGCCCCGTATGTAGGTAGGAAACACACTACACATACACGACACAAACACCGTCGTCGACGGAATCGACGACGAAGTCCAGTTTATTCCACGGCTCGGCCGCGTCTCGGCGCGGTCGGGCCCAGCGGTTAGGGACCATTAGCTCCCTTAGATTAGTCTAATTTTTGTCCCTAGTCGCGGCTTCACGTCGCGGCTAGTTTTGTTTAGTATAGGGAAATTTCCAGCCCGCTCGACGGTTGTAAGCCGAAGTTCGAGCCCCGCAGGGGGCGCCCTTACAGTCGTCGACCCCTCTCAAGCAGCCAGGTAGTGCTTGCAATTCTTCTGGGACAGAGTACCCTCTTCCCTACCCACCTGGTGTCGCTGTAAAAGCCAATAGGGCTAACAGCATTAACCTCAAGTTCGAAAAAAAAAATAAATAAACAATACATATAGGCGATTTGCCTATCCCGTTGAGTCTGAAGTTACCGTTCATCTACAGTGTTTCTGGGATTGATCGACCACTTCAAATGTTATTGGTTTTAAAATTAAGTATATGGTGAAATTTAGTGTTGGTTTCTAATATGGGCTGAATGCAGTTAGTTACGTACTTTATTAAAACTAAGTAATAATGTCGAATATAAAGATATTATTAGTTAGTTCTGAGAAATGTGCATCTTAAATGCTTACATAGAGATTTAAAGTATTTCCCATCATTATTCCGTCAAGATTGTAAGGCTCTGTTGCAGAGTAGACTTAATAAGCAAGAATCAGCCACCTTAAACCACTCCTTTTTTTTGAAGTCTTTCAATGCTTAGTGTATGGGGATTTCTTATAAATTGTTTATTTTTAGTAGTCTCTTCTGATGTGAGAGCTATAATTAGTAATAATTTATTGAATATCAAGAAGATAAATTTTGACTACCGAGGAGAAGCGATTCGTAAAAGATGAGAAGATACCATTTCGGGATCAACTGATTTTTAAAATATACCAAAGGGGAAATTTGTAAACGCGAAAATTGATATTGGTAGAAGCCGACGTTTTATTAAAGAATTTAAAGTATAGAAATAAATAACTAAGAATAACTAGAAGCTTAATCTATAGATTGAAAATATATTAGAATATATTGTCAAAAAGCTGGTCAATTATATGTTTTATTATGTAAATTTTATCGACATGGGACAAAGCGGTGCTGATACTTTTAGTCGGAAAACACTCTATAATAAGAATATAACTTGCCGTCTCAACTATGCCATAAAATTATCAAAAATTGCCTTTAACACAGATATACTGAATAGACTGCTCTGCGGATTTTCATTGTAAGGGAAAGAAGTTTCACCTGATGTTAGAATCTTATTAGAGCAAGTGACATAGTTACATATTTCAATAGTTTACATAATGTCTACGATGACAATGAAAAATAAATCATCATTATTATTGTTTACGTTTTTTAAACTATTCATGAACTTTAACATTAAATAAAATATTATTAGGAAACGATATTAGACAAAAAAATAAATTTTAGTCAACTTTTGGGGGCCAAAACGATATCTGCGTAAGGAAAATACCTTTCCGTATGCAGATACCGTGTATTGGCGCATTAGACTATCAGAAATAGTATGTGTGCCTCCGTCTTGATACTTTGTATTTATGATACTTGATACGTCGTGATATGATACTTTGTAAATGGTTTAGGCTTATTTGCTATAATATGATATATTATATTTAATATTAGAGGACCCGCGCAACTTCGCCCGCTTTAACTATACGTATATTTATTAGATATATTTATGAAATTATTTTCAGTCTTCAATGGGATTAGTAAGAAAATATAAAGCAAAATAATCAAAATAAGCAAAAAAGGAACAATAAGTAGACATAGTAAGGGAAATAAAATAAAATTCTTAATATTAGAAAAAATACCAGAGTAATTAAAATGAACAAAAAATAATAGCTAACAGTAATCAAAGGAAATTATTAATCAAATAAGTAAATAAGCAAAACCAATGTTATGAATAAAAAAAATAAATAAGTAAAAGTATTGAAATACCAGAAAAATATATATGTATAAAAATAAAACTTAACCAAACCAAGAAAAAAAAATTAAGTAATCTACTACTCGAATTAGCGAAGAAAGCCAAAGAAGAAAAAAATAAATAAATAGCAAATAACGAGATAAACATTAATTAATTGAGGCCAGTCGTGGCGCAGCGGCACGAGGTGTGACTGCAAAACCGACTGGTTGTGGGTTCGATCCCCACTCGAGGAGATGAAATATTTACTTAAATTTATATTTCCATTTCTTCGCTCTGGTGTCGAGGTTAAGCGCGGCGTTGAGTTCTGCCACTCAACACGCAAATACCTCCAGAATTCGGAAGAAAGTGGGGGACGGAGTGTCTTAAAACAAGGTTCCCTCTGCCTACCCTGCTGTGTGCGGGATACAGCGTGAAGCTGATTTCTTTTTATTTTGAGATAAAAATTAACAGTAGAACAAAAATGTATGAAAATTACAAAACCGTCAACGTCGTCTGCCCTTTAGGGTCGGGTATAAATTTCAATCTAGATGAATTGGTCAAGGTTCCCTATGGAAATAAGGTATTATATTTATTTCCATAGGGATGAATACCAAATTATTGAATATACATTAACAATAAATTTTAATTTAAATTAAATATATAATATCAAAATGGTTACCGAAGGACAATATTTTTATTGAACCTTATTTTATGTGTCTTATAAAGTTTGAGTCAGCGCACGCCATGTATGCGTTCACGAAACATTTTTAGCGACCTTTTCTTGTCGATTACCTATTCTTTCGATGTAATTAACATGTCAGACAATAAATTGCATATCAAATATAAAGGTATTTTAATATATTAGTTTATTTTGAGAAGTTCATCCCAAGATCATAGACACGAAAAAAGAAATCATTTAATAAAGTTAACATGGATTAATTGTAGGCTTGGAAGTACATGATAAAGCTCGCCGCTCACAACAACGGCGCGCGCCTCCACCACCAACAGCTTACAAAGGAAGACGTTCCAGTAGTGGTTGACAAGTGTATAAGCTTCATTTATGCACACGGTACGTTTTCAAGTATAGTGTATTATGTTAAACAACTATTTGGCTACATTTAATTTTTTCTATTTTCGTTGCGAAATAGAAAAAGATTAACTAAATACAATGTGTTCTCAGTACGAGACTGGAGGATTAATCAATATGTAATAATAATTCACTAACAAAATATGGCTGTTAACAGTAATTATTATTGCCTTTTTTCCAGCCAAGTTACATTATACCTACTATAGCGCAAGGCTCGATATTTTATTAAAACTAAGATATATGTAGATGATTTGGAAACAATAATACTAAACATTTATGTACATATGTGTGTGTACAATAGTCTTTAATCATATATTATAATTAAGGTTCTTTTTATTAAAATATAATATTTAAAAAAATGCTTATCACTTAGAAGTTATAGCCTATAATAAAAATAGAACAATATTTAAATATTGCAGGTAGTTTATCCGAAGGTATCTACCGAAGAGCAGGTAGTTCCTTAGTATTAGCCGAGCTGCTCGCTCGTTTCAGGCGAGACGCGTGGTCGGTACAACTGACACCAGGCCAGCATTCCGAACACGATGTTGCTGGAGTGTTAAAACGTTTCTTTAGAGATTTACCCGAGTCTCTTATACCGCAGGGTGTACATGATACACTTACTTCTGTTTTAGGTAAGTGTTCGAAAGAGAGTTGTCTTTATTAGCAACTAGTTACCCACTCGCTGCTACGTCAAATTATATAAAATCTTCAAACAAATTATGTATTATACTGAAATATAAGCTATATTACTGTAAAGTTTCATCTTTTCCACAAGTGATAAAAATATAATCATCTATCCTCACAAACTTTTTATTTATTATATTAAGAGGATGGAAAATGTATAAATTTTGTTAAGGTATTATAGCATTTCATTAACGCTGGACTGTTCTAGCTGTTCATTAAATGTTCCAAATTTTCAATATTTATATGTTAATACAAAATGCTCATCATGTTCAACAGTATTTATTAAATAAATACTTACATACATTCTGCATTTAAGAATTGCTTAAAGTTTAGTTAGACCACTATGGTAACAAAAAAGATTACAGCTATATAACAAAAAAAGGTTCCATTCAATTCCGTCCGTCAAAAACAGACAAACAGATAGATAAAAAAATAAAAGCTCATAAATTTGTGTTTTATTACCTATTTAATGTGTTTAGATATAAAAGAGGCCACCGAGCGTTACGCGGCGTACAAATCCGTGATGACGTCACTCCCGCTCGTTACCTACAACGCGACGCGAAAGCTGTTCGCGCACCTGCACTTTCTGCACACCATGTCACACGCGAACAAAATGAACGCGGAAAACTTGGCGTCAGTGTGGGCCCCCACTATCATGCCCACTGCTTTGGTAACTATTATTTGAATTTTATTATATATTGTTCTAGGGATAGAAAAATATTTTTGAAAGCGTATGAAAATATGTTTTTTAAAATATTTTCGTAGCAGAGTAGGTAGAGGAAACTTGAAGTCACTTCTTTGTTCGTTTCCTGCCGAAGTTAGTGTTGAATGTTTACGTTTAGTTGCGGAACTCTTAGAGGCTTAAAGAAAGCTTACCATCATACAAAATAAGTTTTCTCTATTGTATTTAAATCGCTTAAGCCGTTTCTAAGATTCGTGCACAAACGCACAGACAGAAAAAAAAATCTTTGTTTTTCATTATAATTTTCTTATATATCTTTCATGTACACATACTGACTACCATTAATTTTATTATATGTATAGATTTTCTACTAAATATTGCTTTCTTAATCTTGATTGTTCTATACAACATTACTATGTATATATTCCTATAATATAATGTTTCCAGACAAGTCAAACACTCCAAACAGCGTGGTCAGCAAAGGAACAATTAGTGGTTCGAGATCTGATAGCCAACTACGAAGCTATATGGGAGCCAACTGAAGCTGAGATAAGAAGGGAAGCTGCGATAAGACGCGTTTTAGTCAGAGTGCTGAGTAATTCGTTGCCGACTTCCCCGAAAGCAGCTGGTGACCTTCGAGCCTGGATATACGTGCTGGACAGGAACACATGTCATCAAGTGTCTGTATGTATTTAGTTAATTGAATTGAATTTCGTATATGGCTGTCTTGACGCAGCGTTTCAACGTTCGGCTGTCAACACGACGGCTGTAAGTTTAGTTTGTATTCGATGGGAATTTATTATTTTCATTGCTTCGCTCTGGTAACAAGCGCGGTATTGGGCTCCGTAACTCAACGAGCAATGTCGATGAAAATCGAAGTTGTACCCACTCACATCGTTGTTTACAGATCGACAGATCATCGATCGATCGAAGACAACACCCACATCGTTGTTTACAGATGGACGCAGTGTCGCTGCGCCACGAAGGCCCATGATTTTTTTAATAAAAATTAAAATTAAATCAAAATTAAATCAGCTTCACGCTGTATCCCGCACACAGGAGGGTAGGCAGAGGGAACTTAGTGTTAAGACTCTCCGTTCCCCACTTTCTGCCGAATTCTGGAGGCATTGCGTGATGAGTGGCAGAACTCAACGCCGCGCTTAGTTTCGACACCAGAGCGAAGAAATGAAAATATAAATTTAAGTAAATATTTCATCTCCTCGAGTGGGGATCGAACCCACAACTAGTCGGTTTTACACTTCGTGCCGCTGCGCTACGACTAGTCTCAATTTTTTCGGATTTCTTTAATATTAAATACAAAATCTATCTTTACATATGTTTTCTATTCAAGAAGGTACACCTAAATATAGGCGTGATACTTTGATACTTATATAATCAAATTTTACCTATTAAATTACATATCAAAAAATATTTGTCACTAGGATTTATCAAAATCGATTTTATAACCACAATTTTTGGGAAATAGGATAAGCTTAATTTCATCTTAACATCGTGTTACAGCTGACGCCGAACAAAACCTGTGCCGACGTTTGCATAGAATTGTGTGAAAAAGCGAAAATGGAGTCGCATTTACTTTCTATAGAAGAAGTGATCTGTAACGAATCTATGCGTCGAATCGTCCATATTAATGAAATAGTACTTGATGTAGTACTGCGGTGGAGTTACTGGGACGAAGAGGATAGAAAAGATAATTATCTGTTAGTTAAGGAGAATAAAATACTACAGGAAATGGATTCTATGAGGCGTACGACGTCCTCGGTGTGCGGTGAACTGAGAATTGCAAATGAATCGACAAAAACTTTTAAACTTCACATATTTGAACTTAATAACTCGAAACTCGGCTACTTTAAGGATAGGCAGGTGCGTGAATGAATGAAATAATTTCGTTATTATTAAAATTGTTTGGATTTTGCTAAATAAATATATTTAATAAGCAATTTTTGTATGTCATACATTTCGTGATCTATACAGGTGCCCCGTTTAAAATAAATAATTTACAAAAGAAGTGAATTATAAACAATATAAAAAAATCCCGTCTGCATAAACTAAATTAAGATATCCAGTAAAACTCGCGCGACCAAGAGAAAGTCAAACGGTGTCCTGCTGCGTCACAATGACCTCGGTTTCTATTTGTAATATCTCCCTATTGTTGTTTAAATATAGCTTGGTCTATAAAAAAGTGCTTACAATTATTTTTTATTCTTATTTTAGGGCTCACACAAAATAGAAGAATGGAATATAAAGGATATTCTCTGGTACATAGGACACGAGCCTAAGAGAAACCCACAATCACGATGGGCAATTACTTTTATACCTAGGAATAATAAACAAAAGAGGTAATTGTGTTATGATTATGTATATTATTGTATTTTTTTATTATAAGAATGTACTTGAATATCACCTGGCACTATTGCCATTTATAATACATGAAAGAAAATCGGTACCAAGACAGAAAATCACTTTAAAATTCGGATTGTCGATATATTTTATATGTATGAAAATGATTAATAAAAATCTACAAATTCGTCTAAGATTTGAGAATCTTCTATGAATTTGTAGATTTTTATAGATGTCAATTAATAGTGGCAGGCGATATAATTTATATATAATTGGTAGTTAATAAAAAATGTTTGAAACTTCATGTTTTTTCTGCAGTTTAATATTACTTCAACTAATAAAATACTAATATAATAAAGCAGAAGAGTTTATTTGTTTGTTTAAACGCTAAGATCTCGGGAGCTACTGGCTACTTTTTTATTGTGTATGAAAGCTACATTCCTCATGAATGCTATAGGCTATATAACATTACGGTTTAATTCTTAGTTAGATTTAAATAATGAAATAACATTAATTAGAAACACCATCGTATTACTTTAACCGTTTGCGCTGCACAAATAGTTAAATATATTAGGACCTTGAATTAATTTAAAATATAATGCTTACAATGACATTACTCAAAGTATTGTCCATCATTAGAGACCACTTTCTCCCATCTCTCTGTTAGCAATTGAATCCCTCGTCGGAAAAATGACTCATCTGTCGAGGCAATCCAGGAATCAAGCCATTTTTCGGCTTCTTCAAAAGAATGGAAGCGTTGCTCGCTTAAACCGTGCGCCATCGACCGAAACAAGTGGTAATCGGAGGGGGCTATGTCCGGTGAATACGGCGGGTGGGGTAGAACTTCCCATTGAAGTGTTTCCAGGTAAGTTTTGACTGGTTTTGCCACATGTGGCCGAGCATTATCATGTAATAAAATCACTTTGTCGTGTCTCTGCTCGTATAGTGGCCGCTTTTCTTTCAGAGCGCGACTCAAACGCATCAACTGAAGTCGATAGCGAGCTCCCGTGATAGTTTCATTAGGTTTAAGCAGCTCATAATAAATTACGCCCTGCTGATCCCACCAAATGCAGAGAAGAAGCTTAGAACCATGGATATTTGGTTTTGGCGACGATGTTGATGCGTGACCCGGCATGCCCCACGATTTTTTTCGCTTTGGATTGTCGTAGTGAATCCACTTTTCATCCCCAGTGACGATACGGTGCAGAAAACCTTTTCTCTTTTGCCGTTGAAGCAACAATTCACACATGACAAAACGTCGTTCTACGTCTCTCGGCTACAACTTATACGGCACCCAATGCCTTTGCTTTTGGATCATTCCGAACGCTTTTAAACATTTTGTAACTGTTGACGCATCTACTTGTAACGTTTTCCCGAGCTCTACTAACGTCTGACATGGATCTTCTTCGAGCAATGCCTCCAATTCAGGTCCAAGGTCCAATTCAGGTCCAAGGTGAAAATCATTACTTTTGAAGCGCCTAAACCAGTCTCTGCACGTTGTATTCGACAAAGCATTGTCTCAACGAGAATTCTGTGTGCTTCTGCTGCAGATTTTTTCTGAATAAAGCATTGCAATAAAATTCCCCGCAATAACACTTTATTTGGCACAAAAGTACACATTTTCGCAAAGGGAAAATAAATATGTAGTTGACACTGTAGTAAACACTATTCTACTATAATTTGAAGTTACATATAGTAGTATATGTGAAGAGTACTACTTTGGTGATTCGTTACCGTACGAAATTCCATGCACAGAAAGCCGCAACGCCATCTTTCAAAAAACAGCGAGAACTTATTCATATCGTAATATTGTACTACAAAAACATTCAGTTTCATATTGCGGCTTGCCGCCGATTTCGTCAAACCAAAAAGCAAAACCGGGATTTTCGATATCAACTTCAGAAAATCCCGTGATCTCGGTTTTTTCAATATTTTCAAGATTTGACAAAATTTGTAATTTTTCAAGCGTCTTCTTATGCTTAGAGTTAAGTAAGGTATTTTTAAGAACGTAGTAAATTAAATTATATTTACTAAATAAAACAATTTTTAATTATAAGAAACAGTTTAATAATAAATCACTTTAGTAATGAAATTTATCAAATATATAATACTATAAAAAAATGTATATAATAATTTGCTACAAAAAATATCTTATAGGTATATTATTTAACATATTTAAAACAGAAAAAGAAATATTATATAAATAATATTAATCAACATTAACGAAAAACAATAATGACACCTGGAACATCAACGAGCAAGAACTGCGTGCAACAACGACGTCCAACAAAGACGCGCAACAAAGACGCGCAACAACGACGCGCAATGAGAAAATACGGTATTCGTGCGTTCGTTGGTCGGACCAGTCAAACTCGGTTAATGTCGTAAAATTCAGGATTTTGAAAAAAACTCCTCGCTTACTTTTGCTGATGTATGTTATGTACCATTGTATGTCTTAAAGAAGCCTGGATTTAATAGCAGGCACGTTTTAATTCGAATAACTAACTTAACTTTGTAAAATATCGAAAATTATATATCGAAAACCGAGATTTTTAAGACCTATATTTTAGCCCGAAATTGCGACCCCTAGTGGTGACCGATGCCTGTAAATCGCATTCTGATGATGCAATAAACACTGCATCATCTGCGTACAGCAGGCAATTCACATTCAAGTCACCCACTTTCACTCCCATATCACTTTGTTTCACTATATTTAAATATTTGTATTAAAATGTTTTTCCATAACTAGGAGCAAAGATCGTCCATGGTTCGGGTGCACTATAGCGGGTGCGGTAACAGAAGACCAGCTCAAATGGATGGCGGCCATGACCTTCGCGGAGCACAACGACATTCTACCAACGCCGCGGCTTGTCATCACTTGAATATTATTTATTTGTGTCCGTAAATTACGCCACACGTTAAAAATAATGCAATCAGTACGGTGTTTTATTTTATAATATAAACCAAAGAGGAAAATCTTTTGAGAGTGTGCCTTTTATAACCTAAGGCGAACCTGCTATTATTTCTATATTTTTCTTCTTTTCTATTAATGTGGTATATTTTTTTGTCAAGTATTAAGAAAATAGATAAGTTCATTTGTTAGTTTCTTAATTTGTTTTTTTGACAGTTCATATATTTATATAATATTAGTTTGGTATAAAAAAGACGAATTTATTTAACTCTATTATTATTCCGTTATACATAGCGTACTACTCAATCACAATTTTCATAGTTCAAACTAAATTAAGCTTTTTATAACAAATCGAAATATATCCATTTTAAAAATGATAATAATCATCATCATCATTATTTTAAGTTTAAGTTGACATTTAAAATGATTTTTTGTAAAAAATCTTAATATATCTCAGTATTATAAGCTCAAGCGCAGTAAGCTGATGTTCTATATGAATTAATTATTATTAACGTAATGCAATAAAATAACGTTAAAAATGCTGATTAGTATTTATCTCGGCTGTATCAAATATTATAAAATCAAAGGGTAAATCGTATAGAAATCATAATAAAATCTTTTTATTTTTTAAAAAGCATTAATATTAAACAGGTTTTAAAAGGTCTAAATCTTAAATCAGCTTCACGCTGTGTCCCGCATACCTTTGCCCACTTACCGCCGAGTTCTGGAAGCATTGCGTATTGAGTGACGGAACTTAACGCTGCGCTTCGATTCGACACCAGAGCGAAGAAATGAAAATATAAATATGAATAAATATTTCATTTGCTCGAATGGGGATCGAACCCACAAACAGTCGATTTTACAGTCACACTTTGTGCCCCTGCGCCACGACTGGCCTCACCAAATAATATTTCATACATTATCCGTAGTGTATAGTACATACTAAATGCATAAGATTGTATAAAATATCGAATTATAAAGATTGCCGGCAACATATTATACATTTTTTAATAAAAATAACAACTATGAAGTCATTTTTACGAAATTTATTAGCAAACTTCTAATAATTTATTAGTATTTAAATGACTTCCAAAAATTTGAACCGGATACAATAATGGTTGAGTCAATGCACACCCCACTCTTGTTTTGTTAAAAGTTTAGTGAATTGATTTTACTTGATTGAAGAAAGGATATCTGCCCTTTTGTTTCCATGCAATGCTTTGAACATTTTACACCATTGAAAGAACCCGATCTTCTATTATTTTAATTTAAATAATAATCGATTTAAATAAAAATAATAATAAGTACGTGCAATAATATTTTCAATCGTTTATTTTACATGTAGTAAGTTATTTATATCAGTAGTTATTTTCGTGATATTTTTGACAATACAAATTATGCATATTGTTTGTCAGAAATGTAATTAAATATCTACATTTTTCTCAATTGTATTGCAATTTTTAATATTGCAGCGCACATGTCGAAATTTTTAGTTTTAGTTATCACATTTTATTAATTAAGATTTTATATCGAATATTATTTTTCTCTTGCCAGTTTATTTTTGCTCATCGCACGAAAATCAATAAACATATATACCCAAGTACATAAAAAAACTAATAATACTACTACAGTGTTTCTCATCAACAATTTAAATTTTCTCTTAAANATCTTAGGTCATATGCAAGAAGTTACCTTTAAATTTACTTTTTATGTAATATATTTATGTTTATATTTTTCATAGTCTAATGCACTGTTGTATTACATTTATCATATAATATGCTGTATTATCCGACCAGGTGATCGGT
The DNA here is from genome assembly GCA_013403705.1 of Heliconius hermathena. Classification (NCBI taxonomy): domain Eukaryota; kingdom Metazoa; phylum Arthropoda; class Insecta; order Lepidoptera; family Nymphalidae; genus Heliconius; species Heliconius hermathena. The sequence goes on along the minus strand of JAAIXJ010000271.1, from coordinate 145,665 downwards.
TTCCAGGAGGCGCGGGTTCGAGTCCCGCTACGTTCAAATTTTTATACGTTTTCTAAATAAGTAAATTAAAACTTGTCATTAATTGCTAACGACTAACGTGGAGTTAGTCGTTAGCAATTAATGAAATTCATTATATATTGTGTCAAGAATTATGTATCATATAAAACTTAAAATATTTAAATTTGGTCTTAGTTAATGTATATATTTTGTTTGATTTTTTTTTAAATATATTTTTTTTACTTTAATAATTTTAAAGCATTTTTAATAAAACGATTTTGTTGAAAAGGAAGGTGGTGGTGCGACACGTGATTCTGATTATAAAAATGTTAAAAGCTAAGAGCTTAAACTAAGCTAAGGGTTTGCTTGAATTTTTATTAAGTAATAATATTTTGATGGCATAATTTATAAATTTTTGTAACATTTCACACTTATTATTTATTTTAAACAGAATTAGAGATAACGTCAATGCTTAACTAAGTCGATTAAATTGTTTGGAAGTGTTACTCAAAAAGATCTTCATTTAAGCCACATAAATAATAAAATTTTGTTCTTCTTATATAGTTTTGTATCCGTATTGCACTTATTAGGTAAAATCTCACATTTAATTAACTCTACATCTGATAAAAACGCTCACTTGATGTGAACATCGTTGTTATATTAAAAAAATACGAATTTAATTTTCTTTTAAGTACAATAAATTACAAATTTTACATATTTATAGAAACCATGTGTGCCTTATACCTAATTATAGGGGCAATGGTATTGATGAAGTGTTCGAATCTCTTGTCACATTGCGATTGTCATGGATTGGAGGTCTAGTTGTCACGTTGTTGTCACGTTCACGTCACGTCTAGTAAATAATTACAAATAATGATACGTGTGTCTGTCTGTACGTGTCGTTGAGTTGAACGGTAGCGCAGTGTGAATTGAGATCTGTTCCTTTATTCATTACCTTCCTTTACTCCCTTAATAATTATGTCAATTTAAATTATTCGCAAGAATAATTAAATATATAAATTAGATAAATATTAAAATATTTTATTAATTTTGTAAAGATGTAACGGCAGCTTCTGATTTTGGTTTATAAATATCGCTTATACCTATTTAAAACTGAACACAGATGTATCCTGCATACAGGGAACCTGGGAACCTGGTATAAAGAACCTCCTTTCCATTCCCATTAAGACACTTTCGTTGCTCATTTACCACATTTAACACTTGTGTGCATACCATACTGTGACCCGTGCCCACCCCAGAATAGTCTGGTACCCACCCAGAAATTTTACTTACAACAAAATTTGTCCCGAAAATTTAAAAAAATCTACATTTACGCGAACAAATCTGTTCAAATCTAAAGTCCAGGCCCCCCCAGAAAACATCTTTAGATACGCTAATGCATACTACGTTACTGTACTTAAAATATAAATGAGTTTATTTTATTAATTCAACTTGGAAAATGTGTACATCTCCGATGCATCTTTACAAAACAAGAGTTTTTATTACATATAACTATAAAATTCATAAAAAAATATCATTTATAAAATATTCTTGAAACATTGAAGACCCTAAATTGTTTCTTCGTGGTGTTATGTATTTAGGATGTCGGCTATATAGAACTCGTATCTAAATTTAAACATAGAAGTCCACATTATTAGGTTTTATAGGAATATGTGATGACAATACTCTATACCAAAGAAACATTTTATCTTATACACTTTTACAAGAAAATTATTATATTCATATACAAACTTATTAAAGTGTATTTACATTGTATCATATAAACGTATGAATTATGTCTTTTTGAAATGATTTGTGTATGTATGATATATTTTGTTACAGCTTCACGCTGTATCCCGCACACAGCAGGGTAGGCAGAGGGAACCTAGTGTTTAGACACTCTGTTCCCCACTTTCCGCTGAATTTTTAAGGCATTGCTTGCTGAGTTGCGGTACTCAACGCCTTGCTTTGCCTCGACACCAGAGCGAAGAAATAAAAATATAATATAAATTTAAATAAATATTTCATTTTCAAACATTTTCAAACATTCGAGTGAGGATTGAACCCACAACCAGTTGCGTTTACAGTCACACTTTGTTCCTCTGCGCTACGACCGGCCTCTACATAAATATATATATATTTTGTTACAATTACACATATATTAATTATGTCTCATTCTCGTGAGAACATCATCATTGATCCATGTAATTTTGTAAATGAAATATAAGAAATAGCTTCATATATCAGACGCCATCGTAGCGCAGTTGGAAAATGTTCGACACGTTGACACGACATGCTATGTAATTTACATTCAATTCAATTCAAACTCGAGGTGAATGATTTTATTTGAAATATTTAAATGTCGCTTGGTCAAGTAAGACTGACCGGAGGATAGAGTGTGCTAACACTAAGTCCTCTGCCCACCGCGCTATATACGTAAGGTGATGATGTCATTGTGGAGATTACTTTTTATAAATTGTACTTTGTTCTCTTAAAGCCTGTACCTGTTGTGAAAATATATAAAGGTGTATAGGTATATGTGTAAAAAAAGGAGGCAAATATATTAATAACAATATTCTTGCATATATAATACATTAATATGTAATCTTTTCATATTCATTGATGTTATATGCATTCTTAGTATGTGTAGTTGTGTTTTGGACGGTATATAACTATAAACATAAAAAAAATGTATCATAATCATTTTATTTTTTATCTAATATACAAGAGAGTTGTTAAGTTTATTTATTAAATAGAAAACACTTTGTATAGTAGCGAAAAGGTTGAAGTTTGATCGATCAACAATATACATACATATATGTAATTGTATAATATGTCAAACATATACATGCATTCTTTTCAAAATAAACTATTTTTTTGTATAATCTAAATGTTTTTCATCATAAGGTAATTGTATACGGAAGTAACTTTGAATAGTCGATAGTTTCATATGTGGCATGTAGGCAGTGTTGTAATATAATGTAATATTCCAAATACATATTTAACATTATAGCATATCCCAAAATATATTCTAATTAAAATTACAATTTTATAGAAGTTATAATGTATAGGAACTAAATAATAATAATTTAGCGACGCCACCGTCACGCAATTAAAAAATTATTGACTGTAAATCTCCACACGGGGGAATTCTTATATATAAAATGGTTTCCTATCTAGTTAGACTAAGTTCAGCGTTGGGTGCCGACATTATTTACCCAATATCTATTAAAATTAAACATTAAAAAAATCTCTATAACATATTTGTAATGTGACGTCGTGGAGCACTTTTTGTGTCAATTCATATAATTGTAAACATATTTATAATGTTAACGTGTGTAGTTATAATAGTTTAAGTGCATGTAACCTAACCTTTTAAGATATCAATATATTTTAAATGTCTATACTTAGAGGTACTGCAATATATAAAACTAGCGACCTACCCTCGCCCGCTTAAATTAATTGCTATATTATAGCCAAATTATACAAAATGTTAACATAAATTTTAGTCTATGCGTTATTTTAATGTATGAGTTTTATATATTACTGTATAGTTGTTTCGGAATTCTTTGAGTAGATTTTGATTGAAAATGACATCCTCAAAAAGTTTCACATTAATAATATTAGGTATAAGTAGAGTATGATACGTTAGGTACATTAACGATTTTTGTTATTTTAGTACCAACAGTATCAAAATTGTAATAATTAATTTCATAACACACACGATATATCAACTAAAGTTAGCTATATTTATTATACTGCGTTGAGGAAATATAATTTTATACATTTTTTGTATAATTAAAAAATTATTAGCTTGGTGGGATTGTATTTATACGTTTAAATTAAATTAAATTATAATATTTCTATACTATTTATATTGCCTTTTGTGAAGCTATTGCTGTGTACGTTGATAAAATAAAATTATGAAATATATTGTCTACATATAGTTTACATTCCAATTTAAACATGATATATTTCTCATTCTCTAAATGTAATTTTGTATACTAAATAAAATATTTGATGTACGCATATTGTCGTTATTATTTTAAACTTCCCATTTATATAATAGCAGTATTAGATATACGGGGTGAAAGCGGTGTGCTGATGATGCAAGGGAGCGGTCGGAGCCGGCCGTGCCAGGCGCGAGCGTGACCGCACGCCACCGCCCGCGGGACGACCGCATCAAAACAAAATTACTTTTAACATTAATAAACCATATTACTCTAATTTACCTTTACTTTCTACTTCTTTTAACAAACCTTTGAAAAGTCCCCGTAATGTGTACCAGTTGTTTTTTACCTCCATCTGATATCGGATGACTTTTTTTGTGTTGTTAATTTGCTCTGTCTGTTAAATTTATAATTATGGCTTTTAAGTACAGAGTGTGAGTCGGGCGAAAGTTTACGTGACTGCTATCGTTTATCAAAATAGTGGTTTTAACTAGGTACCTAGCGCGGTGAGTTGCTATGGCGGACAAAGAGGCGTCCCAAGCTAACCAATTAACTGAAGATGAGATCAATAGGGTACGTGTGCCACAAATATAACGGTTATTTTATAGTTTCTTATATTTTATTAGTATATTTTTGTATCTTTGGAAAAGAAACTTTTATTACATTTTTATTTTGTTTTACCTATATTTTCTAGAATTTTAAAGTGTGTGAGTTCAAAATTAAAACGGGTGTAATATAATATTTATATTACATGTACTGTACTCCATATATGGAAACGTAATCTTTTCTTTCAACTCGAAGACTACGATCTATTCATAAAATATTACACACACCTGTGTAGTCTCAACAATTCAATTTTCATTCTCTTCAACTTTCTTACTACTTAATTACTTAGTAGGGTATGGATAATTAAATCAATATCGAGTGCGTAACACATTTATAATATTCTTCGATTATATTTAAAATTCAGCTTCACGCTGTATCCCGTACACGAACCTAGTGTTAACATACATCGTTCTCCACTTTCCACCGATTTCTGGAGGCATTGCGTGTTGAGTGGCGGAACTCAGCGCCGCGCTTTGCTACGACACCAGAGCGAAGAAATGAAAATATAAATGTAAATAAATATTTCATCTCCTTGAGTGGGAATCGAACCCACAACCAGTCGATTTGACAGTCACACTTTGTGCCCCTGCGCCACGACTGGCCTCACGACGTTAAGCTGATACCTAAAATTTTAAATAACTTTAAACGAATACACATTTTGAAGTAATATTATATGTCCTAGGCTAGGCTGAATCTAGTATCTAGTAGGTCGGCTGTAATGTTATACTAAAACGCTATGTCTAGAAGCGAAATTGTATGGATGCCACTTTAAGCTGTCTTTTTCTGACATGTTCAATAAAGCTTCAAGCAAAACTGTTCTAGGTCACAATAGGTGGATATTTTCCATATAGGAACATGCCTGGATATGATTACCATAGAATATTTTGATATTTGTTAGTGATGTCGTCTAGAGACTTCATGAGTGACTTGAACTCTTATCTACTTGTGATATTTTTTCAAAAAAAGTAAAGTATAAAAAAAAATCATAAAAGAAATAATATCATAAAAGCCTCCTTCATAAGGTTTATTGTTAGAACTTTTTAATTGCCACCTACAAGTGGTACCAACAGCGCTACTTCAACCTGCGAACACCTCGCCTGTTTTGTCGATAGTTTCACACCTATCAACACTTCAGTAGTGGAAAAATCTAAACTGCAATGGTTGTGGTACTATAACGTCATTTGGTTCAAACGCGATATTAATTATCTTATTAAATTCGAGGAAATGGTATAAATTGTTTTAATGTTTCATACCTTAAAATTATATTCAAAGATATACATATATTATTAAAATATGGATAACTTAAGCGATAGAGAAAGGTCCGAGGCGCGTGAACAGTTTGAGAATCAATTGCGTTTCGCTTTTGTAAAATATGAGGGCGTGGAAGATGATGAAGTAGTTGAGGTAAGGAAATATTGCGTTTATAGTTTATTAAATAGACAGCAGGCTAGATGACAACACTGCAGTAGTGGCCATTCTTACTTTACGGCGTGTACGGTGGTACTTCCGTTTACTGCCTATAGAACGTAGAGTTCAGACACTCCTTTCCCCACTTACCACCATTCGATCGGGATCAATACAACCATCGCAGTGACAGTCGAACTTTGCCCTGCTGATCCCACTGGCCACGAAATCTCAATTTTCAATGATTTTTATTTGTCAATTAAAATAGCCTACAACTAAACTGAACAATTTTAGCTACGATGCCAATCTTATTATTTTTATAATTTATCCTTTATCAGATGTTACAGATATTTTTACATTTCAGTAAAAGCTCCTGTCACGTTGAATAATTTTTGCTAACGCAATATTTCCTAATTTCTTGTAATTTACCTGGACCTTTATGATTAGTCATCAGAAGTTCCAGATTTTCAATCCAATGCAGTGCTCATCAAGCTCAACAACTTTTCTTAAGACGCCATCTCATTATTTATTATAGTTTAGCTGGTTCTCAGTCAGGTGTGAAGGTGTGACGCCCTTCAAAATCAAATATAACCTAGACCCCAGGATATAACAACAAAAGTTTCGTTCAAATCCATCCAGTAATTAAGAAGATGTACTCTTAAGTGGTCGAACACACAAGCAGACAAACAAATGGATAGACAAAATTAAAAAAACAAACAGTTTTATATTCGATTAGTGTTTTACATCCCCTATATTTTTTTGCAAATTATTCAATGTATACTTAGACACAAGTCTTTACTGTTTTATTATAGAAGAGTAGTTCTCCGAAACGGATTCGTTATGTTTACTCAATAGTATTAAATTATTTTAAGAAGGTGAATATCATATTAAATTCTAAACTAAATAATAAACAAGTAGTCTATATAAGTTTAATGTTAAGTGCATTCTACTAATTTTAGAACATCAATAGTTATTGATACTTTTAAGATTATAAATGTCTTGGTTATCATTAATATACTTATAGTAGTCTATATATATAAAAGGACTTGTGCTGACTGACTGAGGTAAGACGCACGCAGAGCCGTAACCGCTGATGGTAGAAACGTGAAATTTGGGCAGATGTTTATTTTCATATTCTGGACATCCACTAAGAAGGGAATTTGAAAAATTTTAACCCTAAAGGGATGAAATAGGGGTTGAAAGTTTGTATGGAAAAAAAATTTAATCTGTACCGATTTTTATAAAATTTGAAATTCAGACTCTTAAAAATATTTCATTGAACACGTGTTTCATGGTTTTTAAGAATTCACCTTCTAAGGGTTCAAATAAGGGGTTGAAAGTTTATATGGAAAAATCTTTAAATCGCCACCGATTTTTATAAAAATTTAAATTCAGACTGCTAAAAATATTTTATTGAACACGTGGTACTTCGTGGTTTTTTTAGAATTCACTCCTAATAAGCGGACGAAGCCGCGCGCGCCCTCTAGTATACTATATAAGTACACAAGTTTTCAACAAAATCTATAATCATTATATTATATGTATTTTAAATGAGTTTTTGATAAAGATTCAATATGTTTCATATAAATTCATCCTTGATAGCAACGTCATTGATGAAATATGACAAAAGAAGACAATGACGCTGGAAGAACTTTAATTTTATATGAAAAATGGCAATGATATGGCAGAATAAAAATAAAAAGAAACGTAAGATATACAATTTTAAAAAATACAGATATCCTTGACATTAGATCCCGTATAAACTACCTGTGTAAAACCTCCTAAGTTATATGGAAATACACAATAAGATTGTACTGACTGTACCTCTTCCGATAGTTAGGCAAATCAATACGACGAGGTTTAAACTGTCTCAACATCTTGTGTCAGGGATTCTTACCATATTGTTAATGGGCTGAAGCATCTTAAGTTCGCTAACAAAGAAACCATGGTCAGTTGTACGCCCCGCCACTGTTAAGATCGATGCAGTCCTTAATGGGTATACCATTAAGGACTGCATCGATGTTAAGGGGAAGCTAGAGGATAAGAATAGGCCTATAGAATATCTTAAATTTCACTTAAAACACTGTAAGGACGTAAATTTTATGAACAAAAAGATGACATTGCTATGGATTCGCCTGTGGCCCCGGTAATAGCAGATTTATATAATACATGGAAGATTTCAAGGGCATTCGCACTATGTCCACCTAGGATATGTAAGCGTTACGTTGATGACTTTTTTACAATTTTATCTACGGACAAAATCTATATAATCCTAAGTACCTTAATTCTATTAATTATAATATTCAATACTATATAATATAAGAATATTTATATACTTCCATAGTGAATTCACTACCATGCTACACATTTATCTACTATTGGCAAATCTTTATTTCGAAGAGCCCACCAACTATGTGACGAGCATTGGTAAGTGAAAAATGCACTTCATCAGAACAAGATGCCTGCCCTCCTCCAGCGTTGTCAAAAGACCAACTCTCCTCTGGCACCACAATCACTGGATTGGCGACATCTTGAGAAAAGCTTCCATTAAAACTATAAGAAACCTATCAAGAAAGTGAACCGATTCTTAAGACCAGTGAAAAGTACTATTCTTTGCAGTGTGTAGATCTATATAAACTAGATAGCAACTGGCTTAACATACGTTAATAAAAAATAAGAAGCATTGATGTTGGGGGAACGAACACATCTCCGATGTCAAGAATGGATATGTATTGAAGTCAGCTGCGTATGAGTAAGGACTGGACAAAGCTGACCATTACATCAGGTCTTATAAATCCCAAACCGACGCTAACGAAATACAAAGACTTCTTAAGTAGAGAAGATGGTTGAGATTTTTCTACCAATGGTTTTTCCTGACCTTTCGTTAATATCGATGATATAGAAGAAAGGTCACGAAAAACCACGAAGAACCTGCGCATGGTATACATAAGGAAATTGACGAAGAAGAAGAAGTATACGGAAAGTAGAGTTTTGGCGCTCCATTCTCTTTGGCTAGCAATATAGCGAGATGTTAAAAAATAAGACTAATGAAAAAGAAATAACAACAATTTAAAAATATTAATAAAAATCGTTACATTTTAGATATCTTTTTATACTTACATAAACTCAAGTAGCTTATTTTTGTATTGTTCTACATGGAAAAAACAGTAATAAAATTTATAGTAAGTAAGTAATGAAACTGAATGGCATGGAAGTTATATACCATGAAGATTCCAAAGGATAGAATCCAAGAAAAGTTCACGGACTAAATTTAGATACTTTGATAAATTTTTAGTCATAACTGGTTTAAACATAAAAATTATGTCCCACGCACCATCCATGAGTTAATCTATTAGAAATATGTCTAATATTGAGGACTGCATTCTCAGATCAGATCCATTCATCTACTCTAAAAGCTAATAATCATTATTTTCCCTAATTGTCATTGCCGTTTTTATATAAAGTCATTCTCTTCAACCAGCATCATTGCCTTGTTTTGGATGTATTTATAATAAACATGTTGGAACTTTATCAAAAACTCATTTAAAGTACATGAATTGTGCTGGTTATAGATTTTGTTCAAAATGTCAATATATTAAAGATCACCAAAACATTTATAATCTTGAATCTAGTAAAACTAGTAAATAAAAATATCAATGACGATTCATGACCTAAAGTTAGGAGAATGCAATTTAAGACTCATCTCTGCGTTGCTAAAGCTTCCATGGCGTCCGATGCACCATCGGAGAGTAAAGCTCTGCTTGCTAACATTATTATAACTCAAAATAAACAATACGTGCAAGGATCAGATCATTTCCCTCCGCATGATCATGGAAACATTTTTAGCAGTTAACCAAAAAGTTCTGTGCTTTTGTGGACTTGTGATAATGATGTGAGCGGACCCTTGCTGCAGCCTTTACATTGTAATGTCCAAGCTTATATCTCACAGCAAAATTTTAGCTTTACACACTGGTTTTAAAAATGCACGTATTTTGGTTAAAATTAACAAATTGAGGAGAAATGCCACTTACTCTATAGATAGATAACTTAGATAAGTGAATTGTTACCAATATCTAGGTGTACCTATAGGTACTTATAAACTGGCCATATTCGTATTAAATGACGGATACAGAAAATATAAACTTTGACATTATTCTAATACAATTTATTACTTTCGTATTATAATAATAATTGTATCATAAAGATGATTATGTTGATATCTAAGTGCTGTCCATTTTATAAAAATATTTATAACTTTAAGCAACTTTGTTCAATTAAAACTTTTGTAGCATTAAAAGCAAAGAGATGGCATCCTGATGTTGAATATGTAAACCAATTTGCTGGAGTGGCGATCTATCCAACTGAAGAAATTGAAAAGTATTATAAAGTGATTTACCACTCCAGAGTGAGACCTGTTGAGCGTAAACTAAGAAATATGTGGATTAACTTTGGTCCCCAGCATCCAGCAGCGCATGGTGTTCTTAGACTGATATTAGAGTTGGATGGAGAAACAGTTGTGCGAGCTGATCCTCATATTGGTTTCTTACACAGAGCTACAGAAAAGTTGATGGAAAGTAAACACTATACTCAAAATTTACCATATGTAGACCGTTTTGATTATGTTTCGACATTGGCTAACGAACAAGGATTTTCGATCGCTGTTGAGAATTTGCTTAATATTGAAGTACCTCCAAGAGCGAAAGCCATAAGAGTACTTTGCAGTGAACTTAGCCGTGTAGCTAATCATCTTCTAAATATATCTGGTACCATCCTTGACGCTGGCGGAATTACTCCGTTTTTTTGGATGTGTGAAGAACGTGAAAAGATTTATGAACTCCAAGAGCGCCTTTGTGGCGCACGAGTGCATTGCGCATACATACGGCCGGGGGGAGTATCCCAAGATATCCCCATAGGATTTCTTGATGATGTTCACGAATTTTGTTCAAAACTGGGAGAGCGATGCGACGAAACGGAAGATTTAGTCACGGGAAGTAGGATGTATTATGCAAGAACAGCCGGCATTGGCGCCGTGAGTGCACATGAAGCTATTTACCGAGGTTTTAGTGGTCCTATGCTTCGATGTACTGGTGTAAAGTGGGACTTACGTATCGCACATCCATATGATGGCTATGATCAATATGATTTCGACGTACCAGTGGGTACTATGGGAGATAGTTACGATCGTCATCTTCTTAGGTTAATGGAGTTGCGTCAGTCTTTGAGAATTATAAACCAGGTGATTGACACTATGCCTGAAGGCGAAATTAAAACAGATGACTCAAAAATATCTTTGCCACTTAGAGCGGAAATGAAAACTTCAATGGAAGCACTTATTCATCATTTTAAACTTTGTACTGAAGGTTATTTAGTACCTCCAGGGGCGACCTACACAGCTGTCGAATGTCCTAAAGGAGAATTAGGATTTTATATGGTGGCCGACGGTACCTCTAAGCCATATCGAGTTGGCATAAGATCATGTTCGTATAATCATTTAGCTGGGTTAGCTTTTATGGGTAAAGGAGTAATGCTGGCTGACATTTCCATATTAATTGCAACAATTGATGTTGTATTTGGGGATATCGATCGATAAATGTAAATAATTTCAAATATAATAACACAATGTGAAATAATGTTTTTAATATCGATATTAGTTGAAGTAAAAAATTATACCGGTTGTAAAAAAATTACGGTTTAATAAACCACAGATTAGCTTATAAAATATATATGAAACAACGAAATTAATATTAGTCTTAATAGTTAAAATAACTTATTATTAATAAAACATCGATTGCCTGATAATTAAGTTTAAGAACATTACGTTTACGAATTGCTTATAATAGCAAGAAAATAACACTCGTTCTTAGTGTTAAACAGCCATCAGATACCAGGCTAATTAAAGATAGCCCTTTAAAGATACGCATATAAATTGTTAGTGTTGTTGTGGTATTATTAACTCTTTCTTACTATTTCGTGACCGAAGAAAATTTTAAGATTTGTGAATATATTTCATATGCGAGTTCTTGTAAATATTTGATTTTGGCACAAAAATCGTCTCATTATCTTTCACGCAACCATAAGATGCCTCATTTTTTATGGACATGATAACGAACATGCCATCAGTGCCATCGAAATGACATGAATCTACTTACTAGTCAGTCAAAAAATATTATTGTGAGCCGACATGTGTCCGCACGCGGAAATAAACGATTCAGATAGTTTTTGAATATACTTTGGAATATGGATTGTGGCTGAAAAGTGTTCTTGGAAAAGTGTCAGGATGGTTGATTTGGTTGTAGTTCAGGTACGAAATTAAATTTTTTGTCTTTGAATATGTCGCTAGACTAAAAGTAAATAGAGTAAATATAGAACATAAAATTTTAACGAATGTATCATGTTGATAGTTATTAAAAATATGAATAATAAATTTGTCCAATTTGTCTATTTTTACAATTATAGTTTCAATTATCTTTGTACATATTCAATATATTTATTCATGTACGATATTTGTGCATTTTATTTTATCGCTTTACTAATGATCTCTATATTGTCTAGGGTTCTACATGAGAATCGCTAAATATGTTAATACCTAATTCTTTTCGTTATGTAACCACACCAAAAATGAAAATAGTCAAGTTACCAAACTTAAAATATTTCATAAGTTTTTGCAGCGTTCGTGATAAACGCCACTTTATTTGATACAGCACCATAGATTTTATCTTTTACATGTGAGCATAAAAATGGTATTTCATTTCGTGCAGTGTTTCTTTTCTTTTTGTTTAGTGTGCTGATATCTTTTGCACGCACTCACGTAAATTCTTTTATTTCAATTTAATCATGGAGGTGTATGGAAGCCTCAATTACTTTTTATATTATGCCTATAAATATTTTGTTTGTTATTAGGCATTTCTTTTAGTACCTTTGTTTAATAGATAACTTATTTTCAATAGTACACATATAAGTTCGTCTCCATAAAAGTTTTATAATTATCATAATTAAATTAACTGAAGATGGACTTGTCTGTATTTGGGAGGGTCATAAGTAATTTTGTGAGTATTATATTTTAAGGAATTAATAAAACAATGAACTATAGTTAGATGTGATGATTAGTACAATAATATATACATGTTATATAAAATTAAATTATTGGACATCATTTCAAGAGGTAAATAAATGTAAACAATTTGATGTTTACATACAATTTTGTTTTTAAATTGCAGCAATTCATAAATTTGAAAATAACCAATATCAATAAGAATTTTATTATGTTAATTTCTTTGTTTGTTTTTTTTTATTTATTTTTTATACTTTTTTATATGTATATTATTTTTTATTCTTCGGCTTTATCGTTAACAATATTGGTGTCGATTGTTGAATATTCAAAAATAAACAGTTTCAGTTGTAGTTTCGAAAAGGCTACAGCACCGTAGACCACATCCACACACTACGACAAATTATACAGAAGACCGAGGAATATAATCGCCCTCTATGTCTCGCGTTTGTGGACTACGAAAAAGCCTTTGACTCTATCGAAACCTGGGCTGTTCTCGATTCTCTGCAGCGATGTCAAGTCGATTGGCGGTATATCGAGGTGTTGAAATGTTTATATAAAGCCGCTTCGATGACTGTCCAAATTCAGGATGTCCAGACAAGAAGAATCCCTCTGAAGCGTGGAGTAAGACAGGGAGATGTAATATCTCCGAAACTGTTCACTAACGCTTTAGAGGATGTCTTCAAAACACTGGACTGGAGTGGACAGGGTATCAATGTCAACGGCGAATACATTTCACACCTTCGATTTGCTGACGACATAATTATAATAGCCGAGTCGCTGCAAGGGTTATCAGAAATGCTGCAAAGCCTAAGTGCTTCTTCCAGACGGGTAGGTCTAGGAATGAACTTGGATAAGACTAAAGTCATGTTCAATTCATTCGTAGACCCAAGGCCAGTTATCGTCGAAAATGTTAGCATCGAAGTTGTTCAGCAATATATCTACCTAGGTCAGACCATACAACTGGGTAGAAACAACTTGGACAAAGAAGCTGACAGAAGAATACAATTAGGCTGGGCAGCATACGGAAAGCTTCGTCAAATCTTCGATTCGCCACTACCTCAATGCCTGAAATCTCGGGCATTCGACCAGTGCGTTCTTCCGGTCATGACGTACGGGGCTGAGACATGGACTCTAACAAAAGGCCTCGTCCACAAATTTCAAGTCGCTCAGCGAGCCATGGAGCGGGCTATGCTCGGTGTATCTCTAAAGGATAGAATCCGAAATGAGGAAATCCGGAGGAGAACCAGAGTTACCGACATAGCTCAAAGAATTTGTAAGCTGAAGTGGCAATGGGCGGGGCATATCTGTCGTAGAGCCGACGGCCGTTGGGGCAGACGGGTCTTAGAGTGGAGACCCCATACAAAACGTCCGGTGGGTCGACCCCCTGCTAGATGGACCGACGACCTAAAGAGAGTGGCAGGAAGCGGATGGATCCGAAGAGCTGAAGATCGTGTGTGGTGGCGAGAATTGGGAAAGGCTTATATCCAACAGTGGATGATTGACGGCTGTGAATGATGATGATGATGATGATA
>JAAIXJ010000271.1:103417-129729 GCA_013403705.1 Heliconius hermathena | reverse complement strand
TTTTGAATCTATTCATTAATCCACTGTCACGTTTCTTAGTAAGTTTTTTTCCTGAAACTTACGGCAGTAGATATATTACTTGATTAATGATTATTATTAGAAATAAGCATGTTAATAGATTAATTTTCTGATGTATAATTTTGATTGTCTTAGTAGAGTCACTCCGAAATCTTAAATCAAACTTAAAATGCAATTATGAAGCTTATTTCTGGCTTTAAATAGCAAATGGGACAGTAAGAAAAGTATAGTACATAATCTGGGCAATTATTAATTAAAAATAACGCCCCAATAACTCAAAAGTGAAAAAATATTTTAGAGCCTAAGTATATTTTTTTTCAATAAAACACGTACATGGGCCAATTTACCACTTTGGCCGTTCTATCTCATAATTGGTGAAAAAGAGACGTTTTTTGTTATCTATCTAATGACGAACGTAATAAAAACAATACTAAACTTTTTCAGTCAACACAGTGCAACCATTGCTTTGTTTAGCGTATAAGTATCAATCTGGCTGATTGGCCCCAAACATAAATAAATGTGTGGAAATTCCCCGCGTAGAAGTCTTAAATGACTATTTGGCCCTTATACGCTTAAATGAGTGTTAGATAGGCCGTTATATTCTAACAAAAAGTCCTATTTCTATGCAGAAATTTCTATTTTTTAATAGCTGACCTGATAAACTATATCGATAGAATGCGTTTGGCATAAAAAAGTCAAAATTGCCAAATTGTTAGTTTGGCCCATATACTTAGGACCCATCGATATACTAGCTGTCCGCCCGCGGCTTCGCCCGCTTGAACTACATGATTATTCATTTAATAAGCAGAATTGGCTGACAACTATAATGGCTTCTAATATGATTTTTTATAACTTTAATCTGTAATCTTCCGATATGATTTTTTTACTACACTATCGTAATTTCTATAAGGTTTTATGATTGTTTTGTGCAATGTTGATACTTGATATTTATAATAATATACTTTGAGCTTTGATACATAAAGCTAATTATTTATTACACATATATATTTTTGTAACATTATATTCTTTTTACCTTTGTTATGTACGCCTTATCATAATTTAAAAACGGTTTGGGTAAGAATTAACATTCTATATAAAATGATTACTGTAGTTTTTAAATTAGTTACATATATTATTAGGTGAATGTACAATTGCTAAATATGTAGTTATTATAAAGTACATGCAGAAAGGATGTTTTAAGATATTTTTATATAGATTTATTTCAAACGAACGAATAAACCGAAGAATCTATGTATTTACTTAATATTTCTTTGAAGATCAAGTCAGAACAAGTTCTTTATCTCTGCTTTTTTTCCCACCTGCACGCTGTATTCCGTATACAGCAGGGTTGGTTAAGACATTCCGTTCCCCACTTTCTGCCGAATTCTGGAGGCATTGCGTGTTGAGTGGCAGAACTTAACGCCGCGCTTTGCCTGGACACCAGAGCGAAGAAATGGAAATATAAATTTAAGTAAATATTTCATCTCCTCGACCGGGGATCGAACCCACTACCAATCGGTTTTACAGTCACACTTTGTGCCCCGGCGCCACGACTGGCTTCTTTTATTTGTTTTTAAATTAATTACGACTTAAACTTAACTGTTATGATTTATAAATGTAACCTTCACCAACAATTCAATTTTGTTTACTTTATTGTTTGTACTATAATATAAACAGGAGTGCTTTAAAAATATATATTTTTATCAACAGTTTTATAACCAAGACGTTTCGAATGTCATTCTTTAGAATAAATTCTTACCAGCGCGATTCAGAAAATGATGCTTTATGCACAGCGCTATCTATTGGGCTTAAAGTTAAACTGCAACTGTTTGTACAGTTAAAAAATCCCGTTTTATGTTAAATTTCACTTAATACATGATTATATTAATCGAAAACGACGTTTTACTAAATACATACTATATAGTTAAAAATACGAATTTATTACAAATAATTATACATTTATTATAAGTATATATATAGATTGCTATATAATTTTCGCAGGCAAACTAATGCCTTGAGTTCATTCAAATGACGATAACTTTTTTTTAATTAACCAATTCTGATGAAACAAACTTTAAATGCTATTCTAAGTTAAAAAAACAATTGGTGAAAGTTTTAAGTAAATCGGTTGAATACTTTCGGAGATGTACGTAGTCATACGTACAGGCAGACAGACAGATATGATATCGTAACGTACCGGGGTCTGCGAATATTGTTAGACAAAAACTCGCTATAAATAACGGTTTTAGCGAATTGGCTGAAACTACTATACAATATAGGTTTAGATATATTTTTTTATTATATTATTATTAAAAAACGAAAATAATTCAGATTAGTAAATTAATAATTATGTAGCTGCGTAAGTTAATGTAAGCGGGAGAAGCCGTGAGAGGGTCACTAGTCACATATTAACTTAAGTATTTTTTATTTTTTTCTTTTTCTTAGATATAAAAAAAAAACAATTGAATTTAACTAAGAAACACTAGAATCTGTCTTAATATTTTTAATACCTAATAGAATTACATACCCGCGTACAAGTATATACGTTTACCATAGAATAAATCTGTGCGAATCCATCATAACACACCTCGAACAGAAAATTACCGCAGCAAAATATCTTGGTTGCACGCGAGAACTTTATTGTTTTACGGTAAAATGATTCATGGGTCTCCTAAATTGACACCTTTTATAAATGTACTGTAATCCAGCCAGGTAGTGGTGCTGCGTGCCGCCGCTAATATTTGTACAAACAAGTGGTATGCCGTACCACCCCCTTCCCTTTTAATGACACCTTCTACTTGTCCATTTAATTTGCATATTACAAGTATTGTTTCGTCTAAAGCGGTGTTGGATACCGACAGTTTGTAGCAAATCGCCCGCTGTGCTTGTTCATAGCAAAAGATTAAGCTGAGGTCGTAGGTGTTAAATATTTAAATGTTTAAGGATTTTAAAATGGAAATGCTGAAGATAAAATATTTCATATGAATCTTCTCAAAATCTTTTAATTTTGGGTGCAGTTTATCCCACTATCTATATAAATACAATAATATGTCTATTATTATTGTGTAAACGTTATAATAAATAAATTAAGATCAAATAAAATATTTACCTTATTTAATATTAAGAATGTTTGTGTGTGGGATAAAACCAGGATCTAGCGATGAGGAAGAGGAGGAAGATGTTATGGATATACTTCAGGTCCGCTGAACCTATTTAGAATATTTCAAATTCATCTTCAAAAATATGTTTTGTGTAAATTTATAATTTTAATATTTTTGTTATTAGAAAAGACGTGAAGAATGCGAGCGCAAGGCAAGACGGGGGGAGATGGACCCTCGATTGGAGTTTACATTTCAACTCCTTATCGATGGTACAGGCCTCCCCCGGCACGCAATTATGGACCACGTATTTGAGGGAAATATGGTATTTAAAAAGTTTCTTCTTAAACTTGTTGAGTGTCATGAAATATTAAAAACAAAGTACTTATTTTTTTACGTATTATTATTTGATATTACAGCTCGATGATATTAATCAGTTATTCTTACCACACATGAGAAATAAACTACTCTGGTACTACCAAGATGTAGAAGAAATTGAGCACCGCCCTTTACCAGAAGGCACTAAATCAAGACAACAGGGGCAAGGAAAGATACCGCCTCCACAAATCACACTTAAAAAAAAGTTATTTCTCTCTGATGGTTGGGATGTGAAGTTTACCGGAGTCTGCATTTACATGTTTCGTATAAATGTAAGCAAACAACTACCTGAAGAAGGATTTCATAAAGATTTGTAAGTGTACTAGAATTTACTAGAATAAATTATCTATGCAGGCAAAAATATTAATTATTGTTAAAAAAAAATAGGTTCTGCGGCATTCTAAATGCGGACAAAGTTGGACTCGTAACAGCTATAGAACGAGTTATGGAATTCGTGTATATGAGTGCCTTAGCTCATCCCAGCAGCGACGGAGACGAAGATGAAACTAGATTTCCAATTGTCAAAAATCAGCTGCTACCTGGTTTAAGATCATTTTGTAGTGCGTTGAAAGGTAAGAATAAAAATTAATAAATTTATTGTGATTAAAGTATAAACGTAATGTAATAAAAATAATTTATTTAAAAAAATATTTTTCACTCTAACAGTGTGTGAAGAAGTGTGCAATCAAGTGAATCTTTTTGATGATGGTCAAGCGTTAATGGCAAATTTAAATGACCATACTGAGTTAAAAGAAATGATAAAGAATCCCAACACAATTACGTCACTGGAAGAAAGAGTAAACGAGTGGATCAAAAAAATTATGGAGGTCTGTATGTTTACTTTATTTAAATTATAATACGAAGAACTAAATACATTAAACAATATAAAAACAATCACGAGTTATTCAGTTGTAAAACAAACTTATAAAATATTTTGTAAATAGACACACATTCATATATATCCTCAATATTACATTTCAGATTCTAAGTGAAAGTGAACAGCTACGTCGGGAAGTGGATTCGAGTGGTCCTCAAGATGAGCTCGAATACTGGAAAAAGAGAGGAGCACAATTTTCACAGCTGGTCTCTTATTTGCAGGTAAGTTTGCGAAAAAGCATTTATTTTATTACATATTACAATATAATTATGATCAATTAATACGAAAGATTTTTAATGTAATTTTTAAACTACTAGTTACATTTTAATTGCAATAATTACGACAGTCATCGTTATATATATGTATACATATATCACCAACAAAATCGATTTTTTCGTAACTTTTTAACCGATCAATATCGATAATATTTTTTATAGATTATATTATATATAATTAATATTCTTTATAATATTTTTTTATATAATAATTTAAGGGAAATTTTTGCAAAAAGTTTTATTTATTATATATATAATCGTAACTTTTCGGAATTTCATATTAGTTAATTATTTTTTACTACTATAAATAAATAAAATGATAAATAGATTTTTATTTATATTGTATAATTAGATAATAACAAGTGTATTTGAGGTAATAACAAGTATTTAATAATTTTAGAAAAAGTAAAAATAGTCTAAAAATGTTTTTTTTTTACAATTCTCTTATGTACCTACTGCAGCTAGTATAAATTTGTTAAATTTATATTAAGCTGTTAATTGATTTAACTTTCAGAATAACGAGGTTCAATTTACTTTGACTTGTCTTCAACTGGCGAATTCTAAATATATAAAACTATGGCGTGACACTGATCATAAAATCACATTTTGCTATAATGAAGCAAAAGACAATGCAAAATTCATACAAGCAATGGAAAAGTGCTGCCACTCCCTATATCTAGACGATCCTGTCAAAATAAAAGACTCCATATTAAGTTTACTACAGACAGTCAGATTGATACATAGTGTTTCCCAGTTCTATAATACTTCCGAAAGAATATCATCGCTAATGGTGAAAGTAAGTTTAGGAACGTTTGAGTAGTTAAATTTTACATAAAGTTAAGGCTTAGTATACCTATATAAAAATATTTTTTTTAGATAACCAATCAAATGATTGAAACTTGCAAGCAGTACATAACATGTCGTTTCAAAGAAACGATTTGGTCCCAAGAACGAGATGTTGTGCGTGAAAAATTAATACATTGTATTAATTTAAATAAAACATACAGAGATACGTATATTTTCGTAAAGAATCAGGCGTTCCTCCCTAACACAGAACAATTTAGTTTTTCAGAAAATTATGTATTTGGAAAATTCGATACATTCTGTAAGAGACTTAATAAAATTATATCTATGTTTGATTTAATGGATGACTATAATCATTTATTTGAAAAACGCATGGAAGGATTGCTCTTGGGGGAAGGTAGGAATACTTGTCATTGTAAAGGTTGATATTTATTTTATTTATTATAGTTATACGCTGTATCCGTTTCCCATTAAGGTACTCAGTTCCATAGCGAGAAAACATTAGTTATTTAATTCCCCCGACTGGAAATCCAACCCACAACCGTCGCGTTTACAGTCTCACGTTTTTGCCGTGCAGAACCATTATATTCAAAATCTATACAAATTGTACGAACAAAAAATATTTTTATTAAAATACTTTTAAACATTGCAGATCTAGAAGATGCAATGCATTCATTTAATGAGGCTAAGAAAGCTGTGACATCTTGTCAATACGACTATCTCGATTATCGCAATAATGATTTTGATAAAGACTACCACGCCTTCGAAGACAAGACAAACGCACTTCGAGAATCAATTGGAAACACAATTGAAGTGAACTTTGCCAGCGTTTGGGAGACGCCACAAGGCATCAAATTTCTTACTAGATTTGAAAAAGTATGTTTTCTTTTATAATGAGACGTAAGCAGCTTGAAGCATTATTTTTATATAGTTTATGCCACAATAAGTATCACTGCCCTAGTCTGATTAATCAAATTTGTTACTGTATACCAACTAGAACACATTGCCGCAATCCTTGTCGATTATTTGCAACCAATCGTTGTCGAACAAATGCCGGTAAACGTTAACCACTATACAGAATGTTTAACTCATATAATAATCACTTTAATTCTATTGATATTGCGGCAACGCGTCCTAGCAGTTTCAAAAAAGCAATAAATTCACTGCTTAAATAATGTTGTGTTTGGCGTACCTACGTATATATTATGTTACATTTATAATAATCTGTGGTAAACGGTGTTGGTGTTACATTTATATATTTTGTTATGCCGTTCTTTTATTTACATGTATGTGCACTGTTTGTTTACCCCAATAAATTAAAAAAAATAATAATATGTATAAATACATCTGTTTTTAAATATCGCGTATGGAGCTAAATATTTTAAATAAATTTTAAGGTGAGCCAAAAAATTCAAATTACAAAGTTGAGCGAAAAATACGACAGAGTTTTGAAATACAGCGAAAAAGAAGTGGATAAAATAATGAAAATGTTTAAAAGGCAAAAAGATGATCCTCCTCTGCCTAGAAATTACTCACCTGTTGCAGGTACGCTCATTTGGATGCAAATATTATGAAATAAATATAATATCTGACTGTAATTAAACTAAAGAAATATTTTTTTAGACTCTTTATAGTAAAAACAAACAGTAAAAACTTACCTAATTAATTAAAATTACTATTACCCAATTTTATTTAAATTATGTAATTACATATATGAAAAATCATAGGTCGTATAAAATGGGCTCGCTGTCTCATGTATAACATGACGGAGACGGTGGAGAGTGTCTGCGCACACCCGATCCTACGAGCGTTGCCCGCCGCCGCCGACATGATGCGCAAGTACACGGCCACGCGCACGCTGATAACCAACTACGAGGAGACCATGAGGGCTGTCTGGATGAATCAAAATGTGAAATATTAATATTATTTTAGCTTCACGCTGTATCCCGCACACAGCATGGTAGGCAGAGGGTTAAGACATTTCATTCTCTATTTTCCGCCGAATACTGGAGGCATTGCGTGTCAGCGAAGCTCGACGCCTTACTTTAGGGCGAAGAAATGACAATATTAAATATGTCATTTCCTAGAGTGGGAATCAAACCCACATCCTGGCGCCTTACAGACACACGCTTGTGTCCCTGAGCCACGACTAGCCCCAATTGCCTTATTATGTTCATTAAATTTAAATTAAAGTACAAGCAATATATTTGAAGCTTAACGTTAAGATAATCCAAAATAAAACCTAAAATTGTAATAGTATTTAATCTAAGTAACATTTTAACAATATATGAAAATTACTTAATAAAAAATATTTTTACCTACCTTTCAGTTATGGGATGTGGATGACAGCTTGAACAATACCTTGCTGAAAATAGATGACTCTGGTCGAATTACTGTCAATCTAGACCACACTATTAAATTGCTAATACGGGAATCAGACTGTCTCGTCAAAATGGGCCTAGGATTGCCGATTGTCTGCCATTCATTATATGCAAAGAAGAATTATTTTACACTAATTAATGATTCATTGCAGGTATTGTGAAAACTCAATAGGGTAGAAGAATGTTGTTATAAAAAAAACAATTTCACGCTGTGTCCCGCACACTGCAGAGTAGACAGAGGGAACCTAGTGTTAAGACACTCCGTTTCCCACTTTCTGCCGTGTTCTGGAGGCATTGCGTATTGAGTGGCAGAACTCAACGCCGCGCTTGTCCTCGACACCAGAGCGAAGAAATGGAAATATAAATTTAAGTAAATATTTCATCTCCTCGAGTGGGGTGATCGAACCCACAACCAGTCGGTTTTACAGTCACACTTTGTGCCCCTGCGCCACGAAATGTAAAAATTTTGGCCTGGCCTCAAAATGTAAAAATTTTGTTATTATATTATTATCAGTAATGATACAAAATATTTTTTCCAGTTTCTACTAGAAGACTACCTACGAACAATAAGACAAGTTAAACTAGAAGTTCGTCCTTTACTTTTACCGCAAGTAGTTCGTCTGTCCTCTCTATTACTACCTGGTTTGAAGTCGGTCTCGTGGACAAGTGAAGATTGGAAGGAGTTTATTGATCGTGCTAATTCTGCAATAAATGGCTTCGACGTCCTTGTTACAAGAGTGCATGATATTTACACAAATAGAATAATTTACATGTTGTCTGGCATGCAAGAGGTTTCACTAATAACATTACCAGGTATCGTATTTTATTATGTTGCATAATACAGATACTACGTTAATTTTTATGGGATTGTAAAACATAAATATATAAAAAAACTGACTACTCAAAACTCACAGGCGAATGATTTTACGTATTTAACCTTTAACAAAGAATAAACAGTTGTTTCCCCCAAGTTTTGCATGGTTTTTTTTGTAAAATTGCTTTATCAAAAAAGTTCCCCATTCCCTCCATCATCAATGAAGTCCCCCAAGTTCATTTGCATGACCTATATGACCCTGTTTCCGTTTCTTGTCTTTCATCTGAAAAATTTAAAATTTATCAATTTTATTTGGTTGTGTAGTTCTTTCGCAATGCTAAACCTAATAGTTTCGGTTATATGTTGTCAATCATGATGTTATTGGTAACTTAAATATGTGAATGAGCACCAATGAATATTATTTAACAAGTGCTTAAAAATGAGTAAATTTTTAATCTTTGTAATCAATAAATCATGTACACAAAACTCGCGATCAGCAATCAATTTCAAATATATATTTTTTTAGAAGAAACTCCATGGTCGGTGGAAGAGTTCATTGAACACGTGGAAAGTGGTTGCCGGTAAGATTTCATAAAGTTATTGCTAAACTATTATAAACTTATGTTATTCTATTATATAATATTTTATATTTTTTTATTTGTTTATTTCAGAAACGCTTGTGTAGAACTGAATAGAAAAAGTTTAATGGTAGAGGAAGCAGTCGAAGAAGTACTTGATTTAGTTAAAAAAGCAGCTCAGCAAGTGAAACCTACTGAGATTAATTCTGATTTTGAATTTCTTATCGCTGATGGTAAGCAACTATTAGGTTTTATTCTTGTTTAAATAATAAGTACTTTATAATATAATGCTGAAACTGAAAATTTGGAAATATGCGAGTTGCAGGCATTAGTGACTCTAAAAGAAGGGTGTGTAAATTATGGTGTAATTCGGAATGAGAGTAATACAAAGGTTCTGGTATTTGAAAGAAATGAAGAAAGGACGGACTGCTATGAATGATTTGAAAATCTGATTTATTCGTAAATCCATCATAGTAAGAGACATGGCATGGTTACTCTGATAGGGTTAAAACGTGTTCTAGAGCTCTTTAGTTCTAGAGCTAAAGAGCTCTAGAACAATACGTTTTAATTTATTTGTTTTTATTTTATTTATTTCGAAATGTAGACGACGTGCAATCTGCCAGTGGTGCGGCATCCACCTTAAATGAATCTACGGCCAGTGGACAGCAAGATTGGTCTGCAGTATGGGAATGCTTTGAGAGCCCTCATCGCCTGCTATCCGTGCCTGCTGGCGGATTATCTAAGAGCATGCAGGTACATATTATTCATCAACTATTTAAAAATTCTTAATGCGCTTAAAAGTACTTAAAGGTATAAATATATTCAAATACCACTTATAATATGGAAGTATGCATATTACTAACTACTTTCGTATGAGTGCAACATGAAGACACGTAATCAGGAACTAACATTTTATGTTTTGAGAATTTTTTTTTAACCATAAGAATGTTAATAGTTAAATAAAAACTGTCGAAAAATATAGTGTTGTGTGCACTTATATTACGTGTTTTATTTGTAACAGGAAATGGTGAAAAATGCTGTCAGCGAGATGCGACGCTACTACAGTCGCAAAGTGGTGGATGTGCTAATAAAAGTGACGAGACGCGCTTTGGATCTCATTATAAAGCAATTTTCTCAAGACGTCGATAATATTGGTAAGTCTAATATAATATTACTTTTATATTTCATATATATTCCATATATATAAATCATATATATTTGTTTAGATTTTTAAATAAAAAAAAAATAAATCGCTAGGTGCAACATGCACCTAGTGATTTTTTTTTGTGTGCAACAATTATATTTTTGCATTAAAGGTCTATAATGTACCTATTATGTTATAGTTATCTTATATTTGAGTTTTTAAACGTTTAAAGAACACAATTTGAATGTAATTTTAATAATTAAGCTTAATATTTTCCACTTCAACTTCCAAGTATATAAGTGTAAGTGGGGTGGCCAAGTGGTTTTTATAACTTTATATTTAGAAATGGTATATGTAGCAGTACGATTCAAATTAAGACAGTAGATACGTGTTTTTTATTTGTGCAATAATTATATTTTTGCATTGAGGCCAGTCGTGGCGCAAAGGCGAGTAATGTACCTATTATCTTATCTTTGGGTTTTCAAATTAATTATGACCACAACTTGGCTGTAATTTTAATAATTAAATCTATTATTTTCCATTCCAATTTCCAATTTCCAAGTATGTAGCGGAGTGGCCAAGTGATTTTTATTAGTTTACTAGAGGGCGCGCGCGGCTTCGCCCGCTTATTAGGAGTGAATTCTAAAAAAACTACGAAACACGTGTTCAATAAAATATTTTTAACAGTCTGAATTTAATTTTTTATAAAAATCGGTGGCAATTTAAAGATTTTTCCATATAAACTTTCAACCCCTTATTTGAACACTTAGGGGGTGAATTCTTAAAAAACATGAAACACGTGTTCAATTAAATATTTTTAAGAGTCTGAATTTCAAATTTTATAAAAATCGGTACAGATTAAAAAAATTTTCCATACAAACTTTCAACCCCTATTTCATCCCTTTAGGGTTAAAATTTTTCAAATTCTCTTCTTAGTGGATGTCCAAAATATGAAAATAAACATCTGCCCAAATTTCACGTTTCTACCATCGGTTACGGCTCTGCGTGCGTCTTACCTCAGTCAGTCAGCACAAGTCCTTTTATATATATAGATAATTAGAAATGTCATTATATTGAAGTTAGATAATGAAAAAAAATATTTTTTCCAAAGTTTACAATTTTTCTATCATTTCCAGCTTATTCTTTTTCCATGAAACGTGGTATGGTTTATTTTGTAGTTATTATATAACTCAAATTACAATAGGTATATGGCAAAGTGCGGAGTTATGTTCCGCCAGTCAACACGCAAAGCTTGAAGAATTCGGTGGAAAGTGGTGAACAGTGTGTCTTAATGGGAACGGAGTGTTTTAACACCAGGTTCCCACTCCCCTCTGCCTACCCTGCTATATGAAAAAAAAGACAGTCGGTATACTATTACTATGATGTATATTATATACTTAATCTAACTATAAGGCTACAGTTACTTGATCATAGATTAACTGATCAGAACGTGAGATAATAAAATTATTGAAGCTAGTTTCAGTAATTGTTTGTTATAAATTATTCAAAGTTGAAACCGAAATTCATTTTAATGAATAGTTAGCGTGACCATATTGCGCAATCCCTTTCCTATTAACATTTCTCAACTATTTGCAAATATCAAAACGCAAGGAGTAACATAAAGCCTCTATTGCTTTTATGTTAGCCTGGTACAGCAAGGAACGAAAATACCTGTTGCTCCTTCACTAGCTAGCTAGCTCCTACAGAGAACAAGTAGAATAAAAAACGATTTTCACAAACAAAAAATATTTATAAATAGATAAAGATAATAAATATAATAAATAGATAGATAATAATAATAGATTACAGATGAAAAAGACTATTTAATACAGGATAAATATATAATAAAATTATTTTATTATATGATAATTAATGTGCGAAATGTGATAGTTCCCAATTTCTTCTCAATTATTAAACGTAATCTCTTGTTTCAGCACAAGCGTGCTTTATAAGCGTGACAGGTTCTGGGTTCGATTCGCACTCGAGGAAATGAAATATTTAAATATTTTTTTTATTTTCTCGCTCTGGCTAGGCGAGGCTAACGCGAGGCTAAGCGCGGTGTTGAGTTCCGCCGAG
Organism: Heliconius hermathena; assembly: GCA_013403705.1. NCBI lineage: Eukaryota > Metazoa > Arthropoda > Insecta > Lepidoptera > Nymphalidae > Heliconius > Heliconius hermathena. The sequence continues at coordinate 117,286 of JAAIXJ010000271.1, read as the reverse complement.
GCAGATTCAGGTATCCTCTGTCTGCCTGTCTGATCTGTCTGATGTGTGCGGAATACACCGTTAATATAAATAATATAAAAAAATAATTTTTATATCGTAGTATGTCAGGCAAATATACCCAAGATATCAAAACATTAAAAAGTTTAATAAATACAATTTATTATTGTAATATTAGGGCAGTCGTGTCACAGAGGCACAAAGTGTGACTGTAAATGCGACACGTTGTGGGTTCGATTCGTACTCGAGGAAAATGAAATATTTAATACTTTCAATTCTTCGCTCTGGTGTCGAGGCAAAACGACGGGTTGAGTTCTGCCACTTACATACAATTCTAGAATTCAGCGAAAAATGGGCAACGGAGTGTCTCACACTAACTAGGTTCCCTCTGCGTACCCTGATGTATGCAGGATACAACGTAACACTGAAATTTATAAAACTTAATTCTCATATTTGATGTAGGAATGTTACTTTAAGACGTTCTTTTTCTATTATGTTTAAATAATTTTTAATAATATTGTTTCAGAAAAAATAAATATAATAAATAAAAATATTAATTTTCTTGTTAATATCGTCCATTTCTATATAGAATCAAATAACGTTCGTTACATTAGTAGTAAGTAAATTGAGATGCGGATATTGGCGGACAATTTTACCCGCAATTGTACCAGGTTATCAGCAAACCAAAGGAGTCGTCTTGCTATTGTGCGCATGTCTAATGACCATGTGGTTTTACCGTTCGTACGCATGATCAGTACTACGTATCTATGACAACGTCAATTGTTAACGAACAAAAAATCGAAGTTATTTCAAAATTTTTACTGTCTGAATTATTTTATTAGTTTTCTCTATTAAATAACATATAAGTCCTATGTTGGCAAATATTTTTTTTAATATTGTTTAATGGTTTTAGTTAGAATATCAAAGATATACCTAAATACTTAGTAATTTGTTTACTTGTTACAGAAATAATCTAAAAAAATAATAGTAAAATGATATTATAATTAAGTTAAATCGCGTAATGGCCTAAGCCATTACGCGATTCCTAAATATGACTTTTCAATGGATTATCTCCACTCCGCGAGATCATGTTGTTATTAAATAACAAATACACAGTCTATTTTGTAAATGTATTAAAAATCTTTTAATATTTCCAAATCGATGATTTCTTATTTAAAAGATTTCTACAATCGACGATTAGATGTGAAATGACTTATAAAATAATGTTTAATAAACACATGTGCTTTAGGTCTACTAGTACATCAGAAACGTCTAGGTATAATATTTATCAAGCACAGTCAAGACATTTATGTATTTATACATTTTTGTGGTGGTGGTGGTGGTCAGTTCGTGTAAATGGCAAAAATCGCATGTCCACACGGGCGGAGGCCGTCGTGGCGCGGGGGTATTAGCGTGTGATTGTAATGCGACGGTTGAGGGTTCGATTCTCCTCGCTTGAATTGATTAGTTATTAATATTTTCATTTTTTCGCTCTAGTACTAAGATGAAAAGCGCGGCGTTGAGTTTCATACGTACGTTTCATAACTTAAATAATAATAAAATACTGTAAGAAGTCAGTGAAGGCCCTTATGTCAAGATATAAATCACGTGTGTATGTATAATATATTATTGTAAATAGAAAAGGATTCTCACTCTTATATTCTTTGAAAAAAAAATTGAAAAAGTGTTGTAATAATTTTATTCTTCTGTTTTTAATTATTCTGCCATAACGGATACGTTAATCAGAAGTGTAAGTAATTTCCTACTTCTGCACATATATAATATGCAAATGCTCTTATTGAACCTTAAACCTATAAAAAATATGATTTTTACTTATAAATAATAATTAGATCGAAATTTTAATTTTAAACTGTATAGATTTTTTTATGTATTATTATTATTTTTTTTTATTATATTTATTACGAAATGTTTGTGCGTCTAGCTAGGTAGGTAACCTGCGGGTATTATAGGCAATTTTGGCCGCACAAGTACTAGGATAGCAGAATTCGAAAGAAGCGTTCATCTCTAAAGCGCATGTCTGTATAGGCAAGTGGTTTTACTTGTAGTGCGCATGTCCCCACGGCTATGCCGATCCGTCCGACCCAAAGTGCGCCTATATCATAAGCGTTACCATGGTAACGTGCGTTGTCATCCCTCAGGTCTTTTATCTTATTTGAGAGATTAAAACTGATAGACTCTTAGCATGAGTTCCTGCTAAAGTACTTTTTTATGTACTCAGGTCTAATATAATATCAATTTATATTTTACACGCAAATTCTTGACCATCGTATAGTGTATGAGTGTTTTGTTTTTCAGCTTCACGCTGTATCCCGCACACAACAGGGTAGACAAGGGAAACCTAGTTTTAAGACACTCCATTCCCTAGAAAAGGCGAAATGAAGTGTATTATGAGTGGTTATTTGTCAATTAGCACTGGCCACTATACTGACCAATTTCAAAAAAGCCAAAAAGGCAGTATTTAATTTTCTTATAGTTTATCTGGAATTTTAAAACTGTTTAGCAGATGTTCCAGATCTTCTTTTTTTATATGCCAATAGAAAATTATATCACGCTGAACAACTATTTGGAGGCATTTTCTTTTTTTTATAATTTTTATTTACTGATTCGATATTCCAAATTTTAAATTTTTTTACGTCAGTGTAAAATGCTTACGGTGCCTTTGGTTAAGGATGCTTCAAATAATATGTTATAGTTTCCCTAGTGCACTATGGTTCTGCATCAGATCTTCTAGATGAAATACAGTCTAAATCCTGCTCAGGCCTAACAGTATAAAAAAATATGACGCATGTAAAGAAAAAAAATATTTAAAATAAATTTACCACTAGCTAGCTAGCAAATACCGAACAATGCCTTGCAACAAACAGATGCGAATTATTGCATCCAGGTTATTTAAACCGCGCCAGTATTAGGATATCATAAATTACAGAGATAGGAATGGGAACTGCGCAAGTCACAACTACGGGGGGGTGCACACTGCGCATGTGAAAACCTAAAAGATGGCGACGTCAGAATTGTTGGCGTCGCTTGTTGAGTTGGTCAAGATTTAAGGTTATGTTCGTTGAATTGATGTCATGGAACCACTAACGTTTAACTAGAAACCTTTAACATTAAATGTGTGGGCTGTAACGGGTAAAAATTGCTAGCGACTGATTAAAAATATGTAAAATAAGTTAATATGGCCATGCGATTTGTGTTATTTCTTATTTGTATCATTGTTGTTTATTTAATTCTTTTTTTGGTTTCCTAAATAGGTATTTTAATCAAAGTTTTTTTTATATAGCTTCATTAAAATGTTAATAGAACTTCTAAACTACTCTTGTTTGCGTACTTGTGAAAATGTTGGTTAGCTCTTAGGCAGTATTGATTGTTACAAAACAATTAATATTATTAGTGGCTAAAATTGTTAATTTTTTACATAATATGTTATAAAATTATGGAAAGTCACTTATCTTAAATGACAAAATTGACATCATCATAATTTTTTTTGTATATTATTTATACAAAAGCTTTGAATTAAACTTGGTAACGAATAAAAAAAATAAATAAAAACAATTATTGTATTATTTATTTTTGTAAATACAATATGTGTTTTAAATTCTATATTTGCTTAGTTTTCGAAATACAATGCTATAAATATATTTTTAACTTTTTTTAACAGTGATATAAATATTTACAATATGTAATTTATATATTTTTTCAATTTCAACTTTTTCTTTTGTAGCCTTATAGGCAAAAAGCAGACTCAGACAAAGATAGAATGAATAAATAAATACATATAAGTAAATAATTCCCTTGTCCTTTCTACCTCACCATTATTTATAACATCACCATACAAGTGTGGCTGAAACTAAATTTTCTAACCGCACAGTACGTCACAAGCTAAAATATTATCCACACCACCTGGATACGTGGCAATCCACTACTGTGCGGTTTCGTAGGAACTTCCTTCCACGCGCCACGGAACTGTGGAATGGCCTACCCGCGGCAGTGTTTCCAAGTCGATATGACATGGGTACTTTCAAAAAGCGCGTCTATCTCCACCTTAAAGGCCGGCAACGCACCTTTAGTTCCTCTGGTGTTGCACGGGTAATCACTTACCATCAGATACGTGGCAATCCATTACTGTGCGGTTTCGGTGTACCATCAGGTGACCCGAACGCTTGTCACCTTGTCCTTTTTCATAAAAAAAGAAACTACCCACGCACTGTCTGTAAATTTTGGATGTTTTATTTATTAGTTACTTACTATTAATGAATGCCAGTTTTTGGACTTTCTTTATCTTAGATTTTTTTATATTAAGGTTAAAAATTAAAAACAATTAACCCAGAAAAATTTAAGAACATTTCAATTTAAACAATCTTGCAGGAAACTAATTTTAATAAATGATACACAATCCTTTACTTGAAAATATAAGATTTGTACAATAATTCTTCGTAAGTAGTATTTATAAGTGTTCTTACATTTGAGTAACTTCATAGGCTATCTTGGATAGAGGATCAATTAAACATCATTGCCTTGTAACAAATTCTTCCCATTTTTTTGTCTCTAACTAGTAAGGGAATTACGGTGGTAACAACTCTTGACGTTAAAGCTTATTTCTCAGTATATGTAAATAGAAGATATGTTAAGGAAATTTATTGAATTCATTAAATTGAACAAAACAAAATTAGAAGTGGATAAATATACCCACTTCTAATTTAATGTTATACTTATAAAAGCACCCTCAAAAAATATTTTGAGGGCGCTTTTATAAGTATAACACCCCGTGAGTTAACACATACCAAAATTACATACATATAATGTTTATATTATTTGTAATATCTATCTATGCTGAAAGTTATAAAAAAAAATCAAGGTAGTGGAACATATCTCAAAAAAGCAAAAACCATCAAGTCTACGCGTACGCGCATAACATACTTCTATAAAAATCTATCATCATAATTATACTTCCGTATATCTTAGTAGTGTCATCAAAATATAGTAGGTAAAAATAAATTGAGAAACAATCAGTTTCATAATCCATTAGAAACGATGAACTATATATACTAACTGTATGCCAATATAACTACTTTTTTTACATTTTTAAAAGTTGATAAAAGTGCCGACAATAATCAAACCATATTATTCATACCTCTATATTAATTCTTATCCCATTAAACTTTAATTTTATTTTGTCAAAGATAATTTTAAAATCTGTAAAATTCTTTTTAAACTATTTAAATCTGACATTTCATTCAAAAGATATAACGAATTTAAAAATTGTCAATGTAAAGAAAATCAAGTTGTAATAAAAAATGCGGTGTGGGTGGCCTCGCGTACCGTAGCTGGTGACTCTGCGGGGGTGTGGGGGAAAATGCATCGATATCTACACTAAAATTATAAAGACAACAGATGACATTTTCTGTTTCTTAGTTTGAATTGAATAGGTTCCGAAACTACTGAATGGAATTGGAAAATTCTTTTGCAAAAAATCCTTATATCACGTACGCTGTGAAAATTATTCACAATAGAGCTATGCCACAATAAGTAATTTTCTGCAAGCATATAATATAATATTATTTATTAAATAAAACAAGAACGTAATTCAGTGTACTTATAAACCAAATAATTCACAAGTTTAAGCGGGCGGTTTAAGCTTACAAAATATGAAAAATTTAAATTCTTTGAAAATATATTTTAAGTATTATATCTCTGTATGTAACTCACTAGCCTAGCATCAATTGCGTTTCCAATTCAAGCATCAGAAACTGTTCCTGTTAACAGAACTCAGTTACTAGGAAATAATACCTTTACAAGATGTACTGTTCGTGTCCAAACACGAAACTTAGTAGACATGCGCATATTGAATACCTTTCCTTGTCGTTTTATAGCACTTACGAATATAACAAAAAGAGACGTCTGTTCGTTTATTCCTTCGTTCTGTTAACCTCGAATTGTCCAGGATACCAGTCTCGTTCTCGCAAATTGAATTTTATAATACACACGTGTATTAAATGTGTGAGATATTTGCTTTTCCTTTCTACAATAGGTATATTTTTCATTGTATTTCTATATGTTTCATCATATCCTAGTACAAATGCGTTTGAAACAACCTACACATAACGCCCCCGTACGCTGGTACGGGGGCGTTATGCGAAAGCCTTATGTCATATGTTTTTTAAATACCCACAGATTATTTAAAATTAATAAAAATCGTAGAAAATCTATCATATTTTCTATTCACGAATATAAAAATATAACTTCTTATTTTTATATTCATTTGACAGGTTCAGTGTAATACAAGCTGACAAAACCACAGTGAAATACTAGTACAATATAAAGAAGACTGGTTAGTCTTAAAAGAAAGAAAAGGAAGATAAATGTAGTTCAGTAAGTAAGTCTAAAAACAAAAAATAACGGACAAGCGCTAGTCAGACTCGCCCACCGAGGGTTCTGTACAAAAATTGGGTTTAAATGGGAAATTTAGGTTTAGCTCAGCAGGGCAGAGATTTAAACACGAATGTATAGTTATCAGATTTTTTCCTAATTTAGTACTACCTGTATATACCAGCGGTCAAATTTAATATTTGTAGGTGAGCCAGAAGTACCCTATTAATTTTGATTTCTTTTAAAGTGTCGAAATTCGATTTTTTTTATATTTAAGGCTATTATTTTTTAGGATTGAACCACAAACGTATAGTTTTTTCTTAAACTTTTATTTATTTCCTGTAGATTTTATGACCTGCCAAATTTCATAATTCTAAGTCAACCAGAAGTACCCTATGAATTTTGATTCCCTTTAGTGTCGATAGTGTCGAAGTACGCATTTTTTGCGATATAAACCGCCATATCTTTTTTCTAAATAAATAACGAAATATATTTTTTATTAGGAAATCATGTGACCGTAGATTTGAGTATATCGTTTTAAAACCGATATCTCCAAATGTTCCTGAGATAAAGGGCCTTTACAGACATACATAACAGAACAGAACGACAGACGGACAACAGAGTGATCTTATAAGGGTGCCTTTTTTCCTTAAAAAGTACGGAATCCTAATGATTTACTTACAACTTAGACCAATCTCTGTATAACCATGTAAGATGCCAGATGCGTAGCTCTTATTTGTGATAACGATAAATTAATAACAATATTAAAAAATTGAGGTTCGTGGTAGAAATTTATTATGATTATATGTATTTTTGATGTCAAACTATAAAAAAATAAAGAAACATTTTTTTGACCCAGAATTAAAGAAAAAATAGCTGGTGACAGCTACCCTTATCATATTGCGGTATTTCACGACCTGTTCTTAGTCCTACCAAAATATACATTAAAAAAGCATAAAAATCGATCAATCCGTTTTGGAGGAGTCCTATAAAAAATACTGCGACAAAAGATATATATTATATATCTATATNATATATATATATATATATATATATATATATATATATATATATATATATAATCATAAAGATTTATGATTATAAATTAGCAGCATAAATATTTAAAGCTATCTTTAGGTTACTTTAGATGCATCTAGCTGCTGATCATATTATAATTTCGATCATCACTTAAGAGAATTATAATATTTAAAAATCGTGGCGCTGGGGCACGTAATGTGAATGTAACCGTGACCGGTTGGGGGTTCGATTCCCACTAAAGAAAATGAAATATTTATTTAAATTCATATCTTCGCTCTGGTGTCGAGGCAAAGCGTGGCGTTGAGATCCGCCACTGAACATGGAATACCTTCAGAACTTGGCGGAAAGTGGGGAACGGAGTGGAGTGTCTTAATAACACTAGGTTCCGTCTGCGTACCCCGCTGTGTGCGGCATACAGTGTGAAGCTGATTTTGATTGATTATATTTATTTTTGGTCTTACCACATTAATCGTAATATCTTTAAAAAGACAGAGAAGAGATAAGTGGAAATAGTTCGTACTAGTTACCTTAAAATATAGTAATTATAAAATAATAAAGACAGTACAATTCTTTTTTCTACATGTCTATTTATTCATAAAAAATCTGTTAGTACTAACTATCCTAAAGTTACTTGTATACAATGATTAAAATTATTATCGAAAATGCATTTTTTTGTGTCTTTATTTTTTTCTATGTACGTAATAAAAGAATTTAGAAATCAAACAAAACAAACAATGCTTAAAAAAAATACTGCGTTTCGATGCGGATAGGTTGTTACAGCCGCATGAGTACCAACATACCATGTATCGTAGGAGATCTCGTATTAAATACCGCGCATGTTCGTACGTCAGCCGTTTTGGATGTACTCGTAGCACTCGTACGCATGCGTACTTTTAACTCTAAGTCCCGCCCATATTCCGTAGGTCGTACAAAATATTGATTTTGTATGTGACTTGCGCAGAAGTTCCGATATATCCTGATTGACGCTTAACTTCGAATCTCTTCTCACTTTATGTTCGCCTGGTGTTGCTGTGTCCGAAGATACCTGTTGGTCCTACAAAAGACTTGAGTGGGATCTCAGCACGGCTTTTGTTGATTGATTTCATATACCAATGTATAATAAATTCTGATCGATGAAAAATAATTTTATTTATAGAAATACACTAAAAACACAGGGTTAATTTTATCCATCTGTTTATGTTCTTGGTATAAATTGTTTCTTAAAGTCTATGAGGAAGACCATATTATATCTTAGGTGTCGGTACATTTGATGCATTTTTATTATTTATTTTTTAAATTTTTATTTTTATTTTTTTAATTTAAGTTCATTTATAATATATATATATATATATATATATATATATATATATATATATATATATATATATATATATATATATATATATATATATATATATATATATATATATATATATATATATATATATATATATATATATATATATATATATATATATATATATATATATATATATATATATATATATATATATATATATATATATATATATATATATATATATATATATATATATATATATATATATATATATATATATATATATATATATATATATATATATATATATATATATATATATATATATATATATATATATATATATATATATATATATATATATATATATATATATATATATATATATATATATATNTTGCGTATGTTTCTTTTTTTTTCAAATATAAATATCTTTAAAACTTTAAGTCCATTATTTTTTGATAGAGTGTAGCGGTAACCTTTCCAAACTATATTTTCTTTTATGCACAGCGCCATCTATTTAAGATCCCATCGCAATTAGTGATAGCGTTACGTGTATGAAAGAGAGTATCAAGATTCGTTAGTACCTCTTATTTTAGTCAATGGATAGCGTTTCTTGTATCGATTTTTTAATATCTCAAATATTAACTTCTTGAAAACTTAAATACTTATATCTTTTGATAGAGTGAAGCGATTACAATGAAATAAACACTAAAAGCTACTTTGATTTATTTGTAATTTTTATGTATAAAAGTTGCTTAAATTTATTGTGTACTTTTTACGTGATACGTGTTTACATAAACAGACAAACAGATAAACAGACAAACAGACAAAAATTTCAAAAATGTTGGAAATGGATTCTGTTAATTATCCTTTAACACCCTGGCTAATTTTTTTCATAAATATTTTCAATGTACAGAAACGACTTTTCTACAGATTTATTATAAGTATAGATGATTTCAAAACGTGTAAAATGCTTGTTAAATTAATAAAATCGGACATTCCATTCAAAAGATATAACGAATTTAAAAATATCAATCTACAGAAAATCATGTAATAATAAAAAATGCGGTGTGTGGTGCCTCGCGCAGTGTAGCGAGTAACTAACTCTGCGGAGGTAGGGGGAAGCTGCATCGATATCACTAAAATTGTGAAGACAATCGATTAGATTTTTTGTTTCATTATTTGAATTGATAGGCCTCGAATCTACGGGACTGATTTGGAAAATTCTTTGACAATTAGATGATGTGTAAAAAAATATAAAAAAAAAACTTTATATCGCGTACGCTGTGGAAATTATTAAGAATAGAGCAAAGTGATGTACTTCAATTTTATAGAAGACATCAATAGCTACAAAAAAGTTTACGATACCATGTATAACTGTTAGAGTTATGCCACAATATCTAATTTTCAAAGGAAAATGTGCAAACTAACTAGACCAGAGCCGCTATCGTATAGTACAGAGGGGCATCTAAAATATATATGTATTATTGTGAAAGAACAAAATGCGGAAAGTATGTAATTCCTCTATAGATATACTATTTTATATTCTGTCATGATGAACAGCTTTAAACTTTGCGCACAAAGGTATCCCGTAGTATATCTATTTTTTTTTCAATTATTATTTATTACCTTTACCAATTAGTACAGTATAGATACTAATGGTATCATCATTGTATTGAACTAATTACGACTTAAGCCTTAAACTGTATCTATAGATACAGATTGCTATATAATATTCAATATTATATATAATATTCAATGCGGCAACTACTGATCCAAAGTTAGAGATATTTAACTCACACAATTATAACTGAGCTCTATAATAAACCAATTCCCTTGTGGCTTATAAAGTTAAAGCCTGCGCCTTGCATTACGCAAGATATTAGATCGTTAATGGCCAATCGAAATTCTGCTAAATATAAGTATAAAAAATCCGACTGACCAAAATCTTTTAAAATAGAAGTTCTTGCATAATCGGTGTAGTAGAATTTGCAGAGATGCTCAAATAAATTATATTGACACGAATTTGAAAACCTTAAATGCCCGCAAATCATGGAAGTTTATGCAATCACTAGTGATCGGCCGCCAACGTCAGGAAATGATCCGGGACATCGATGTAGATGCCTTGAATATACATTTTGCATCAATTACACCCATGGACGATACAGTTAAGGCAAATACATTAAATATTATCCGTTTCTTGCCCTCCCATTCAACGACCCCCTTCCTTGTTGAACTAATTACACCTGCTCAGGTAAACAAAAAATATTTTGGCCACAAAATGCTTCTGGTATTGACCTCGGTAATTGCTCATATTTTTAATTTTTCCCTTTCCACTAACTCCTTTCCAAATGCATGGCGAATAGCCTGCATTATTCCTATACCGAAATCCGAAGATCCGAAAACTTTTTCCCAATACCGTCTAAGGTCTTGGAACTTATTGTCTCGGAACAATTAAATCAATACTTTTTAGAAAACCGTATTTTGTCTCAGTTCCAATCTGGTTTTCGAAGTGGACATAGTTACTGCTTTAATTAAAGTGTGCGATGATATACGGTTTAATATGGACAAGCAAAATCTTCCTGTTATTACATTGCTTGATTGCTTTCAGTAACGCTTTTAATACTGTTGATACTAATTTATTGATTGCTGTTACAATCAATAAACATATCCTTTGAAGCTACTGAGTGGTTCCAAAATTATCTACCTAACTGGCGACAATACGTACAAACAACCCAAAGACAAATCATCTTCCTCACACTTACTGTCCGCGGGTGTTCCCCAAGGCGGTGGCCTTTCACCACTGCTGTTCTCTATTTTTATTAATACTGTTTCCCAAACCCTATCTTCTTCCTTCCATCTATATGCGTATCCAGAGATAGAAAATGACGAAGTAAGAGATAGAGAATGAATGAAGATGTTAGAAAATTCAGCGGCAGGTAACGGGTGAAACAGTTCTCCAGGACACTTCCCATGATAAATACGACAGAGAATAAATGCTGTTACTATATTAAGTTTTGTGACTCACAGGCAAAGGCACTTTTCATATTTTTTCATTAATTTCAACAAGAATAATGCTCGAAGATAACGTTGAATCCATCACCTTTTTCACAACTTTTGTTTTACATTAAGCGGGGCGTTGAGTTTCGTCACCACACTACACATAATGTCTCGATTTGAGAAGCGGATAACCGCTTTTCGCCCAAAAAAACCGAGCTTTATCGTTTAAAATTTTATTGATATACTACGGAATATTCAATATATACAATGATGTCAAATCAATATAATATAAAAAGCAAAAATATATTAGAAAAATACAAGCTATATAAAATAGATAAATACAATTAAGCTTCGCAATTCGTGCAAATGAAAGAACATAATTACCTAGAGGGAATTTATAGAGAAATTCCTTGAATATTGGTTGCTACAAATTACTTAATATACTAGCGGCCCGCCTGCGGCTTCGCCCGCTTAAACTACATGATTATTGATTTAATAAACAGAATTGATTTACAACCATAATTACTTTTAATGTGATTTTTATTACTTTAATCTGTAATATTCTAATATGATTGTTTTACTACATTATCAAAATTTCTATAAGAATTTTTGATTGTTTTGAATTAAGAAATACGACCAATGTTGATATTTGACATTTTTAAAATATACATAAAGCTAATTATTTATTATACGATATTACAAATGACGATAACTTTTTTTTAATGAACCGATTTTGATGAACCAAACTTTAGCAGTTGAGTTAAAACACAGCAATTGGTGAAACTTTTAAGTAAATCGGTTTAGTACTTTCGGAGATTAGCGTGACCATACATATTGACAGACAGACAGACAGACAGACAAGAAATTCAAAAATAATCTTTTTGCTTTCTATTATTCTTTTTAAGTGTCCCTCTATCCATTTCAGTCAAAATTACTAAATGTACAGACAAAATATTTTTACTGTCTTATTATACATAGAGATTATTATAAGTTGCCCTCAGTTCGTAGTAGTCTTCGTTCTTAGTAGGTAGACGAAGACACGTTGATAATGATGACGATGACTTTTATCAATATTTTTACAGGTTTTATTAAAATATCTGGGCTCTACCTGATAGTTCTTATTTAAGCTAGAAAATCAGTTGCTAATTTAGAAGGGATTGAGTTATCTAATTTTGAGTTATATGACTTATGAGTTACATGAGTGTAAGTTTAAATATTTTAACAGATTGATTTTGTATGGTTGCATTAACAAAAAAAAATGGTAATCTGTAGATTCGGTTTACGGAAGATAATTTTACGTGTTAACGTCATAAATTCTCAATGTTTTCTACATTGATGAAAAATTCCATACTTTTATGCATTATTTTGTATAATACTAACGACCTACTGAATTATTCATATAATGTACTTATGTTTGCAAAGCACTTAAGATTACTAATGTGAAAATTATTGAAACCTTAATGCAACCCACATTTTCGTAGTTCCAATAAGGATGTTCCAATTGTTTAAAAAAACACACACTTAAACATATGACACAAACAACAGAAAACTTAAACGAAAGAAATTATAAACAACAGACTACCTACTATTCTCTTACCCAAAAATACTTAAACGAAAGAGGTAACCAACAATGCCGCGATGAAATACATTATAATTATTGGATAACTCCAAAATACGTGCAATCGCTTCTAAATTTACTTTGCTATAGAGCCAGGCGCAGAATTGAATCATTCTCTCGTCCATCTCCGTAGTAGCTCCGAACGATATCTGGGCGTTGGTTCCCTGGCCGTGATCTCAAGCAACAACCTGCTCTAGAGAAGATACACAGAGAGGCGTGCGGGACGGGATTAAAAGGATTATCAAGTGCCATCTAAGCGATCAACTCAGTCAGATGAGACCCTCGGTTTCCTGAGGGAGACCCAGCTTAAACGACCAAGGATCAATGCAAGGCTCATGAGTCGCATTTGGAGGAGGATAGAAAGTCCCTCGGAAGTCATCTGACGTCTGGCCTCGGGCGGCCGGATATGCCACGGAGTGCTGCTCCTTAGGTGCAGGTGACCCGATACATTGGCGCAGCAGAATGCGTTGGACGCGAGACGACCAATGTGTACCTCCAGGCTTTCTAATTTTAGGTTGCGGTGATG
>JAAIXJ010000271.1:41874-102601 GCA_013403705.1 Heliconius hermathena | reverse complement strand
AAGTTGAGTTAAAACAAAGCAATTGGTGAAATTTTCAAGTAAATCAGTTCAGTACTTTCAGAGAAAAATGTGGACATACATATCGACAGAAAGACAGACAGACAAGAAATTAAAAAAATATCTTTTTGCTTTCTATTATTCTTTTTAAGTGTCCCTCTATCCATTTCAGTCAAAATTACTAAATGTACAGACAAAATATTTTTACTGTCTTATTATATATAGAGATTAAGACTAATACATTTTGCAAGAATTGGTTACTAAACTTATTTATCTGTAAGACATAACAAAAATTGTTATTGAATCGATTTGGTAATCTGTTAGAATCACAGCTAAAGGCTTAAGATTTTCATTTATTTATATTTAGTTTGATGTATAATTAATTTTAGTGATTTTAAGACGTAACGGACAGGTTGTTTTAATGATGTTGCCATTAGAGCAACATAGACTGAAAAGATAATTTTTCATAAAAATATGTTTATTTGTTGTATATTATATGTATACATAACATACTAAAGAAGGTTTTTTAACATTGCAAAATAATATTCTCGTGTAATTTTGAATTTGAATATTTGAATCATACTCCTACAAAAGACTTAAACGGGATTCAGGTGATCTACAAAGTATTATTATTAAATTATATACACATTCATTGCTTATATTATTTTAAGCTGGTGTAAATGCAAATATCAATTGAAAACAATAATGGCATCTAAAGTACAACTAAAATAATAACTAAAATAAATACACTTATTGGAGTCATCACATCTCAATATTTTAATATGTAGGTATATTGCAAATGTGTTTTTATATACGAGTACGTAAGTCCAGAAAAAGTTAATGTTTATAATATTATAGTTTAATTTAAAATTAAATAACTTAATTAAATTATTTTGCAATGTAAATAATGTTAAGTAATATTAAATTTTAATAATTTACTTAAGTGTTAAGTGACACTTTATACATTGCAAAACGGGGAACGGTGTGTTTTAACACTAGGTTCCCTCTGCCTATCTTACTGTGTGCGGAATACGGCGTGAAGCTGATTTAATTTAATCAAAATAAATCTACCCCACCGAGGGTTCCCAGTGTCAATTCTATGATTAAAAATCAACGAGAACGTGATTTATAAAAGTTTACAAACTTAAGTTTTCGGAAGTATACGACGTTGGAATATTTTGTATTAAGTGAACAACAAATACAAGCTTGTAATATATTTTTTAATGCCCTGTAATTGTTCATTATTCGTACTTTTACCTTTGTTTGTATTGAAAATTCTCAGTTCTTCCCAAATTTCATAATTGTAGGTCCACGGAAAGTACCCTAATAGGTTTTGATAAAGCGGCAAATTTTATACAAAATACAGCAGAAACGATGTATAAACTCTCGTTGGATATTGGATATTAACTTCAGCTTAATACCGCGTGATCTTGTAATGAATGGCCTTGAATGGTGAAAAATAAAGTTATCTTATAACGCTTCCGTTTTTTCTTTCGGTATGCGAAACGCTAGAACATCAAGATTTATTATAGTAATATATATTGATACTCTTGTACCATAATTATAGTATATAGTACTGAACAAAACAAACAAGCCCAAACCTTTGTATCTATTTTTACTCTTTTTTTCATTTTAAATTTTGATAAATTATATTCAGGTTCACCTCTGAGGTATGATGTATCGTATAAAATAAGATTAATTAATAAAATTAAAATATTGTCAAATTTAGAAACTACTTCCTTCTGAAGTCGACTAAAAAGCATTCAATTCATCATAGTACGAATAGGAGATATTTTCAATTTATTGCGTTTAAAATTATATTGCGGTTAGGTTATTTTAGCCGCACCAGTACTAGGTTCTCATAAACCATGAAGATATTTGTTTATTTATACCAATGCGCATGTCACAACAAGTACCTGAGTAGAAATGCGCATATGTTAATTTGAAAAAGAGCGCGTTCTTTTGTCCTTTTATATAGGATATAAGATATAAGACAGGATATAAGATATAAGACATTAAAATCACAGAATTAAAAGGAACAAATTATAAATAAATAATACAATTTACAATAACCTTTGAAAAGAAGCGAGTTTTCCTCAAATTGACATCAGACGATTTTAATTTGTCTGTTCTTAGAAGAATACATTTGTATAGAATTCCCCGATAAATTTAGTTAAAACTTTTAAGCTTGACAATCTATATAGTTGCTCTTATGAACTGAAACAGTAAAGGGCAGTAGAGGTGTAGACCTTCTACACTGGCATCCCCGTGTCGAAGTGCTACGTCGGGACTGCTACGACCGTGCCTACGCTTTATCTCCGTTACATGCTCTGATGCTGGAACCACACTCCGGGAAACATCAATGCCTATATCTATCATCACGAAATATATTGTGCTTTTTTAGCCCGATAATGTGACTGGCTACACTTAAAAATGTCAATGTGAATGCTCATTCTTGGCAATAACATTGATATGCTTGTGAGTTCCTTGAATCTTGCTTGAAACAAGATGAATGTAGACGATACTATATATTTGATGAACGTATTATTTTTAAATGAATATATTTTAATTTACTTTACCAAGCAATTTTTTAAATATATTTTTTATCTTAAAAAAATATATTTAAAAACCTTTTTAATAACAAGATTTCCAGATATTTTTTCATGTTGCATTATATTTTACAAATCCATCCGTATTAGATAGATGGGTTGTGCAATCCACCATTTTGTTGCGGCGGCTATTTTTGATTAACAATAATATTGATATATAACTTCATTGATATCAGAACTGAAGTCGTAATCGAAATTTCAGCTCAATCGGACACTGGATCTGATTGAGTTTGAATTTTTTCGTGTTATTTTCTCTGATTTACCGCCACTTAAGCCATCGTCTTATGACATAACTGCAATGTAAATGCCGTTGTCAAGACGTGTGGCTACACCTGATTTAAATGTCCTCCATTGCGATAATTAAAGACATTTCCCGCTAGTGTGGTCCCAGCATTAGATTTTTTTCTTTTAGACCAAACGAACAGTTAAATCTTTTTCTTGTAAAAGAACTAGAATAATCAATGGATCACTCACTCAGTACAACGTAAAACGAATTTTATGAATAGTTTAAACCTATCTATCTATCTGTGTATATAATATACGCGGGAAATAGTCAAAAATGTACCAGAACAGCAGAAGTGGATAGGTGTTCTTTTTGTTTGTTTTACGCATGACAGTAGTCATCTAGTTTTGTGGATAGTGCGCATGTCTCGTCGCCACGTGGTTTTAGCGATGGTGCGCATGTCCCTGCATGTTACACTACGAAGTTTTTAATCGAGGAGTGATCCAAATGATGTAATATACTAAGTAAAGCTGAAGCTAGTCGTAGCGCAGGGGCACAATGTCACTACAAAATCGACTGGTTGTGGGTTCGATCCCCACTCGAGGAGATGAAATATTTACTTCAATTTATATTTCCATTTCTTCGCTCTGGTGTCGAGGACAAGCGCGGCGTTGAGTTCTGCCACTCAACACGCAATGCCTCCAGAATTCGGCAGAAAGTGGGGAACGGAGTGTTTTAACACTAGGTTCCCTCTGCCTACTCTGCAGTGTGCGGGATACAGCGTGAAGCTGATTTTATTTTTATAAATATACTAGCGGCAAGCTCGCGGCTTCGTCCGCAAACGTTTATTGTGCTTCATTTGCCAATAGATTGATACATGCAATCATGAACAACTTGTTTTCATAATTCTGAGAAAGTGCAAGTAAACAGACCGTTGAATTACTTAAATTTTACATTTACTCGAAAAACATACGTCCAAGCTACATACTATTATATATAAAAGTTGAAGCTTATCTTCATAAAATTTCCTTAATGATGGAATAGATTTCGCTCGTAAGTTTCAATATCCATGTCGAATAAAAATACTGTGAAATATCACCTTGTAATTTTAAAATATTTTTGTCAGAATGTCTTATGTGACTTATTTATAAGAGATGACCTATTATTTAAGTGTCCCTCTATCCATTTTAGTCAAAAATACTAAATGTACAGATAAAATATTTTTACTGTTTTATTACATGTATACATGTCACTACAGCCTAAAACACCTGTAGTGAAAAAAACTAAAGCTTTTTTTTGTTAGCAAGCAAATAAAAAATTGTACGTAAAGTAAATATGAAATTTTTAATTCTGCTTTATTTCATTCGAAATAGAGGACATAATATAAAGTACATAAGGCAAATAAGTATGCCATGCGGACTACTAGACAATTGTATACTAGATATTGGTGATATTAGTCGCTAGGATATCGTGAGTAGGTAGTTTTAATTAATTTATATGTTCATTCTATTGCCACGGAAAGATGACGATATTACTTTTTTTAATAAGATGACTTATTAAAAAAAGTTATATCATCTCCTTAATCAAATAGTTATTGGCATATTTTAAAGCAGCAAAGTTTTAAAATTGTTCTATTCTTATGAAGTTATTATCTCCTAATACGTAACTTCTTTATTTAACGGGGATAATGTTCGAGGTATTTGACCAAATCCGTCGCCTCCAACTTAGGTAAATTATGAATATAAAGCATTCTATATACGTTTATTTACGAGTTATTGTGCAAGTAGTTGCAGTACATTGCAAGTTTAAAGTGCTTGAATTCTGTACAGCATCATCTATGGACATTTAAGCCATTTGTTGTAGTACTCTTAAATATTCTAATTTCTCAAATAATGTTTTATCGAATTCCATTGACTTAAAAGCAAATACTGATGAAGTAAAGCAAATATTTCCTTAGAATTATAACCATGAGTTATTCTTTCTCCTAAGCTCTTCTCTTGTCCTTTCATCTATCAAATAGTGTGAAAAAATCATATAACGCCATTTTGACATACTTCTCCTCCTGCCTTTTGAAGTCGAGTCGAGTGCCAAAGAAATTAAGACGAATTTCTTTGGCAAGTTCTCCATAGTAAAAAGGATAAAAAATATTGCTAAAGTTGATTTGATCGCAACCACGAATAAATTATACCTTGCAAATGTAAACGTAAAAGATTTTTTTTTAAATATACTCTTCTCTTCTGTAAAATAAAGGTTAGTTAATCACAGCTTTATATGAAAAATTCCGTTTCTAATTTTATCTATGACGAGATCAAGACTGTCTCTGTAAGTTATTTATATCTTCTGGTAGTTAATAATTTTTATCTGAAATAATTCCAAATATTTCATTAAATTAATATAGCTCCATTTAGTGAATATCATAATTGTTATTTCATAATTATGAGGTTTTTTGGCCCCTATTGGATTTGCTGGCCAGCCGTCGATTGCATTGCTCGCTGGCACAATAATAAAAATCACTTTTTATAACAACGATGTATTCTTTTGTATTAAAGCATTTTAAACTACATTATTTTCTCTTTCTTGACTTAACAATTACTATAAGACCCGTATTCATAAATCCCTCTCAAGTCTGAGATCGATCTTGAGATGCTGTTTTCATTCATAAATTATATAAATATTTATTAATGAAAAAGCCATCTCAAGATCGATCTCAGATAAGACAGCTATATCAAAACTATAATATAAATAGATTTTTTAAATTTAATTTTAAATATATTGATTCAGCCCAGACGTGGCGCAGGTGCCTACACAAGCGTGTGATTTACAATCAAAGGACGTATTTAATATTTTATTTTTTTCAATATGGAGTAGAGGCAAAGCGCAACGTTGATTTCCGTCACTCCACACGCAATGGCTCCGATATTCGGTGGAAAATGGGAGGCGGAGTGTCTTAACACTAGGCTCCCTCTGCCTACCCTGCTACATGCGAGATACAGCGTGAAGCTGAAAAATATTTGTATCTTTCATCAGGTAAAAAAGGAAAGACAACAAGAACTTGTTATACAAAAGGATAGGTCCTAAGGGTTACAAAGGGATTTACAAAAGTATTAAAATTAAATAAAGTAAATAAAATAAAATAAAAAAATAATGTATTTGTATTTATTTAGTTAGAATCATTACAATATAATTTATTCTCTTTCTCTTTAATTATTAAAAGAAATACGGGAAACGCATTGCGGATAGGTTATTTCAGCCGCACTTATACTAGGATATCATAAATGTCACAGAACTGTTTTTCAGGCTGTAGCTATTGAGAGGAAGGCTATAAATACGAAGCCTCCCATATATTTACACGCATGCGTAGCTTATATTGTCATTTACCTATGAAGGAAGAAAATTGATACTAATAGATCGCATTAAAATGGAACGCGACTGTTGTAGGTTCAATTCCCACTCGAGGGAATAAATTATTTTTTTTTCTTCGATCTGACACTAAGACAAAAAGACCGTCATAGATCTTTATCGTAAACTATATTATTATGTAGAAATATTTTATAGTATAATAATATTCAAGGGTAATTGGGTTTTGATATTTAATATTGAAGTCTAATGCGCGTCGCATTGTAAACCACCCATTAATTTTTTCTGCAAGTTCCTGATTTACTTTTGAAAGTTTACTTTCTACAATTTCTTCTACATCTTTTATAGCTGTTATTTACAAACTAGGGAAAGCAAATTATATTTAGAAACGTATAAAAATTGTACTCAAACCTGCGTCACTTAGAAAATTGGCCATCGCGTTAACAGACACTGTTCCAATGTGCCAAAATAGCTTAGTGTCGTATGACATAATCGACATATCGCAAGCGTAGCTGTTACGAAGAACATATAACATTCTTCTTGTTGTAAAAATCTTACTATTCATGTAACGTCTCTAATACTAATAACAAAAATAGTTTGTAAAATTGTACCAAGCTTATAAAAATTTCAAATTAGTTCTATTAGAATGTCCTATTAGGCGTCTATTGTTTTGCTAGTTTATTAAACTGCTTTACAAATTTTCCACGAATGATAAACAGTAAAGTACAGATGGAAAATATACTCGTATGACTAAGAAAATATAGCAAAAGATATAATTAATTAGAATCTTATTTATACTAACAACTTTTATAAATGTTAGAGCTTCTGAAAATAAATCGAAAAAATCCATACTTATATTATAAATTCGAAAATAGCTCTCCCTGTCTCTGACGCAATCACGACCAAACTGATGATCCAATTGTGATAAAATTTCATATAGAGATATTCCTCAATCTTGGGATGAACATCGGTTACTTTTTTTCTCATATTTGTAATATTCTCGATATATGTGATTAAAATATCTTTCTATTTAATATTCAATTAATTGTCTGACATGTTAATAATAACCGCCTTTAAGCAACAAAGAATTTCGTTGTTTTAAGAAAAGACTTTTGGTAATGGGCTTCCTGGACGCTTACATGGCGTGCGTTGATTCAACCTTATGAGACACATAAAAATAATGTTCTACAAAAATATTGTCCTTTAAAAATCTATAAATAAAGTCCGCGATATATGTTAATATGTCTGGAGGTTGAGCCACAGTAATCATTTTAATATATTTAATTTAATTTAAATTAAATTTATCGAGTTATCGTTAAAGTATTTTCTTTAATTTGGTATTCATCCTTATCAAAATAAAAACAATAGTCACCTTTAGCATTTCATCTAGATTGAAATTACACTTTACTGTATATCATTATAATAAATACTTTAGTACATATCACTGATTCAACATGACCTAGCCTACGAGCCTAGCCTACAGTGCTTGGTGCTACGGTGGGTTGGTTACGAAATGACCGACCCAAAGATGACGTTGACGTATTTGTACATTTTCATATATTTAAGATTTACTGTTAATTTGTGGTTATCTGCTGTTTACTATTAATTCACATTATTCTTCGGTTCTCTTTGTTTATTCGAATAGTATACGATAGTTAGATTTTATTTTAATTTCTTGGTTTGGTTAAGTTTTGTTTTATTCTGGTATTACATCCGTGTTACTTTTAATTTTGTAACTTTTTAATATTTATTTGACGTTGATAATATTGATAATATAGTTTGTTTTGTTTTTTTTTTATTATTGATACTTTCCTATGGTTACGTTTACGTATTTTTTGTTCATTTCAATTAGGTATTTTGTCTGATATTAAAAAACCGTTTTAATTACGTTTTCTATATTATTTTGTGATAATAAATATTAAGATTTCCTTTAGTTACTTTAACTTATTTTGTTTGTTCATTTCAGTTACTCTAGTTTTTATTTAGAATATTTTTATATTTTTAAAGTGTTATTCCACACTCAGAAAAGAAGAATACTTATTTAGGAAACGTATAAAAATTTAAATGTAAAGGAATTTGAACCCGCGTCTCTTGGAAATCGTCCAAACTCTCTTAAGAATTTTATTTTTCTTATTATATCTCCGTTTTTGGGCTTATTTTGATTTTCGGTTTATATTTTATTAGTAATTCTATTGAAAACTGAAAACAACTATATTTAATAAATGTTCGTATACTTCAAACGAGCGAAGCCGCGCGGATCCATTATTAAACTATTTTTATGATAATACAAAATATAATTTTTCACCAAATTCTTTTTTTTTCGCTTGGAATGACGACGCTCTTTGTTTTTTTTTAACGCACGGATGTTGTTTCAGCCGCACTATTATCAGGATATCATAAATCAGCGGAAGCATGTTTATAAAGCTATGAACAGAAACAGTATGGAGGTATACTTGCCTCTCATACATTTTCACGCATGCGTTGTAAAATATTTCCTTATAAATTAATGATTGACATTTCATTATTTCCATAACTTTTATGTAAGTAGAAAAAGGAAGTCAAAATATACAGTGCGCATGTGCGCTGTTAGGATCAAATACATCATGTGAACAGGGCTCTAAATAAGCTCTTATGTAGTAATGGTGCCCTAGTAGATTGTCTGCCATCCCATGCCATGAATAGAAGTAGTTATTTAGGATACCAGCATATTCGTATGAGGAAAAGAGAAAGCCAAGATAGATGATCGTTTACCATCTTTCAAATTCCACTAGATGGAGCTTTACGAAATCCAGTGTAACTATTCATGCTAACAGAAGGCATGTACTAGGAGATAAGAGCTTAATAGGAGTTATTTTGAAATCGAATGGCGTATTTGGTCCTAGTGGTAGGCATGCCCACAAAAAAATCGCCTATATCGTGAGTTTATTATTGTGAGCCCACTGCGCCATGCATTAAATTTTGTTGTATTTCATGTAATGTTACTAGGACATCAGCATAACAAAAGAGGTAAAGAGCACAGTGATATATATTTCTCTCAAGTAGTATGCGTAAAAGACGCATGCGCGTTTTAACATGGAGTGCGCATGTCCACCAAGGCGATCAATATATCATACAAAATAAAAGATGGGTGGTGGTCATAAAACGACTTGTTTTTTTTTCGTCATTATCGCAATAGATGGAGCCAATGTGTTTGGACATATAGTGACATCTAGTGGCATTGAATGTTTTGGTTGTTTTACTTCTGTACTACAAGATGGAGCTAATATTTGTAAAGCTCCATCTAGTGGTATTTGGGATTCGTATTTTGTTGGCATTTCATCAATAGATGGAGCTACTCTGAATTTTACTCCATCTAGCGTAATTTGAGCATCATTTTTATTTTTATCTACTTGCCACTACATGGTGCTATTATTTATGTGGCTCCATCTAGTGGCATTTAGGGTTCATGATTCACTAGATGGAACTATTGTATATACAGTTCCATCTAGTGGCATTAGAACATCTATTTTGCTTCTATCTGCTTGCCACTAGAAGGTGCCATTTTCTATATAGCCCTATCTAGTGATATTTAATATTCGTATTTTTATTGTCTTTTCGCCATTAAATGGTACTTTTTGGTATTTAGCTCCATCTAGTGTCGTTTAAATATCACTTTTGTTTTTATCAGTGAATTATTAGGCAAAAGTAATAATTGATTCTTCGCAATCACCTTGAAAGAAGTTGATTGAGGAGATAAAAAGAACGGTGCCTAGAGCTCACAAAGATTTTAAACATTTGATACGCCATGAGCTAAAGATATATATTAAATTGTAAGATTGTTATTAAATTATTTAATAAAGTCTGATATTTAAAAAAATATTACAAAATAATTACAAGCTTATGTGAGTTGTAAGTTTTAGTTTAAATAAAGAACGTTTTTGTTCTCTTTTAAGAGTTATTCTTCATGCGTGTTAGTAGTTTTAAAGAAAAGTTTCCTAAAGAATATTTCCAAAATATTTTTAATCAACTGTCTTCAAAATTTGTAAAATATTTTATACAGCGTCTGAAAGTTAACATGATTACCATATACTATTACCATACCATTTCGATGCATGAACTTCTCTGTGTTTTATACTGAAACATGAAAATTTTTGACTCATTTAAATATTATCCGACTCCGATATTGCGTTATAAAAAATGTAAATAGTTAAGTAAGCTGAATAATTCAGGTTTAATGAAAAAAAATTGTGTTAAAAAAAATATTTTACTATTTTTTTCATTTTATATAGCAAATAAGTCTTATACAAAGCGCCTAACATTGACTACTGAGGGATAAACGTTAAGATCTCTGTTATTATACAATTACATCCTGACAATTACATTCTGTATATTAACACCTGTATAAATATATAATACTAATGGCATAATGACAAAAAGTTTGATGAAGATGTCGTCAAAAATCACTAGATGGAGCTTAACCAAGTATCTGCAACTAAGAGATAGCATGTTTTTTTTTATGGAAAAGGACAGGCAAACGAGCGTTCGGGACACCTGATGGTAAGTGATTACCGCCGCCCACGACCCCGTGCAACACCAGAGGAGACAGGTGCGTTGCCGGCTTTTAAGGTACCCATGTCATATCGACCTGGAAACACTGCCACGGGTAGGCCATTCCACAGTTCTGTGGCGCGTGGAAGGAAGTTCCTACGAAACCGCACACTAGTGGATTGCCACATATCCAAGTGGTGTGTATGATATTTTAACTTGTGACGTACCGTGCGGTTAGAAAATTCGCCGGCAGGTAACAGGTCAAACAGTTCTTCAGAACACTCCCCATGATAAACGCGATAGAGAACGCACAGCGAGGAGACGTCTCTACGCAAAGCTAAAGTGTCAAGCCTTTCACAGATCATTGGGTCCCCAATGATGCGAATGGATCTCCGTTCAAGCTGATACTGGGGTGCACCGGCCCAGAGATGAGAACAGTACTCCATATGAGGTTGAACCTAGGCCCTATATAGGGCCAATCGATGTTTTGGCGTGAAGTACCGTCTCGCTCTGTTGATGACCCCCAGTTTCTTCGAGGCCAACTTGACCTTGCTTTCCAGATGATCGCGATACTGGCAGTCACTCGAAACATTAAGGCCCAATATACTGATACTGGGCGCGACCGTAAGGGGAGTGTTTTGAAAGACTGGCGATATGATAAATGGGATTTTTTTAGTGGTTAACGCGCAAACTTGTGTCTTCAGGGGGTTAAACTGAACCAAGTTCCGTTCACCCCATGAGGAGACATTGTTGAGGGATTCCTCAATAGAAGACACAAGTTTATTTCGGCACTGTTCAGCATTTTCCCGAGAATGACTTGCTCGGCGGGAGTACAGCGTCCACTGTGCTATCATCTGCGTAGCACTGAATGCTTCTAGGATCCTCCTCTAATATGTCATTGATATGCAGAAGAAACAGCGTAGGGGATAGCACGCAGCCTTCGGGAACGCCTGAGAGCAGGGAGGTGATAGCAATAGGCCTGTAGTTAGATGGATCAGAACCATCGCCTTTCTTTGGGATCGGGTGGATAAGAGCGCTCTTCCATATGGCTGGGACTACACCGACTGAGTAAGAGTGCCGAAACAAACGCGTTAGCACCCTTGTCAGCTCAGGAGCACAAGAACGGAGCACTAAGAGAGAGATGCCATCTGGCCCGCTCGACTTGTGGATGTCCAAAGAGGACAGAGCTCGTCTTACAGCTGTTTGGTTAAAGTTAACCTCAAGCATTGAGCTCTGGCACCGCGGGATGGTCGGTGGCGTTGTTCCTTGGTCATCCAAAGTCGAATTTGAGGCAAAGAGAGCGCCCAGGAGATCGGCTTTCTCTTTTGCCATGTGGACCAAGATGCCATTTC
Organism: Heliconius hermathena; assembly: GCA_013403705.1. Classification (NCBI taxonomy): domain Eukaryota; kingdom Metazoa; phylum Arthropoda; class Insecta; order Lepidoptera; family Nymphalidae; genus Heliconius; species Heliconius hermathena. The sequence continues at coordinate 90,536 of JAAIXJ010000271.1, read as the reverse complement.
CTGTGCGTAAAGGCAGAAGCGAAGGCTGGCTAATGTTGCCAAGTGCCGTCTTTGAGAGCGCCCAGAACTGATGAGTTCCGGACGAGTAGCTCTCAAGCTACTGGCCAATTTTGGCGATATGCTCGGACCTTGCTCTGGCAATTTGCCGCTGAAAGAACCTAGAGGCTCGGTTATGCTTCCTTTTTGAGGTTTTCACCACCGGATCCTTAGTAACCAGTATCTCAGCCCAGGTTTGATATGCCTCGCGTTTGCTAGAGACAGCAAGCTTGCTTGACGTATCAAACCAAGGCTGTGACTTGCCACCGATTGGCACTACAGTGCTAGGAAAGTATGTAGCATGGGATGGAAAATTTATATCACTGAAACCCATCGAGAAAAATAAATATATATGGAAGTATATTATTTGATCTGGAAGATAAAAATCAATATAATACTTTGTAATTAATAGTGACAGACAGATAGTCTAGCGATAAATTGTCAAACTCTTACAAAAACTTGGTAAAAAATGATGTAATTTACATTGAATGGCATTTATATCTTTATTGACATAAGTGGTTTTCTAAAATTGATGTTAACGAAATAATATACATTTAAGCCTAATACTTTTTTAAAAACGTATAATAATATTCCTATAATATAAATTTAAATATTACTTTTACAATTAGAAAAACAACGTTTAACGACTGCTTGAACGAACAATCGACAAAGCCTAAAGCGAGACTGGGACAGGTGAGAAAACGACTCGAGCTATCCAATATTACACCAGCATCAGATACGTAACAGAAGGTTCAAATTAAACCTCACAAGGAACCACTAAACTCGCTGAAGTCGAAAATTTCTCTGAGATACATATATATACCTCAAAATCTCTGGAGTCCCGCAAATTCATATATCAGAATTGCATTCGCAGAGCAGGGTCACAGGCAGATATCATGTCTCCAAAACTGTTTACGAGGAACTCTGTATGAAGACGTCTTTAAGACGCTAGAATGGAAACAACGGGATATGAATATCAATGGCCAACTGTTTTATTTAATTGCCTCGTTTGTGAAGTTTGTTGTTTGTAGCATTGTACATTTGTTGCATGTTTGTTTGTTTTATTGCCTCGTTTGTGAAGTTGAAATGTTAGGTTTCAGTACCTTTTAAGGAAAAAAGGAACCCTTATAAGATCACTTTGTTGTCCGTCCGTCTGTCAAGAGCCTTTATCTCAGAAATGCTTGGTGATATCGAGTTGAAATTCAAACCAGAAACTCAGATATACTGTAACGATCCATACCAGAATTAAATTGTGTAGGTAAATACAAAATAATAATAATTTATAAAAAAAAATATAAATATAATTTAGAACATTATTTAATTTATAGATTAAGAAAAATACAATCTTAAAAATAATAGTTTAGTTCAGTTCTTTAATTACGCGTTCCGTTCACAAGTAATATTAAAGTGAAGTAATATACTGTAGGTAAAATACGCAGATATAAAATATATTTACTAAAAATAATTTAATAATTATATTTTAACATAATGTATTATAATTTAAACTAAATAATAACATAATTAATATTTTAATTATTGTAAAATATCATGTTGGCTGAATAAGCTACTGTCAACGTCAAAGTCAGGGATAGGAAAGAAAGAGAAGGGAGATGGCGGACGCGTCTGGTGAAGGATAGTTTTTCAAAATGCTTAGAGAAATTTTAATTTATCATTAATATATATTTAGTTACATCTTATGTACGTAAAAAGTATGTTAGTTAGTACATGTAATAGTGATATAAGTATTCGAGGCTGGTAAGATAAGTTATAAGTGCTTTCACTATTTACGATTGCTTGTTTTGGAATACTTCGTCGGTAAGTTTTTAATAGCTTATTATTAAAACTAATATAATAATTAATATTAATGCACGTAATGCCGTCAATATCCAGAGATAATTATTATTTATTTAGTAAATGGAAATAAATACATTAATATGATTTTATGAGGTATGTAAAATTACAATTATATTAATGTACGCAGAATGCCTGCCGCCATCTTTGTTAGATGCGTGTATGGGAATTGNTTTGTACTTATATTAAATTTATGGTACATTTCATATTAATATTGTTACCTCTGAATCTCTAAAAGATCTTGGATTACTTACGATCTCTACGAAAGGGTTCTAACTATATTAGACGTATCACGAGTCATACTAAAATAATAAAATTATTATTTAAATAATTTTATTTAAATATTTTATTGAGGAGTAGGGTGGGATGTCAGTTACAATACGGCCCCACAATATTCTGCAAAAAAATATATTTCTATAATACATTTACTTAAAAATAAGATATGGGCGTTTATATTGCAAAGAACGCATATTTTGACACTATAAATGGAATCAAACTTAATAGGGTACTTCCTGTTGTACAAAACTACAAGCAGTACTAGTTCATCTGAAAACTGTGAATTTGTGGTTAAATCCTAAAAAAATTGCCTTAAAAGGAGGGCAAAATTTAGTATTAGGGCCGTTATTTATAGTCCAAGTGAGGTGTAATACAAAAGAGCTTTGGCTAAGCTAAGCTTGAATTTTAGAAAAGGCTCGAGACCTCCAATTTTTGTACGAAACCCTCAGCGCTTATATGGTTTTCTTTTTCTTTAAAACCAATCATCATAAATTTATCTTCCAAATTTGATTGCGTCGCTTGTGTATTATTTATTTATTTGGACGGGCGGCGTATTGCGTATAGGTAATATTGGCCGCACTAATACCAGGATAGCATAAATTGAAACGATTATATTTTCCGTTGCGCATGTCATTTACCGTGTTGGCATCCCGTGCGCATGCGTTTTTATGGAAAGGGGGACATCACTCCTTACTTTTGTTAAACATGTTCCATATCATATCATTCCAGTTTCATTGACGATATGGATAAAGTGTGATAGGTTTCCGTGTTACGTGAATAAAGGGTAAAAGCTGAGCGAAGCTAAATTGAAACATGAATATTATATTATTTGTTGTATATAAAACTCATAATTTAATAACTATGGCAAATCAAGCTATCTGTATATTTCAATGTACATATGTTACGCAATGCGATTTAATATAGCAGCTATGTTTTATTATAATTAAATTAATGTGTTTTTTACTAATATAGTGTCGTTTATAAATTATTTATTGTTAAGAAATAGTTTTTTGAGGCCAATCGTGGCGCAGAGGCACAAAGTTTGACTGTAAAATTGACTGGTTGTGGGTTCGATCCCCACTCGAGGACTTGAAATATTTATTTAAATTTATATTTTCATTTCTTGGCTCTAGTGTCGAGGCAAATCGCGGCGTAGAGTTTCACCACTCAACATGCAATGCCTCTAGATTTCGGCGGAAAGTGGGGAATGGAGTGTATTAACACTAGGTTTCCTCTACCTACCCTACTGTCTGCAGGATACAGCGTGAAGCTGATTTAATTTGATTTTAATATTAAAATATATTTTTCATTTTGAATTTTCTAGTTAAGCGTAAAATTTTCGATTGCTCTTTAACACTCAATTACTCAGAACGCACTGCGATGCGCGCGCATTAAATTATTTATTTAAAATCAATACACATTTCGAAGGGCCTAGGAAATAACAATTTTCTTTTACTATTTTTAGTTAAAATTATATTTTTGTCACTATAAATATTGTATACCATATTAAAATTGTATACTCATAATGGATATAAATACACAACGAATATAAAATTAGGTTTAAGTTAGTCTTAAATCTTTATAGTAAACGTTTAATATAGATATATAAATTCATATTTCGAATAGTCATAAAATATGTATCTCATATTATATAATAGTAACAATATTAGTATATATTATAAATAATTTAAAATATATAGAGGTCTATATTATTATATGTATATAGTCTTATATGTTATTTATATGTCTTCCATATTTAATAGAAATATGAAGTATTGATTCAAACTACGTGCCATGCGCGTGGAGGTTCCGAGAATAAAATCGAACTGCATTTAGTACCCATATGTAATCTCTTACAGCTTCGTGTTCGCCTGGTACAACTGTAGGCTAAAATACCTACAGCTCAACGAACGACGGCTAGCTAGCTAATTTTTCTTACGTTTTTTGTGTCTGGTTTATATGTTGTCTTGCTCAGATCAGACTTTTCTCACTTTTAAACAAATTTATAATACACTTACCACTCTACGTCATTAAAAATTAAATGATTTTTTTACCTCTTGCACTAAACGAAGGTGGTAGGTAGGTACTCCTAGAAATAAATATAAAATAAAAAAAAAACTATTTATTGTTTTCGAATTGGTTTTGACTCCATTATCAGTCTATCTCGTATAATTATAGGTATAGTGGACCTTCCCATACTAAAATAATAGATCTCTTAGTGTTACAATCTTTAATTATTATAAACAAATAACCCAAAACACCGATAGTTGAGACCATCGTGGCGTAGGGGCGCGACAGTTTTGGGTTCGATCCCCACTCAGGGAAAGAATTATTATTTGTTAATACATTATCTCGGCAAAAAAATCTCATCAAGCTAGGCAACTTTTTTCTAAATAACCATTTTCTTTGGCTGTATATTCTTATCAAATTTTAAAAATTTAATACAAATTTTATTTACTTAGTTGATAACACTAGGTATTTACACTAGGTGTAAACACACTAGGTGTAAATTACTCAAGTTGGCTATTTGCCAACTTGAGTAATTTACAAATTTATTTTTATATAAATTTTAGACCTCCATAACAGGTATATTTCCAAGTGGATCCCTTTTTGGATATGTAGTTCTTGAAAGACGTGTTTAGTTTTGTTATTAAATTTCCAGTTTAATTTAAATAATTATTCATATAAGCTTTCCTCCCTCTTTAACTCCTTTTGTTAGGTAGGGTAGATTAGATTTAACTGATTATTCCGTGACTTCAGTTTTTTTTCCTCATAATTTAACAAAACGGTTAAGCCGTCTGATTTAAATGTAGTTTTCACTGCTGAAATTTTAGTTTTTGGTGTATGGATATTATCTTTAAAATGATGATGTTATTGATCATGAAACTAATTCAGATGAGAAAATAAATGTGTATTATGTGTAGCGGGCGAAGTCGCGAGCGGGTCGCTAGTAATTAATAAGCTTTCAAAGTTTTTAACAGGAATAATAAAAGCACACTAATCTTTTAATAGTAAATAGTTTTTAAAAGACGTTTCTTTATTTGAGTGGTAAAAAAATAAACTATTCGAAATTCGAATGACAAAATTTGTGGTCTCAAAGAATAAATAATTTTTAGAGAATATCTTATAATTTAAGTGTATCTGAAAATTAATGATTACTAATTTATTATATAAGGAATGTATATAATTTTTTTAACAAACTTTGAGTCGATGTTGCGGATAGGTTGTTTAAGCCGCACTACTACAAGGATATCATGATTCAGAGAGATCATCTTTTCCCTCTTCGTAAACTGCTCAGTGCGCATGTCAACGATATCAGTCATGGCTGTCATAATATGTGTATGCATACGTTGAACAAAGTGAATATGGGGATATGATGTTAGCTTCTGTTTGAGGTTTCTCCATAGTGCGGCGCTAAATTCTGCAACTCAACACGCAATGCTTTCAGAATGCAGCGGAAAGTGGAGTACGAAAGTATCCTAATTGGAAAGAAATGTTTTAACACTAAGTTCCACTGTATCCCGCATATATCAGGATGGGCAGAGGGTAACTTTGAGTTTCATGAGTGTATGTTATAAAGCTTTCTATTTTATTAGAAGCCACGTTTTTGACGTAATGAATAAACTGCTGACTGCAGATATTCCTGACCTGGTAGATAAAAAAAAGATTTTTCGTTCATTCACTTATCTTGAAGCTTTTTTTTAGAAGAATCTTTTCATCATGAAACTTTATCCCAAACGGTGTATATACTAAAAAGTATAGTAAATTAAGAAAATTATATTTGCTAAGTTAAATAATATTATATGTGAACTAGTAATAATCTTAATATTATTGTGTATATTACAATCTCTTCTCTATATATAATAAAAGGATAGAATATAAAAAAAATTAAAATCAGGTCGGTTTATACGTCGATTATAGAACCTAAAAAACCACTCAGCGGAATTCTTGTCTGTCTGTCTGTCCGTCTGTCTGTCTGTCTGTCCGTCTGTCTGTCTGTCTGTCCATCTGTCTGTCTGTCTGTCCGTCTGTCTGTCTGTCTGTCCGTCTGTCTGTCTGTCTGTCTGTCCGTCTGTCTGTCTGTCTGTCGGATTGTTTGTTCGTCAATCATGCAAAAACTACCAAACAGAAATTGATGATTTTTTGCATGGTATTAGGGTCCCAAAGTACATTTTTTTTGGGTTTCATTCCGAATTTCATTATACTTTTCTTTAAAAAAATAAAAACTGAAAAATGTAAATTACTTAAAATACCGATAACTACTGTAAAAAATTCAATTATTTTTAGCGTGGTAATAGTTCAAAGCCTAATGCAACTTATTCAATAGTTTTTATCATGGAGTATAAAGAAATTTTACCAGAAAAATTACATAATTATATTTTTTAATAAAAAAAATCGACTTCTTCAATTTCAACCGGATTTCATACTCTGAACTTAACCAAACTTTCACCAAACTATCCTTTATGTGTACCCTTTCTAATAGAAAAAGAATCATTAAAATCGGTTGAAATTGAAGAAGTCGATAGATGTGNGCCTAACCTGCTGTGTGCGGGATACAGCGTGAAGCTGATTAAAATAAAACGAATACTAAATATTTAAGGGCAGATTATCAAAATACAAACAAAAAAAGGATTTAAATCGGTTAAGCCGTTTCTGAGATTATCGTGAACAAACGCACAGACAAACAGACCAACTAATGCTATTACATCGTTAAATGTAATATCTTTCATGTACAGGCACCGATGAGTTAGGATTTTATTGTAAGTATCGATAAGTTGTGTTTTTATTTCAAACATTCAATTAAAGATTCTTATGGGAGGTACGAAAATGCGACCTAAAATTTTAATAACTTTCTCACTAAAAATCTTCATTGCGTTGCAAGCATACATTATAGGTATATCAAAACACGAACATAATTCAGTGTGTTAATTAAATAATTCTGTGGTTTAAGCGGGCGAAGCCGCGAGCGGGTCGCTAGTATAATAATATACGAACCAATCTAAAAATTATGGATTTTATTTTTAAAAATATCAATAATTTAATACACCTTAAAAGACTATGAAATAAATATATATATTTTTTAAAGCGTATGAGGCGATCTTATTTATTTATTTAAGGTCGACTAATAAACCAAACGTGCGTTCTTTCAACAATTTTTTTACGTGTTCATAGTTAGGTTATTTTAGGCGCATCAATACTAGGATACTATAAATCCTGAAGACATGTATCATTAATTTTAGCGCTATGCAAGTTCACCGTCATCTAGGTATCGCTAATACGCATGTGCAACTAAATATAAATAAATATTTTAACGTAGTTCGGTAAGGTGCTCTGTTCTCTACATTTGATCTGTATTGAGATAAAAACAAGATTAAAAACATATTTATTTATTTTTTGAATATCAATTGGTTGGTTTTACTTACGTAATATAAATTTTTATATTATACCCTACATATGTACATTTCATTTTTTGTCAAATCAATGTTATGATATCAATATAGTAAACATTAAAGATTTATAATTCACAACAAGACTTTGTCTGGTAACTATTACTGTTGGTGGCTAACCAGCTAACAAACTTTTTGGTATCCAGCCTTGTCTAAAACCTTCCATCATAATGTTGCCCGATCCGCACTACCCAGGTGTCACGTGTTCACGGATTCTATTCTTCGAGTGTGGGGTACAGACGAAGGCAGCCCAATCCCTACTCCCCCGCGGAATACCAGAAATCTGACATATTCTAGGAAACTAAATGATTTTATAAATTAACCTGTTTTTTTTTTAATTAATATAAATTATCATGAATAAGTTAAAATAAAATGTTTATTGTTATATAAGTATAATGTTATTTGTTAAATAACGTCCTACGAGGATTTCCAATTATGCTGCATCGACTACAGTGTTCCGTATATGGAAAACTTTAAGTTATTTCGACTTATTTATCCTGATTTGTGTATCCTATTGCTATAATCTAAACGACCTATCGAGCTCATTTACAGCATCATTTTCTCATCTATGTCAAGTTAAAAAATGTTTTAAAAAGTTTGCAGTTAAGAAATATTTGATCATTAAAGAAAAGAAACTTTAAAATATCAGATGCCCATGGCTGAAGAATCGCCTAAAGACAGCTGTTGTATCACATGATGTCCAATCTGAAAACAATAGAATGCTTCGGGATAGTCAACGCACAATCTGTATTACTTATGGTATCAGGTTACGATATGTTTCGAAAACTTTATAAACTAATGCGTTCCATAAAGTTGATATATGAAAACGTATAAAAATTGAACGTAGCGGGATTCAAACCCTTCGTTTCGGTTTGTATTTTTCTTTCCTAAGTGTGGATTTTGGACACTTTAAAAATGTTTAAAATAAGTTGATATATATATCTGAATAACCTATTATCTCCTAGTACATATCTACCGTTATTCTAGAATTTACGATGAATGCAGGAAACTTTCTAACCAGTCCATCCAGTGAGTGAGTGGTATTTGAAAACTCTTTTTAAATTAACTTGAAAGAGGCCTAAAAATTCCACTAGATCAATTTAAATTTGAAACTATTCGCTATAACAGAAGATTTATTATACTAGGAAACGATGACTTAATAGAAAGTATAAAATAGTAACTAAAAGTAGTACTGAGTAGAGTGAGAAGAAAATTCTGGTGAAACATGCACAAAATTATGTTGTATGCACTCACTATCTTTGAAAAGACTACGCGAAACTATCATATCATGTCTTAGGAGGCTAACAAAAATAAAAGCACATTGTAATATTTTGTCTCAAACATTTTTACGCGCTACGAGCTCATAGTGAGTACTCATCATATCGTATTAACTAACATCCCTTTCAGTTGCGATACATGGACACAAGAGTAAAGTTGATCAATATATAGTATTCAAAGTCGGCTTTTTCAACTCAAATATTCTATTGGTTTACCCAAGAGGTGGAGCTATTCCAACAACAGCCTTAACAAATAATCTATAATGTTCATTAAAGGAAAAATTTAGTGTTAAGATAACAATAGATAATCCTTTTTTTTTTCTAATCAGCTAAGTCAAAATTAAATTTATAAAGATGTATGCGAGACATAACTTTTAAAATTTAAATATTTGTTAATCACGTTATTGAACACGTACTACGTACGTATTTTTTTACTATACAACAAAATTATTTAATATTATAATCGAATATTTCTTAATAGAAATAAAATTATAGCTAGGCCCTTAAATGAAAGTGATAATTTATTTTTTTGTATAAATAGAAACTATATATAACCCATCATATTGACGCCTATATTAATATCCTTTATAGATTAGACTGACCACCTAGAAACCCTAGCAGCGTTTCTCATATTTCATCTGATTTGGAAGATGTAAATTTTAATTCAGATTATATGTTTGGATTATTACATTGATAAATACCCCCAATAATAATATTTCTCATATATCATGTACAGACACTGTGTAACTGATCGGCAGTTACGATTTTATTATAAGTATAGATTGGCATTGACAAGGAAGTAATATGCATAAAAGATAAGATTATTACAGAAACTAAATATAGAATATTTAAAAAATTTAAGTATTACGAATTTCTACAGAAAATTGAGATTTTATTTAATAAACATTTATTTACATATAATATAATAATTCAATAATAATTTCAAGTTGCCACGACTGTATTATTTTCATTTTACAACAAGGGCTTATAACTTCGCTTATAGATGTTTCACATCAAAAAATTGTTATTAGGACACGTAAGTAATTCAGATTAATAAATAAATCCTTATGTAGTTCTAGCGTGCGAAGCCGCGAGCATGGCTAGTATATTAAGTCTCAAAACTTTAGGCACGCGCTACGCACGAATTACCGTTATATACCAACATAGTGGATAATTCAATGTACCTACTATGTACAAAATCCATCGTTTCCCTTCATCCAAAACGCACCCCATCGTGTACTTTACAAACTCCCCTCAATATCTGTTGTCCTGGTGTATATGCGGATTCTAACGGCATGCGGATTCCGACGGCATGTAAATTATAATTTTAATATGACATGCGTCTGTGATGGATTGATTATGTTATTTGACTGCAATGAAACAGTTCTTAAATACATGATTTAAGAAATCCACAATAGTTTTTTGTCTGTGAAATGACGTAGTCTACTTGCATCGAATATTAGTCAAAGTTTTTATTTTGTTCTGAAAGATCCTGTTCGTTTTTATTAGTTTTTGATAAAAAGATATATTATTTGCTAAAAATGTTAGGTTCTAGATGAAATTTCGGTTGGACTATTTTTCAACACCAATTTTTAATTTTGACACTAACAAAAAAATTTAATACAAGATTATAAATAAAACAAAACAAATTATGTATTTCAAATAAGCAATTAAAATATATCGGAAAAAAGACGTAAAGATTTATAAAATATACAAACCAATAAAATGTGATAATTTCTTGAAACTCGTTAAAGTAGTTTTGTAAAACTGATTTTTTTTTATTAGTGTATAGTAATATTAATAAGCAAAATTCAAAATTAATTTTCTTAGTGATCTTCATTCAGAGTTGAAAATAAAATTTAATAGTTATGCTTATGTAAAGTGTATAATTATTAGAATATTGATATGTATTAATATTATTGATCGATAGTAAATTTATATAAAAAAATTACTTGAAAATTCAATATTTAAAAATCATATAATACCTTAAATACAATGCGGTACAAAGAAGCATAACGCCTGTAACTTTAAATTAGAAATTTGATTTTTCAACGCTCCAACGGACTATAGATTGAACTGATTTATATTTTATATGAATTTTAGCTTTCAACTTGATAATTTAAAGTGTTCTTGAGGAATAGCTCTTGACAGACGGATAGACGGACTGCCAACAAATTAAATATATAAGAAGGGTTTGAGATCACAAAAAAAATATTCACTTTAAAGCATACTGCCATAGACGGGTAAATAAATAGACGACTGATACTCGTTTACAAATAGAAATTACTTAGTACGAACTTAGTACGAACTAAGCACTAATAGTGTGTTGTTTTACCGGCAAAAGTATAAGGATATCAGTAAGAGAAAAGAGCTATATACCATTTTATACATATTGCGCATGTCAAATATACACACGTGGTTTTACTAGCAAAGCACATGACCAAAATTTAAGAGACAGTGGACAATAAGCCCTAAACTGATAACCTAAACTTTTACAAAATAAAAATATTCATTGTTTATAGTATAGAAATAAACAACTGGGACAAACAATGATATCTGTCATATTTATCGACGTGGTATTTGAGGTGTGAATTTTACTTTAAATTTACTTGTAATGTATTAAATTTCAATAATTTTATTATACTTAAATGGTTATTGATACACTAATGTCTAAAAATCGATATTTTTGTGACTGACTCACGCACTCATCTAAAATTTAACCCACTTCTAGATGACCTACAATCTAGAAACTTAATATTTGGTTCTAAGGTCGACTATTATACATGTATACAGGAATAAATCTGAAGACTAAAAATTATTGATTATTTACTGTGTAGAAAATTTTAAAAACTTAAATATTTATTTTAGATCAAAGAACGTAGGAACATTTAAGCGATTTTAAAAATAACGTAAATACGTATTAATGATTAATAGTAATAATTTCTTTACAAAAATTTATGATATCCCATCAACTTCTTACGTATAAATTTTATTTAATTTGCAAGTTAGTATACTTCCCCCTTGTATTAGACGATAGGGTTAATATTTGATTTGGTACATGGTGGTAAAAAATAGCCAATTCAAATACAGAGACTGAATTGTATCTCGAGTGAACAGAACTCGGCACCCATATACAAGTAGATCTCCTATCGTTAGATCTCCTAGTTGAGAACGACGCATTACTTATCATTTACCTTGGCACTCATTTATCATTTACGTTTTTGATGGGATCATAATAAATAAGACCGGCTTAGTGCCACACACCAAATTAGCCGCGTGTATAGCCGAACTGCGTAAATACGAAGCGTGATCCAGTAGTCCTCGTAGCTTTATTTCTTTTGGGTTTTTATAATGAATCCATTTTTCACTCCCATTTTCACATAATTAAAAATATATGACAACAGCCCAATCAAAATTATTACCGTGCACAAGCCGCTGGTTTACTATATAACTCGGCTTGATTCATGATAATTTAGATACGAGTCTGTCATGATCTACCGCCGTATGTACTGCTGGAGCGATCTATTGACAAACAGCGAGCAATAACTACAAATATAAAATGAAAAGATATGAAGAATGAAGAATGTGTATATTTTATTTCAAAACGACTTTAATTTATATGCTTCTTTTATTATAAAAATTTAATAAAATTTAAATTAGATGTCTAATTTAAATAACATATCTAATTTAAATTTTATAAAATTTTTATAATAGTTGGTTTTTCAAAATTTCAAGATAAAACCCTTAGGTATCTTTCTGTTTTTTATCTTAATATTACAGAAAACTATGGTCGTTTAATGTATTATTAATCTTAAGATATTTCTTAAGCATATCTGCAAAAAGCCGTATAATTTGTTTAGTTCACCTCGATGATGACAGTGGCATCTGTCTTTCAGCCGATGAACTAAAAAACTTGCTTATATATATGTGGCGCATGCGTAAAACTAGGCGAGAGACATGCATAGCACCTTCCTCTTCTGTGAGCTAGCGTTGCTATGGTAAGATACGGATGCGTTTCTATAGTAACATCTTTATATTTAAGTGCCATGATATTTATAATATCCTAGTACCAGTGCGGCTGAAATAACCTAACCGCAATGAGCCATTTTGAAGTATTTTTTTTCTAGGATAATATTTGTAATCTATTAGTTTATTTGTAAAGGAGAAATAATATACTCTTTTTAATAAAACATATCGAAAGCGATCAAAAATATAAATTCATTTAAAAATGCATTATTTAAAAAAAATATTAGCGTTCTTCTCTCCTTCTCTATATAATTATGTCAAATTTTATACTCCTCTCCATCCGTACAATTATCGTAAAAAGAGGTTAATAAACTTTTTGCTTCACGTATATATTAATATTAAGGAGAATAATGATTAAAGGAGACTCAAACTATTGCATACATTCTTGGGCCCAGAATGTAAAGAGGTGAAAATACTCGTTGTATAATTTAATAGATTCAGGTATATTATTCTCTCCCTGAAAATTCTGTCAATTTTGGCAATCTAAGAGCTGATTATTAGAGTTTTGGTAAAAGTGAGGTTACGTTCACAGTACAATCAACCTCTATAAAATAGATGATGTGATCAATCTACTCTATAATAGTTTGTATATGGATAACTATTCCCGCTAACAGTTTTCAAGTACCAAGATGTAATAGTTTTATAAGAGTTTCGTCCACTGAACTTTCGTCCATCCTGTTTTAACTGTTATTAACTTCATCAAAATAAAGAGACATCTATACATTTCTGGTTTCGTATCTTTATGGAATAAGTAGAGTGGATTAAAATTTACAACGCATGCGTGAAAAAGTAAGAGATGCTTATATATGGCCATGCTTGTCTTCCACTAAAACATTTGAATTTAGTTCCTTGACAGTTATGATATTCTAGTACGAGAGGGCCTGAAATAACCTATTCAACTTATTTCTTTTAATAATAATTAATGTATTTAAGATATTTTCTGTAGGAAATAATTTTGAAATATTAAATAATATTATTATTATATATCTATCTAGAGGCCAGTCGTGGCGCAGTGGCACAAAGTGTGACTGTAAAACCGACTGGTTGTGGATTCGATCCCCACTCGAGGAATAGAGAAATATTTACTTAAATTTATATTTCCATTTCTTCGCTCTGGTGTCGATGCAAAGCTTGGCGTTGAGTTCTGCCACTTAACACGCAATACCTCCAGAATTCGGCAGAAAGTGGGGAACGGAGTGTCTTAACACTAGGTTCCCTCTGCCTACTCTGCTGTATGCGGGATACAGCGTGAAGCTAATTTAATTTTTTTAATGATATATCTATCTACTCTATAATAGTTTGAATATGGAAAACTATTCCCGCTAACACTTTTCAAGTACCAAGATGTAATAATTTTACAAGAGCTTCGTCCACTAAACTTTCGTCCATCCTGTTTTAACTGTTATTAATTTAATTAAAATAAAGAGACATCTATACATTTCTGACTTCGTATCTTTATGGAAAAGGTAAATTTATAACGCATGCGTGAAAATGTAAGAGATGTATATATAGCCATGCTTGTCTCTCACTAAAACATCTGAATTTAGTTCCGTGACAGTTATGATATTCTAGTACGAGAGGACCTGAAATAACCTATTCATCTTATTTGTAAAAAAATATTTCAATTACAAAAAAAAGCGTCTTTCTGTATTAATTATTTTCTTTTTGTTCTTATTTTACGCATATTCACTTTCCTTTTTAGTTTCTATTTCATTATATCATACCTCTACATATCATAATTATACGATTTACTACTTGCACTGAATATACATAGTTAGTAAAAATTATGGTATAACAGAGGACCGCAAGCCTTACAAGCAATCATATGAAGAATTTTCAAGAAGATATAAAATATCAGAAATGTTAAAGAGTAGGAACTGAATAATTTATGTTAAAGTATTGCATAAGATATAATTGATGCTGCCGATACTTCTTGACAACTTATTAAAAAATATTAAAAAGTGTTAGTACTTTTAATATATTTTTTTAAATGTATAAATAATATAATACCTAGTTAATGCTATGATGTAATTCAACATATTAATTTGTAAGGTTCGACATCTCAAATAGGGTATCAGAACTATTTAAAAAAAATATTCTATTAACACGTATATTTACAAGTACATACATATATATAAAGCAGACAATGGAAGATGTTAGCAAATCGGAGTTGTCAGAATTTTGTCAACAAATTATGACAGATATTTAACAAAATTAACAAAGTATATCGTAGCACGTTAAATTATGAACATAAAAAGAATGAAATAAATATAAGTATTTTTAACTATTATTATAAAATAATATCAAATTTTTTGAAGTCAGTCAGTCAGTCAGTCGTGGCGCAAGGTCGCAAGCATGCGACTGTAAACGCAATAGGATGTGGGTTCGATTCTTACTGGAGGTAATGAAATATTTAATATTTTAATTTTCCTCGCTCTGGTAAGGAAGCAAAAGTGTCTTAATGGAAACAGAGTATGTTAACACTAGGTTGTCAGATTCCCTCTGCAGATCCTTTATTTGTAGGATACAGTGTAAAGCTAAAAAAATTAAGGAATATTTTTGTCGTTAAATGTGTATAACTTTTAATTAAAAATAATAAAAAGACTAATAATATCGTGGTGTTTTATTTTTCTTCGATTAAAATATTGCAAATTATTTATTTCCTATAATTCCTACATAATAAAAACAAGTAACCACTCAAAAACCTTCATTCAAATACTAATTTGGGAAAAGATTAAAAAAGAAAATGTTATGTTAAAAGAAGAAAGTTCTGGCGTTGGAATTATGGTGCGAGAAATAATTCAGATCTTGGAAAAAAAGGTTGTTATTTTTAGACATAAAAAAGTAAGACATCCTGTAAGTAATGTACTTACAAAAATATTTTAAAAAGGTATAAAATTTGGGACTCAAATTATATTCGCGTCAAATTATATTCAAAATATATTCGCGTCCTTGGTATTTCATCCAACTTTGGACTAATTATTTTCTATCTTTAGTGTAGAATAATATTTTAAAAATATTAAAAATTATTAAAATTAAGAATCATTTTAACTTCAGAAAAGAAAAATATTTAAAATTTTAGAATTCAATAGTTTTACTACTTATGAAAATAAATATAATTAATTATATAAATCCAGGAACGATTCCTGGACGATTCAATATTTATTATTAATAGAGACTATAGATAATAAAATAAACTTACAAAGTAATTAAATAGTAAAGTAGTTTGTACAAAGCAAGTAATTTTCTATGCACTAAACTATAATCATTAATTTACAATTTCTACATCTACGTTTCTAGTACCTACAGCAAAGTCTACGGCGTAGAGGCTACTTGCGGATAGCCGTATATCGTAGCAGTGCTACGAATGTATAAAGAAAATATTTTTTGTCATATCTCAATAAAAATTTAAATAAATTTCTAAGAAAGTAATTAAATAAATTAATTAAAATCAAATGTTCATAGTAGCTACACATTATTTTAACTTTATTAAATAAAATTAAAGTCCAGGGGAAAATGTATTTTCCAAAACCATCCGCATGCGTATGCAGAAAGCCGCGCAAGTACTAGGATAACATAATCTGTTAATAGTTCTCTCTCTCTACTAAGGTTAAGTGCGCATGTCATTTTTCTATAAATAAAAGCCACGCGCAAAAAGGTAACAAGGAGCTTCTTCTATCTGTCACTAGATACTATTACTATTTCAGTTACTCGCACGACATAGATAGATAGATTATATTTATTGCAGCAGCAGCATAGTATATATGTAAGACATTGTTGTGCAGTGGGGCAGTGTTGTAGATTCGATCCCAGTTTTGGAAAAAATATTCTAATTATTTTCATTTTCTTGTTTTGATAAGATTAAGCAGAGCGTTGAGTTCCGTCGATGTCTCTATTTTAGGAGCAAAAAGGAAAAAGTGTTTTCACTTTTCATGCTAGAGTCCTTCTACCTACTGCTGCTATACAGGAAGACGCGTGAAGCTATAATCATATAAATAAAGTACTTAGCTACTTTTTCATTGCTTTAATCATTTTAAAATACTAAATTATAACAACATATGGTATTAGCCATATCGACCCACTAAACTACGATAATAGAATATTTTAGGAGACTCGACTTTCAACGTAACCATCGGAGCCATCTACTGTAAAGAATGTGAATCTTGCAATGAATATGAATTGAAACCTTAAAATACGGCGTTGCATATGTTTATGTACTTAAAACTATATCAAAACTAGAAGTTATAAGAAAACAATATAAGTAATAATTGAAAACAAATTAAATACTTTAAGAAAATTCCTAGCTGTGAACGTTTACAGCCAAGGGTTCCGTAGAATTACTATATTTCTAGATAGCTACTATATTTGAGGTCTTAAGGAAAAAACCTTTTTTACTCAATTTTATTTATTTGGGAGTTCAATAAGTACTTGAAGCCGTCAACAGCATGCTAACCGCGACGATTGTGGGTTCGATTCGCGAATGAAATATTTAAAATTTTCAATTGCTTGCTCTGGTAAAGACGCAAAGGGCGGCGTTGAGTTCTACCACTCAAGATGCCTTAAGAATTGGAAGTGGAAAGTGGGGAGCGTAAGTTCTAATGGGGAACTGAGTGTCTTAAATAGTAGATTCCTAGATTCCCTTCGCATACTCTACTTATGCGGTGTACAGCGTTAAGCTTTGTAACAATAAGGTAGAAATAACACCAAATTTATAATTGTGTAACGTTGTCCCTGGGGCAACTATCCGCAAAATTAACTATCCTTTTTGACACGGATACTTGCCCCCTTTTTTGGATATATTATATATATGTATGTATAATGCACATAAGCTATGAATGAAAAAACAAACATCACCATAAACTTTATATATTACAAACTTTGCCCATGCTAAACTATTCACAACCACGAAGCATTCACTTCGCCAGGATAGTATTAATTATTTATATATTTCATATTTTCAGTAAAATCTCCAAAACGTCCCATGTTCTTGCTTCAAGCTACTTTAATGATACCGAATGTGTCTGTAAACCCAACTCTTGAAGAAATACAAGAAGTTCTCGTCTTAGGCGGAAAACACATATCAGGATTATCTAAGGGAGTAGCCCAGTGGACTGGGGGAAAAGCAAATAAGGTAACTTATAAATATTGTATAATAAGAGATTCATACACGATTTCCATTTTAATTTTTATTTCGTCGCTCTAGTATCAAGAGAAACCACGGCGTTCACTTCCCCCACTCAATAAATTGAGAACCGGAATGTATACAGCTTGAGGATAAAAACAAAGAAATTAAGAAATTATTTGGTATTTTTTAGTTAAAAACAATTTCCAATAATGTTTTTAAAACTTTATGTATATATAAGTAAATATTTGAACCACATATATTTCCAACCATTACTTCAATGATATCTTTTGATGAAGTTTGTATAAAATAAGATGTAATTTTGTTATTATTATCAAAGAAGACTACTAATTGAATGTCTCTTTTTTTCCAATTGTGGTGTCAATTGTTGTGACTTGTCTACTGATTTGCACTGATCACTTGTGGCATTTGACGGTGTTATTGTCTGCTAAACCACTTCCAATTTCAACGCTGAAACGCTTTATATTTTCGTTACAAACACTTGATGTTGCCTATTTATTACATGTAAATAACACCATCCTTTTTTATTTTTATTTTATTACATATTTATTTGCTGCAAATGCTACCTCTTGCACGCTTTGTCCCATTAGATTAGTTGGAAAAAGCTAGCAGGTCACCAATCGAACCAATTGTTCGAAGTAGTCACCAAGCTTGACGGACAGGTACATTCATCAGCAGTGCCGACGAACTTGACGCCAAAATCAATGAAAATGGCGGATACTATGAAAATAAAGCGAAAAAAATATTATCGACTAGAATCTGAAGAGAAACCAGTATTTCCGTTTCAACAGAAAAATTTTTATAATCATATAATGGAAAATAAGGAAATAATAAAAACTTTAACACACTTGTCTATGTGCACACAAAACGTTAAATCGGTAAATATTAAGTATTTTGTTTATTTAGATTATGTATGAAAATAGGTCATATTTACAGCTTTTATATAATATTTTTTATAGGAGCTTAACACACTTGTAAAACGATGGCGCCCATATCATTACTTATGGAAATGTGAAAAGACTCTACGTCAATTATTAGCTTGGAATCTTAATGATTTTGAACTCGCCCTTAAAAGACACAGTGAACTCGAAGCCAAGTTAGCAACTGAACCAGATGTGTTAATCATTGGAAATTGCTTAGCAGTGTCAACAGAAAAATTAAAATTGGGACTCAACACGGAGCTTAAAAGTAATCAAAATTTTGATAAATTTAAATTTAATTTATAAAATTAGTACACAAATATTTCAATTAGCCTTTTTAAATTATTTTTTAAAAGTATATTATATTTTAGACGGGACATACCGCATTAGTCAAGCAATGCGTAAAAAATATAAACGGGAAATGGATTATGTGTATGCAATAATGAACGATTTGGAACGTAAATTAGAAAGACCTATTCGCGATCTAGACGATGTTAGAACTGTTATGGAAACATTAAAAAAAATTAGGGAGCAAGAAGTCGATATGGAGTTAAAAATTGATCCAGTAGAAGTATGAAATTTAAAACTTTGGTCTATACACTAATTTAGCTTACAACATACAAAACTGTATTGTATAAAATTTAAATCTGTTCTAGATTATAACCAATAATTTGTATGGCGTAGTAAGAATATTATTAGATATTCTTAATGCGACTCTAGAATGATCTGATGAAGATGTTATAATCTTTCAAAATGAGGCCATTTGTGTTGTTAATTAGGGCAACTTCAGTGACATGCATAAGTTTCACATTAATTAAGTTTCTGCAGTTAATAAGAATGAGACAATATTAAAATATTTGAATATGACATTACGTTGAATTTTAATTCAGAATGTTAAATGTGAATATTTTCATGCTATCAATTAAAAAGTGTTGAATATTTTTAGGAAGCATTTAATGTTATAACTCGCTATGAGTTACCAGTTAGTAAAGAGGATATGGAACAAATTGATAATCTACGATATAGTTGGCAACAATTACAAGCTACAGCTCTTGCATCTCACGTTCAGTTGCTTAAAATGCAGCCTCAATTTGAAGATGATTTAAAAAATAATTTGGACAAGTTTAGAGACGATAACACTGACTATTGCCATGAATATCGTTATGCTGGACCTATGCAGCCAGGTCTGAGTCCGAGAGAAGCTTCCGATCGATTAATATTATTTCAGGTACAATATTGTTACAATATGAAATTATTCTTATTTATTTTTATTTTATGAAAAATATTAAAAAAAAGTACAAAAAGGGAAGAAAGTCGAAGTTATATTCCTATTGAGATATGTTCAAAGTGTATTTGATGCTGGGCCGCTCTTTTTATCAAGCATCCCACTGATCTTCACTGATTGCCTATCCCTATTATCTATTTGTCAGTGATCTTGTCTTAGTAAAATGTAACTCTGACTGGAAAGTGGGTATTCATACTTATTTAGGATGTGGATACGGTTTCCTACAGACGATAGATATTTAAGCTCTTATCCCACGACATACCTAACTAGCTCATGTACATTATACCACTCAATTCAATGACAATAATTACTTCAAATACAATATTCATAGGATTTTTAGCAAACTAAAAAATAACAATTTACCGATATAAATGAGACTGCTAGACTGCTTAAAGAGGCAATAGTTGCGCACTATCTATGATAGCTTTTATATTGTATTACAGAATCGCTTCGATGGTATGTGGCGTAAGTTGCAGACATATCAGAATGGTGAAGAATTATTTGGCCTTCCTCATACAGAATATCCAGAACTAGCGCAAATAAGAAAAGAATTAAATCTTTTGCAAAAATTATACAAGCTTTACAATGATGTTATAGACAGAGTCAGCAGTTACTATGACATACCTTGGGGTGATGTAAATATAGAAGAAATAAATAATGAACTAATGGAGTTTCAGAATAGATGTAGAAAATTACCTAAAGGGTACGCAGTGCTTTATCGTTTCTTTTTGCTAATTAATGCTTTTTAATTTTATAAAAATAAACAAAACGAAGTTTTACATTATTTTGATGTATTTTTTTAGTCTGAAAGAATGGCCAGCTTTCTATGCTTTAAAGAAAACAATAGATGATTTTAACGACATGTGCCCGCTTCTCGAGCTGATGGCAAATAGGGCAATGAAACCACGCCACTGGCAAAGAATAATGGAAGTAACGAAATATATATTTGAACTTGAAAATGAAGATTTCTGTTTAAAAAATATTTTAGAGGCTCCATTGTTACAACATAAAGAAGATATTGAGGTATATACACGTATTTACCAATTTAAATATCAATTTATATATAATGTAAAAAGTCTACTAGTTTTCCTAATGTAATCAGTGGTTCAGTCGGTCTTTTTGTATTATGATATAATAATTTTATTGAGGAATTGAAGTAAAACGGCGTATTTATACTAATTATATTAACCTTTTCGAGGCCGACATTTGAGTAATGTATTGTTCAAAACTCGTTAATCTAATATGTTATTGTAAATGGCTTTCTTTGCACTATATTTCAATAAAAATTATGTAAATTTATGTCAAAAGGTTTTGCTTTTATTTATTTCCAAAACAGGGGAGATCTATGTGCCGCAACCTGTACATCATGAAAATGACATCAAAATATTAATAGTTTTTTTAAAAGCTAAATTTTAACAAAAAAACTAGTGGTCTCTATGTAAAATAATCTCCAAAAGTATTATAAGACTAACTTAATGACGACTTGCTAAAAAATGTACTTGAATCACGAAATACATGAACACTCACTATGAGAATTGACTACATCAGGACTCGTATATATATTCCAAGAGGAAGTATCTTTTACAGGAGCAGCATATAGGGTAAAATATTTCAAACCCGTGCCTAAAAAAAATATCAAGATTCGTCAACAGTTTAGACGTACGATTATTATTTTCATTCCGTGATTTTTATCCATACTGTATTACGTGTGACGCAGTTATGTAAGCATCTTCAAAAATGTTGCGATCTGCCACTTTTCATTCTTAAAAAAACATACCCGTATGATAAAGGGATATCTCTCGTTCTTTTTTACACGATTCTTGTTCTTTTTTCTATGATAAACCTAAACAACGTTCAAATTGACGGCCACTACCTACGACTCGATTTCGTGAATAAGGCACGTGTATAATAACTTTTTAATTTAAAACTTTAAACTTTTTAAATTTTGCCAAAACCTCTTTTGTTTTATTTGAATTAGGCTTTTATAGATTAAACTGCGCTTTAATTTAAAATGATAAAGATAAAAGCAGTCAGTTAACATTCTCATAATTTTTTTTTTCAAAGTTATTTAAAAGTTTAGTATTTAAAAGTCTTTTTCAAATTTAAATAAAGTTAACAAATATATGATAGATATTTAAGCCACGTTATTAAGATATTTGCAAATATGTATATAATTTATAAAAGTTATTTTTATAGGATATTTGTATATCAGCAATGAAGGAAAAAGATATTGAAGCAAAATTGCGACAGGTGACTAACGAGTGGTCTGTTCATGAGCTAACATTTCAAACTTTTAATAATCGTGGAGAACTGCTTCTTAGAGGTGATACAACTGCTGAAACAATTGGCCAATTGGAAGATAGCTTAATGATACTTGGCTCACTACTATCTAACAGGTTCATTAAAATATTTTATAATATTAAAATTGTTAATTTAATAATTGACTTTTTATTTAAGACTTATTATATATATTGTTTTTTTCCAATGTTTTATGTTCTATTTCTTTTTATTGTAGATATAATGCTCCGTTTAGAAAACAAATTCAACAATGGCTATATGATTTGCAAAGTACCAATGAAATTCTTGAGAGATGGCTTCTTGTTCAAAATATGTGGGTATATCTGGAAGCTGTATTTGTCGGAGGCGATATTGCGAAGCAACTCCCTAAAGAAGCAAAAAGATTTTCTAAGATAGATAAATCTTGGCAAAAAATTATGCAAAGAGCTCACGAAACACCCGGTGTAGTGTCATGTTGTGTTGGGGACGACCTTTTAAGACAGCTGCTACCGCACTTACAAGAGCAGTTAGAGTTGTGCCAAAAAAGTTTAAGTGGTTACCTAGAAAAAAAAAGGACGATGTTTCCTCGATTCTTCTTTGTATCCGATCCGGCTTTATTGGAAATTCTTGGTCAAGCTTCTGATTCCCATACCATACAAAATCATCTTTTATCAATTTTCGATAATATACGATATGTTAAATTTCATGATATAGGTACATTATTCTTACAATATAATATGCGTAATAAATGAAATTAAATAATAAAAGAATACAATTTATTTTTATAGAATATAATAAAATGATAGCAATAGTATCATCTGAGGGAGAAGAAATAAAGCTAGAACGTCCTGTTCGAGCTGAGGGTTCAGTGGAAACGTGGCTCACATCATTATTACAATCCGCCCAAAGCAGCTTACACTCAATTATTCGCAATGCAGTGTCGTTGATTAATGATCCATCTTTTAATCTACTTTTGTTTTTAGATAAAATGCCGGCACAGGTGACATATTGATTAGATTTTATTATTGGAAAAAAAAAATCTTATTATATTTATATTCATTTTTTTAGATTGGACTCTTGGGCATTCAAATAATTTGGACGAGAGATGCTGAACTCGCATTAATGCAAGCTAGACAAGACAAAAAAATTATGATCGAAACAAACAATAAATTTTTGGAACTTTTAAATACTCTTATAGATCAAACAACAAGAGATTTGATAAAAATAGAACGTACTAAATTTGAAACTTTAATTACTATACATGTACATCAGAGAGATATATTCGACATGCTGGTAAAATACTATTTCATTATCAACAAATGCAACGCAACATAAAATGGTTATTTTTAAAATATAATACATTGTTCAAAAAACAAATTAATATTTTTAGTGCCGGTTAAATGTTCGGTCAGCAAACGACTTTGAGTGGTTAAAACAATGTCGATTTTATTTCAAAGAAGACGCTGACAAGACGTGGATATCAGTAACGGATGTTACCTTCATATATCAAAATGAATATTTAGGCTGTACAGAGAGACTAGTTATTACACCGTTAACAGATCGGTAAATATATAAATTCGATACATATATGCATTGTTATTTTATAAATTCAAAAAATATTTTTGAGTAAATTTGTAACTTTATAAATTATGTTCTTTTTTACCATACAGCTGTTACATTACATTGGCACAAGCCTTAGCCATGAGTATGGGTGGGGCGCCCTGTGGTCCTGCGGGTACGGGTAAGACTGAAACAGTTAAAGACATGGGAAAAACACTAGCCAAATACGTTGTCGTATTTAACTGCTCTGATCAAATGGACTACAGGTATTTTTCCCATTAGACTAAAGAGGCGATACGCGTTAGTGACACTAAAATTACTCATACCAACTTTTTGCGTTTTAGAGGTTTAGGCCGCATTTATAAAGGTTTAGCTCAATCCGGCTCGTGGGGTTGTTTTGATGAATTCAATCGAATCGAGCTTCCTGTTTTATCAGTAGCGGCTCAACAAGTCGCAGTTGTCCTTGCGGCGAAAAAAGAAAAGAAAAAATCTTTCTTATTTACTGATGGAGATATGTCGGATATGTGTCCAGAATTTGGAATATTTATAACTATGGTAAAATTTTGATTACTTAATCATTTCTTAAACCATTGCATATAATTTATATTGTATATATACTACATATGTATTGTATATACATATTAAATAAATGCTCATACATATTTTTTTCCTAATTAGAATCCTGGCTACGCCGGACGTAAAGAATTACCAGAAAATTTAAAAATTCAATTCCGGACTGTTGCAATGATGGTACCAGATCGTCAAATAATTATAAGAGTTAAACTGGCATCTTGTGGTTTTCTTGAAAATATAACTTTAGCTCGCAAGTTTTACACATTATACAAATTATGTGAAGAACAACTCACGAAACAGGTTATTGTTATATTAAATGTAGTTATTTAATTAATTTTAATAAGTAATACATATTTCCAATTACAAGTAAAATTTTTATTTAGGTACATTACGATTTTGGGCTGCGAAATATTCTTTCGGTTCTGCGAACACTCGGCGCTGTGAAACGAGTCAACACTGAAGATAATGAAAGCACAATTGTTATGAGAGTATTAAGAGATATGAACTTATCAAAGCTCATTGATGAAGATGAACCACTTTTCATTTCATTAGTCGCCGATCTATTCCCTAATCAGTCTTTGGAGAAAACAATGTACTCAGACCTTGAAGACGCCATAAGAAAACAAGTAGAGTTAAATGGTTTGATTTATCACCCGCCTTGGGTCTTAAAGATAATACAGGTAAAGTTGAAATTAAAAGTGAGTTTTGTGTGAGTTGTCCTTTACAGTATTCCTTTATATATAACCTTAACTTTATTTTACGAGGCCGTCGTGGCGCAGGGGCACAAGCGCGTGACTGTAAATATTTTTTTATATTATCATTTCTTCGCTCAGGTACCAAGGCAAAGTGCGGCGTTGAGTGCCGCCACTCAACACGCAATGCCTTAAAAAATGGGCGGAAAGTGGGAAAGTTCCCTCTGTCTCCCCTGCTATACTCGAGATACAGCGTGAAGCTGATTTGATTTTATTTTAGTTATACGAGACTCAACGTGTTCGTCACGGGATAATGACTCTTGGACCACCAGGCGCAGGAAAAACAACATGTATTCATACTCTAATGGATGCTCTTTCGGATATAGAAGATCCCCATAGGTAAAAAATACTTGTATTATTTATTTGTCTATCGAAAGCTTGTAATTTTATACCAAAATATTATTAATAAAATTAAATGATCAAATCAGCAAATAATCTAATAAAATATGTTTGTTTAAGAGAAATGCGTATGAACCCAAAAGCAATTACAGCTGCACAGATGTTTGGACGTCTTGATGTAGCTACTAATGATTGGACAGACGGTATATTTTCTGCTCTCTGGAGAAAGACACTCAAACTAAAAACTGGAGAACACATCTGGCTAGTACTTGATGGGCCAGTGGATAGTATATGGATAGAAAATCTTAACTCTGTACTCGATGATAATAAGACATTGACTTTGGCTAATGGTGATCGTTTAACAATGGCCCCTACCTCAAAAATAATTTTTGAACCGGAAAATATCGATAACGCTTCCCCAGCGACTGTTTCTCGTAATGGAATGGTTTATATGAGCTCTTCGGGCTTAGATTGGGAACCAGGTATGGATTTTATATAATAATACAATTGTAAAATATTAAGTGTATTTAGAATAAGAACTGCGTAAAAATATATTTTGTATATGCTAAGTATCTGGAAATGGACAACGTCATTTCTAATGCTATTCTCAAGAAAATATAAAAAAATTGAGCTTTATAATTTAACGAAAGTTAGGTACTATTTTTTGCATCTTAGTTTCCTAATAACTGTCAAAGTAACCACCACCAGAAGTCCATATTCCCTAATAGTACTTACCGGCGTTGGGTGTATGCGCATGGAAACTTTCAGGCTTCATATAATAACGAAAGTCTGGCTTAGTTCGGCTCTGGAGTTATAAGGATTCAGTGTCGAATATTGCTCTTTAATGCAAAATAATATTATATAATATAATTTGCAAAATAGACCTATAGGTTCCCTCTGCCTACCCTGCTATATGCGGAATACAACGTTGTGCTGACATATATTATCTTTTTAGTTTTAAACGCATGGTTGAAAACCCGTTCGCCGCGAGAAGCAGAAGTATTTAGTACACTATTTCAGCAAACGTTTCCAAATATATATACATGGTGCACTCAAAACCTCATATTTAGCATGCGAGTGCTTCAAAGTAATATTGTGTTCCAAATGCTTAATCTATTGGAAGGCTTAGTTCCGCCACAAGTCATTGAGGAAGAGGATAGCTCTGCAAATAAATCTATCAACGGTGATATAGATGATGAAGACGAAAAAGAAAAAGTTGAAGAAATTATCTTATTTACTCATGAACATTTACATAAAATATATATTTTTTCTTTAATTTGGGGTTTTGGCTGTCTATTAGAGACTGAAGATAGATTTCGATTCGATAAGTATATTAAATCTACTTTTCATGAAATACTTGATCTTCCTAAACATCCAAATAATAAACCAAGTATTTTATTTGATTTTTACGTTAAGCATCCTGGCAAATGGGAATTGTGGGATGATTTAATGACAAATTATATATATCCTGACTCTGCTACTCCAGACTACTCCAATATTCTAATACCAATAGTTGATAATGTCCGAATCAATTATTTGATCCATTGTATCGCTAAGCAAGGAAAAGCTGTACTATTGCTGGGCGAACAGGGTTCTGCCAAAACTGTAATGATGAAGGCTTACATGAAAAACGCAAACCCAGAACAGTTTATGGGTCGATCTTTTAATTTTTCATCAGCTACGAGTCCATATCAATTTCAAAAAACAATAGAAAGCTACGTGGAAAAAAGAAGTGGCATGACTTTTGGTCCTCCTGGCGGAAAGAAAATGTTAGTTTTCATTGATGATATTAATTTACCGCAAATCAATGAATGGGGTGATCAAATTACAAATGAAATAGTTAGACAAACGATGAGTATGGGTGGTTTCTACAGCTTGGAAAAACCTGGTGACTTTACTACAATAGTCGATATACAATTTTTAGGTGCTATGGGCCAACCAGGTATAATTTTTTTACAATGATATACATGTTATCTAATTTATTTTATACGAAATAAAACTTTATCTTGCTGGTTTCTTTTCAGGTGGCGGAAGGAATGACATCCCTGCTAGATTAAAACGACAATTCGCAATATTTAATTGTCCCTTGCCTAATAATGATTCTATTGATAAAATTTTTAAAGTTATAGGTGAAGGTCATTACAATGCCAAAAGAGGTTTTACAATAGAAGTGAGATCACTTATAAAAAAAATCATACCGTTAACTAGGGAACTATGGACACGAACAAGAAAAAAATTATTGCCTACTCCAGCAAAATTTCACTATGTTTTTTCGCTTCGTGATTTATCTAGAGTATGGCAAGGCATGATTGGTACTTTACCTACTGTAATTGAATCGGAAAAATGTCTCATGCTTCTATGGAAGCACGAGTGCTCCAGAGTGTTTTCTGACCGATTTACACATCAAAGTGATAAGGATTGGTTTAACGATTCATTATATAATATTACCGAAGAAATTTTAGGACCAGAATATAAAAAAATGATGGAAAAAGATCCGGTATTTGTAGACTTTATGAGGTACGTACAAACAAATTTGTTGATAGCATTTTTCTCTTACTTATCCTAATAGAGTTTAATTTACTTAAAGAGATGCTCCGGAACCAACTGGCGAAGAAGGTGAAGACGCTGACATGGAACTACCCAAAGTTTATGAACCCGTCTTTGATTATGCAGAATTAAGAGATCGTTTGGAAATGTTCCTTTCACAATTCAATGAAATGGTTCGAGGTTCGGGAATGGATCTTGTATTTTTTCCCGATGCAATGTTACATTTGGTAAAGATATCAAGAGTTATACGCCACCCACGAGGAAATGTTATGTTAGTCGGTGTAGGTGGCTCCGGTAAACAATCTTTAACAAAATTATCTACATTTATCGCAGGGTATAGATCATTTCAAATAGCATTAACAAGGTCATACAATGTTGGAAATTTCTTAGAAGATCTAAAGTTGCTTTATCGTTCGTGTGGTGTCCAAGGAAAAGGTACAACATTTATATTCACCGATTTAGATATTAAAGAAGAAGGTTTTCTCGAATATTTAAATAATATTTTGTCATCTGGCGTAATTTCAAATTTATTTACAAAAGATGAACAACAAGAAATAATATCAGAATTAACACCAGTTATGAAACGTGAAAATCAAAAACGAACTTTAACTAATGAATTAGTTATGGAGTACTTTTTGAACAGAACATGTCAAAATCTTCATGTGGTCTTATGTTTCTCACCTGTAAGTAAACACTGCTATTTTTTTTTATCTTTACAGATGTTAACAGTATTTATTTAATTAAACATTATTTTAGGTAAGCGAAGCATTTAGATATAGAGCATTACGTTTTCCTGCTCTTATATCAGGCTGCACCATAGATTGGTTTCAACCATGGCCCAAAGACGCTCTCGTATCTGTTGCTGATCATTTTCTAACAGATTTTGAAATCGAATGTACAATAGAAGTGAAAAAAGAACTTGTAACCGTCTTAGGCACTATACAAGATGTAGTATCGACAGTATCTTCAGAATATTTTCAACGATTTCGACGATCCTCTCATGTCACACCCAAATCATACCTAAGTTTTATCGGTGGATATAAAACAATTTATCAAATGAAACAAAAGGAGTTAGGAGATGGTGCGTTAAGAATGGATACGGGCTTAGAAAAACTACGTGAAGCATCTATATCTGTTGAAGTTTTAAAAAAAGATTTAGCTGTTATGGAACAAGATTTAGCTTTGGCTTCAGAAAAGGCTGATCGAGTCCTTTCCGAGGTAACTGATCGAGCCATGCAGGCTGAAATTGTTAAAAATCAAGTTCAAATTGTCAAAGAGAAGGCAGAAGCTCTAGTGGCTTACATAGCTGAAGAAAAAGAAAAAGCTGAAATAAAATTGGAAGCTGCAAAGCCAGCATTGGAAGAAGCAGAAGCTGCTCTAAATACAATTAAACCAGCACATATAGCAACGGTTAGAAAATTAGGTCGTCCACCTCATCTTATTATGAGAATTATGGACTGTGTATTAATTCTTTTTCAAAGAAGGTTGCATCCACTAATTCCTGATACAGCTGCACCATGTCCTAAGCCTTCATGGGCTGAATCCTTAAAAGTAAGTATTATAATATAATAAAGCAGAGGTATGAGAGAGGTATATTATAAATAAAACGGAAAGTTATATTTACCGAAACCAGCATAGGTATATAACAGTTATTTTAATGCACAATTGTTGTATCTGCTGATATAAGCAATATCTTATGATAAAATTATTCATAAAAAAGTAAAAAAAATGCATATTAGTTACACACGTTTATTATATTCGTATTATCAATTGAATCTATATAAATTCATTTGTATATTAAATCATAATTATAATTAAAAATATTAATGTAATATATATTTTTATTACACGACGCTCTTGACGCTCAAACATAAAAAGTACAATTGGACAATAAATATGAGAAGAATCATCCTTAGCATTTTATGACTCAGGACTCATGGGAAGAAACATCCTTAGCATTTTATGGCTCGGCTTAGGTGGAACGTACCAATGCGTCATGCTTTTTCGTGCGTGCAATCAGCGTTCATCGGCTTAAAAACGTTACATCAAACAAAACTAGACTAAAGAAAATACTTCCTTTTATTCCGATTAGAGAGTCAAGCACGTATTGTTAAAATATGATTCCGTGCCGATATGCATATAATCTATATAATATATTTTAGATGATGGCAAGTACTACTTTTCTACTTCAACTGCAAAATTATCCAAAGGATATAATAAATAATGAAATGGTTGAACATCTTGTACCATATTTTGAGATGGAAGATTATAACATGGATACAGCAAAGCGAGTTTGTGGTGACGTAGCTGGCTTATTGTCATGGACTAAAGCAATGGCATTTTTCCACAGCGTCAATAAAGAAGTGTTACCTTTAAAGGCCAGTTTAATGTTGCAAGAAGCAAGGTTAAAGGTAACAGTAATTTTTATGTATTTTTATAAATCGTATCGATATAATTTGCAATTACCAATTTATTAAAGTACGTCTAATATGTCATAATTAATAATCAAAAATTATAACATATTAATCAATAGAATATANTATATATATATGTGTGTGTGTGTGTGTGTGTGTATATTGTTATATTATTATTTTAAGGTTGCAATGGAAGATTTGGCATCAGCCGAAAGACAATTGGAAGATCGTGAGATGTCTCTTAGAAAAGTCAAAGAACAATATGAAACTGCTGTTTCCGAAAAACAACAATTGACCGATGCCGCCAATATTTGCTTAAGAAAAATGACAGCGGCAACCCAGTTAATTAATGGTTTAGGAGGAGAAAAAATAAGATGGACTCAACAAAGTAAAGAATTCAAAAAACAACTGGGAAGATTAGTTGGAGATGTCGTGCTAGCTACAGGTTTCTTATCGTATTGTGGTCCGTATAATCAAGAGTTCAGAAATAGCTTATTTAACACTTGGATGGACATATTAAAAAGTAAACAAATACCAGTGACAGATAATTTAAACATTACAAATATGTTAGTAGAAAATGCGACAATATCCGAATGGACTCTTCAAGGACTACCAAATGATGATTTATCTGTTCAAAATGCTCTAATTGTGACAAAATCAAGCTCTTACCCTCTTCTAGTGGACCCTCAAAGCCAAGGTAAAAATTGGATCAAAAACAAAGAATCGTCAAATGAACTCCAAATTACATCTCTAAATCATAAATATTTCCGAACTCATTTAGAAGACAGTTTATCATTAGGAAGACCTTTATTAATAGAGGACGTTGGGGTAGAATTGGATCCAGTTATAGACAACGTGCTTGAAAAGAATTTCATTAAATCTGGTTCAATAGAAAAAGTTATAGTTGGTGACAAAGAATGTGATGTTATGCCTGGTTTTATGTTGTATATAACAACTAAGCTACCAAATCCTGCTTATTCTCCTGAAATAAGCGCAAAAACATCTATTATTGATTTTACAGTAACAATGCAAGGCCTGGAAGATCAATTACTTGGAAGAGTTATATTGATGGAAAAATCTGACCTTGAAGAAGAACGAGTAGCTTTGTTTGAATCAGTAATGAAAAATCAAAGGAGTATGAAAGAATTAGAAAGTAATTTGCTATGTCGTTTGACTTCTTCTGTAGGGTCTTTAGTAGACGATGAAGCTTTGATTCAGGTTTTACAAATAACAAAATCAACAGCTGAAGAAGTTAATGAGAAATTAAAAGTTGCAGAAGTGACTGAGAAGAAGATTATAAAAGCGAGGGAAGAATTTAGAGCAGTAGCGGCAAGAGGTTCTATACTATATTTTTTGATTGTCGAAATGAGCAATGTTAATATTATGTACCAAAATTCTTTAAAACAGTTTCTTAATATATTTGATAACTCCATAACAAAATCGGCTAAAAGTAATATTACAGAAGAGCGGATTAATATAATTCTTAAATACTTAACTCACGAAGTATGGGCATTTACATTACGTAGTTTATATGAAAGACATAAATCCTTATTTACACTCATGCTTGCTATGAAAATAGATTGTCAACGAGGGCTCATATCTCATGACGAATTTATGGCCTTTGTAAAAGGAGGAGCATCGCTAGACTTGAATGCAGTTACTCCAAAACCATTTAGATGGATTCTGGATATAACATGGCTTAATCTAGTTGAAATCAGTAAAATTAAATATTTTTCTGATGTATTGAGCAAAGTAAGTAACTTACATTATTGCATTGGTATATGTAAAATATTGTATATTGTAAAATTATATTTTATTTAAGATAACCACTAATGAAAAGGAATGGCGAGTTTGGTATGAAAAAGCAAAGCCAGAAGAAGAAATTATTCCCAGTGGGTTTCATGAAAGTCTTGACGTTTTCCGAAAACTTCTTCTTATTAGATCTTGGAGTCCAGATAGAACACTTTCCCAAGCAAGAAAATATATAGTTGGTTAGTTTTTTTGACGTCTGCTCCGTTAATATATGTGAAATATTTCATTAATTAAGTATTTTTACTTAGGCATATTGTTATATTCGAATAGATTCTCTCGGTTCAGAATATGGAGAAGGATGTATTCTTAATTTAGAAACAACGTGGGCGGAATCGGAACCGCGCACTCCACTGATATGCATATTGTCTATCGGATCAGATCCATCTGCACAAATTGCATCACTAGCAAAATCTAAAGAAATAGGTAACATTTTACACTACTTTTTATAATTTCTAATTGTACCTGTAAGTATAATTTAACATGATAAGAAAAAACAAAAATAAAGCGTGAAGTTAGTAGTAGTAGTAAGAAACAAAAAAATCTCCTATAATCTAAAAAATATCTAAGTAGTAAAAATATAGTTCATTTATTATAGTACTTTTAGGTAATAACTATGGCTAGTATGCACATGTACTATACTTACAATTTAATATTTTTTAAGTAAAATAGAGTTCTTTTTTTGACTCATTATGTGCTATTCATATATGTTGCTTAGTTCTCACGAAATACATAAGTAATAATGTGATAAGTTTTTTAATGTGACAAGTTTTTACTCTTTTAAGTACTTAAGGCCGTTTCCATGGGCCAGGGACAAGAAATCGTAGCTCGAAAAATGATATCTGATTCAATGAATGAAGGTGGATGGGTTTTACTGCAGAATATTCATTTGTCATTGCCATTTTGTGTGGAAGCGATGGATGCATTAATCGAAACTGAGCATATTCAAGAATCTTTTCGTTTATGGCTCACCACTGAAGTTCATACGGACTTTCCGATAGGCTTATTGCAGATGGCAATAAAATTCACAAACGAACCTCCTCAAGGCATAAAAGCCAGTATGAAGAGGACATACCAAAATATAACACAAGACACATTAGATTACTCTTCCTTAACACAATGGCCACCACTATTATATGCAGTAGCATTTTTACACACAATTGTTCAAGAAAGAAGAAAATTTGGCCCTTTGGGTTGGAACATACCATATGAATTTAATCAAGCAGATTATGCAGCGAGTGTTCAGTTTATCCAAAATCATTTAGATGAAATAGATCCAAAAAAAGGAATTTCATGGCCAACAATTTGTTATATGCTTGGTGAAGTTCAATATGGCGGTCGAGTAACAGACGATTTCGATAAACGGCTGTTAACAACTTTTACTAATGTGTGGTTTTGTGATGTTTTGCTTCGTCCTGGCTTTGAATTCTATAAAGGATATAAAGTTCCTCAAACAAGAAATTTACAGGGTTACGTTGATTATATTAATCAACTACCTCTAACTGACACACCCGAAGTATTCGGATTACATGGCAACGCTGATATCACATACCAGATCAATAGTGCAAAAGATATTTTGGACACTATATTAAGTGTGCAACCTAAAGAAGGTGGTAGTCAAGGTGGAGAAACAAGGGAAAGCATTGTTTATCGATTGGCAGAAGATATGTTAGAAAAATTACCTAAGCAATATATTAGTTTTGAGGTCCGAGATGCACTTCACAAAATGGGTGCCTTTCTTCCAATGAATATTTTCCTACGGTCAGTAAAAAAATATGAAATAATAATGTATTATTTAAATATATTTTACAATGAATATATTTGAACTATTTCAGGCAAGAGATAGATCGAATACAACGTGTGATAAAAACAGTGTTTACTACATTATGCGACTTAAAATTAGCTATCGATGGAACGATTGTCATGAGCCAAGGACTTCGAGAATCCTTAGACGCCATGTACGACGCTCGTATTCCACAACAGTGGCTGAAGGTAAATATCTAAATAAATAACCGATTAATGTTTTTTTAACATTATTAACATATATATTTAATACCTTATTTATAGGTGTCATGGGAATCAGCTACGTTAGGTTTTTGGTACACAGAATTATTAGAACGTGAACAACAATATCGTGCTTGGTTAAAAAATGGAAGACCTCACACATTTTGGATGACTGGATTTTTTAATCCTCAAGGATTTCTTACTGCTATGAGACAGGTACAGTATATTATATTCAGTTTTCTTTTATACACCCGTATTAAATTTATTCTCTTATATAATGCAAGGATAATATATGTTATAATTGTAATCTTTGTATATATTTAAATCATACAGATCAACAAAAGTAAGGAAAGGACACAATTTTTCCAACTTTTTAAATAATTGTGAATTAAAACCTCAATTTATTTTTTGTGTGTCCTCGATTAGATATTACATATTATATTTATACATCCGTACCAATATTCAGCAAGGCTGTAAGACAATCACTTCAATGAGGACACTATATTCGTAGCCTATTTATTTTGGCATAAGACAAAATGTAAACAAAGAAATACTGTTTCTAAACCTTTTATATATTTTTTTAGTTTCTATTTTATTTGGTTCATGTTTACTCATGTCAATAATCAGAAAACAACTTTACTTACAATTTAAAAAAGTAGAATTGTTACAGCTTGCTATATGTTGTTAGGAGATAATCTAAATTACCTTCGGTTTATATTACCTAACTTTGGTAACAAAACTTTAAATTACCAGTATACAGAATGGAAGTGTCAGCGCCACTTTTACGGGAACAGCATATAGGGTAAAATATTTTAAACCCATACCTAAAGAAATTAATCAAGATAACTCAACAGTTTAGACTTTTCTTTAATTTCACGATGTTTATCCATACCTGTATTTCCTGTGACGCAGTTACGCATAGATACCAATAACGTAAACACTACTACTACAAAAATACTATTAAAGGTTAATCAACTTTGAACTTTGCCGCCAATACCTACGACTTGATTTCGGAATGAGGCGTATGCAGCGGCATCCCTTTGATAGGTTTATGTGTGCGTGCGTCGTTCTTGACAAATGGCGTTTTATATTACAACAATTTTATTTTTTTTTTACTTTGAAAAAATAACTTTCATTTTTGAGAAAAAAAAATGTATTAGGCTTTTATAACATAATATTAGTTAAAACTGTGGTTTCATTTAAAGTGGTGTTGACACTTCCACAATGTATATGTGTATGTATATAATATTTTAGTATATTAATAAATTTTATTTAATATAATATCTGTAAATTCATTGTTTTTAACCTAAGTTTATTTTCTGATATCGTTACTCCGTTTTATTGTTAGGAAGTCACGCGTAGTCATAAAGGATGGGCTTTAGATTCCGTAGTATTGCAGAACCATATTACAAAATTAAATCGTGAAGACGTACACGAAGGGCCAACAGAAGGAGTGTACGTGTATGGACTGTTTCTTGAAGGTATTCTTATTTTAACTTATCTATTAAAATAAATTTTAAATTTGTAAATACTAATACGAGTGCCTGTTTTGCATTGTAGGGGCTTCACTCGATCGCAAATCTGGGAAGCTTATTGAGTCGAAACCAAAAGTTTTATATGAGCAGATGCCAGTTATATACATATTTGCTATAAACACAACCGCTGGCAAGGATCCCCGACTATATGAGTGCCCAATTTATAGAAAACCACAACGAACCGATGCAAAATACGTAGGCTCCATAGACTTCGAAACTGACAGCAATCCCAGACACTGGACCCTAAGAGGCGTGGCCCTTTTGTGTGACATTAAATAATGTTTTTGTTGCTAGTAATAGTTGTACCTAAGTACATATTATGTATGACGATTAACCAAATAAAATAATATCAAGCTGTTTCTGTGTTTTATATTTCCGATATATAAATAATTAACAATTGTTTCTATAGCGAGTAATAGCGTTTCACCAAAGGCAAGTCTACTCCAGATGCGGGTGCTGCACTTCTAAAGCACATGTATGACGCATGGAAGAAGTCACAAAATGCAATTTTAGTGTTTCATGATTTATCTAAAGCCTTTGATTGAATAGACCATGAAACTCTGTTATTAAAACTTTATCATTATGGTATACAGGATACTGCCCTTGATCTTATTGCCTCATATCTAAACGAACGAATCCAGGAAGTTAGTATAAATCATCTGGATCTCCTCTAAAATTGGGCGTTCCACAAGGATCTATTCTTGGTCCCCTTTTATTTCTTCTTTATATTACTGATCTGCCTTTTTATGCACAGAACCTATTTGATATTGTACTCTTCGCAGATACCTCTTTAATATTTCAGGTAGACAGAAATAAAACAAACTATGACAAAGTGAATAGTGCATTATCGCATATTCTTTATTGGTTTGATATGAATAATCTAATATTAAATGCTAAAAAAACTAAATGTATTGAATTTGCTTTACCAAACGTTAAATAACATAATTTTAGTCTAGAAATTGAAGGAAAAACCCTCAATGTGTCAGAATCAGCTATTTTCTTTAAACTATAGATTCCAAACTCCAGTGGAACACTCATCTGGAAGCGCTTGCGGATAAACTCAGTTCTGCCGCATTCGCCATTAAAAAAGTAAGACAAATGACGGACGTCGAAACTGTCCGACTAATCTACTGTAGCTATTTTCATAGTATTTTATCTTATGAAATGTTGCTATGGGGCAGCGCTCAAGATATAAATTCAATATTTATTTCCCAAAAAAGAGCCGTAAGATATATTTATAATCTAAGAGCTCGAGATTCTCTGCGAGATGTTTTTAAAGTTGCAGGTATTATTACAGTTGCTTCACAATTTGTATATTATAATATTCTGTTTGTCCGGCAAAATGAACAGTGTCATAGTAAAAATAATGATATACATACAATAGGAACGAGAAATAAAGATAAACTTGTTACGCCACGTTTTCGCCTCCAAAAAGTTAATAAATCTTTTATGGGTCTGAGTATACGTGTATACTAACTTCCGCAGTGTATTCTAAGTTTACCACTACCAAAATTTAAAGTAGCTTTAAAAAAATACTAACAAGTAAAGCTTATTACACTGTTCAAGAATATTTAGAGGATAAACTTGTATGGAATTAACGTCTATTGAATGTCATGCATGATAGCTGCCAGTTAATGTAATAATTAAATTATACCGTTGACTTTGAAAAGAGCAACTGTTGAGTTTCTTGCTGTCTCTTCTCAGCAGACCTGCCTTCCGAACCGGTGGTAGCTTTTTTTTTGTTTATATGTTCATTCGACGATTCAAAAGTGCTTATAAGAATTTATTTGAATAAAGAATATTTTGAATTTGAATTGAATATATTAGGGCTGGCACGGCGCAGAGGCGGAAACGTGCATCTGTAAACTGTGACAGGTTATGAGTTCGATTCTCACTCGAGGAAATGAAAAACAAAAATATTTTCATTTCCTCGCTCTGGATACGATTCAATTTGGCGGAAAGTGTCGGACGAGTGTCTTAATGGGAACGGAGTGTCCTAACACTAGAATTCGAGGTTCTCTCAGCGTTCCCTGCTATCTGCGGGATATATCATGAATTTAAAGCTAAATAATATATTTGCGTAATCTGTGTTGTAGTATTACATATATTGTATAGCTGGTACTTTATTTATTAGTATAAATCGTAGTACCAATAAGTTAGTCTAGTCTTTCCATGATTTCTGCAATCCGTATACGGGTTGCCACTTCTCAGTGTATATAAAAACAATTATAATAATAAACTATTTTCCATAATGTATGGCGAAACTACTTTATTTATTATTGTCTTAGAAGTTAGTTAAAAAAAAGTTATAAAAGAATAAGCTTGGCACAAGAGCTGACACAAACTAAAATTATTAACTCAGTCGCCAATTTATGAGTAAACGCACTTATGTCAAGGTTGTAAATAAAATTGAGACAGTCCTAGTAGTAAGAATTTAATGATAATGTAATTAAAATTTCAAGATAGACCTCTACATAAACGTTACACAAATATTGCAGCAAATTTTAGGAACACCTTATTGTACCATAAGGAGTACTACTAAGAAAATTTTACAACTTTAGAGTAGTTTCTTGATTACGTCATAAAGCACCAAGACGAAGGCGCCTCCAGTCCCTCGCAAAACATTTGAGAATGCTCCTTTAAAGAACGCTCCAGGGCCCTCAGTTTTAAGAATTGTTGCCCAACAATGTACAGTGCTCTTGTACTGACGTTCATGCACTGGACGACCAGACTGCATCATCATTCTCCTTCTTACAGTATCTAGAGGGTATGATGAAATCCCAGCAATCGTAGTTACCGTCTAAAATATTTTAAAATTAAAAGTATAATTTTAATTTTGAAATATAAGTACACAGTTATTATAAATTAATTTGATTAATTTAAATGTAAATTAAACATTTATCAGGTAAACTAATAAGTGGACCCTGTTGATAAGTAGGAAGAAATTGGCAAAACGTCATTTTTAGATATAAAACGTTAAAGATTTTGTATCTTTAATGCTTGCGATTCTAGCGTCTAATATATATGCATGTAAGTATGTATGTCCATTTCTTTGTTCCCCTGTAATTGTTAAACCAGTGGCCGGATTTTGATAGATTGTACGTCATAGAGTTTGTCATAAGAGTGTCACTGAATACATTGAAATAAAAATGTCGCCCAAATATAAAAAAGAAACAAACTAACTTGATTGGATTGAAACTAGTAGGTTCTTACTTAGCCCTAACATTATCTATATAAAGGTGTCAAATTACACAAATACTTAATTTAACTTAAAGGTGATAAAAATACTCGACATCTTTTAGTAAACTAAGAATTAGAACATATAAAGTGTTAAATAACCATACTTTTTAAATATCTAGATCCATATATTTATGTTATGAATAGATATTAACAGTCAAATTGAGATTTTTAATTCAATTAAGACGAAGTTGCCCTACAATAATATCACACAAGTATATAATAGTAAGAATAACCTGAGCAATCAACCATGTGAAAAATAGAGGAGTATTCTTGGCATCAGGCATCATTCCTCGTGCAGTATCGAACAATCCGAAATAAGTAGCACGATAAATTATAATTCCTTGCACAGACACAATAAAACCCCTGTACCAGCCCATTGGACCATCAGATTTGATTGTTTTAAGTAAACAATCAATGAGGCCGTTGAATTCTTTTGCCTTGCCTTTACCAACATCTGCAGCTAACCTAAAATAATCCATATACCATTAATTTATTCGGTTTCTAGTACGGACGTTAGCAACTAAATAAAAATAATACAAACCTAGTTCGGGCAAAATCTAATGGATACACAAAACACAAAGAAGTAGCACCGGCCGCTCCCCCGGAAGCTAAATTTCCAGCAAAATATCTCCAGAACTGCGTATTTTTGTCAACACCCTCGAGAAATATTTTTTTATATACGTCTTTAAAAGCGAAATTTAATGCTTGAGTCGGAAAATATCTAATGACATTTGCTAAATTGCCTCGCCACAGCGATCCAAGACCTTGCTCCCGAGGAATACGAACGAATGCATCAATAATTCCTGGAATTTATTTGGGAGTTAGATATTATGCTTGCCTATATATGTATATAACAATTATAATTAAAACGAAACCTTTATATCGCTTATCTTCTGCTATTTGTTTGGAAACATGTTGCACTTGTAAAATGAGCTTCACTCGCTCCATCGGAGCCATAGCGGTTTTCGAAACAGCCGCTGATATCCCACCAGCCAAGAAATCTTTGATAAAGGCACTCGACTGACCCTTGCTCTCTTTGGGCTCTTTTTCCTTAGACATTTTGCAATTACTTGGTAATTATTCACTAGCATGAACCATTACAATGTTTTAACTATATCTATTAAAAAATAATTTTGTACAGATGCGTTGTTTAAATTTTCTTAAAAACATGTAACATATCAAATTGACAGATTTTCGGCACATGAAAGATGTGTTGTAGGCTTTTTATTGTTCAAAATTAGAATATATTTGTTAAAAAGAAGTTAGATGGCTAAGAGGTAAAACTGTTAAAGATATAGAAAATATATCGTTGTTATTGGTTAAAATTGAAGGGAAATTTACCAAGCATAGCTCATGTAGACCACAAGACTTAACAACAAAAAAGACTATAAGCAGAGCATTAACATTTCAAAAGCTTTGGGTACGATCGATTTCCAAAGGATCACCATACGCAATACACAGTAAGAAAATCACTTAACTTTAAGTATTTGAATCATTTTACTAGAACAATACAAAGTTCTTATTCAGTCTAAATATGGACTACTACTATTAGGACTACTATTCTACCAGTGGCGTNCCATCTTGGACCCCCATTATAACTTATATATAGTTGTTATAGTTTTGAAGCAATAAAAATGTATATATCTACTCTACTGTGTTTTGAAATCCGAAATTACTTTGACCATATTAAAGGGCATCAAGTCTTAAGCCGCACCAGGCAGCAAATATCCTAGCTACGCCACTGTATTCTACTGCTATTAAAAATGGGTCAACTGTTTTAATAGGTTACTGTTGTGACAGTCAAGTTATCAGCAAAATTCAAAGTAACCGTCGGACAATCAACCGATTTAGTGTCACCTTAAAATATGAAAACTTTCAGAAACGGTTCTAAGGCGCGGTGGTCGTCGGTTTCTTAGAAAGGTCTGCTATATTTGCTTAATTTTAACGGGCAAACTTGTGTCTTCGGAGGGTTGAACTGAACCAAGTTCCTTTCACCCCACGAGGAGACATTCTCGAGGCATGCCTCAACAGAAGACACAAGTTTATTTCGGCACTGGTCGACGTTTTCCCAGAAAGACTTGCGCAGCCGCAGTAAACAGCGTCCACTATGCTATCATCTGCATAGCAATGAATGCTAGAATCCTCTAACATGTCATTGACATGCAGAAGAACAGCGTAGGACAGCGCACAGCCTTTGAGGATGTCAGCGTCACGGGCATGTATTCCGAGCAAATACTGTCGAAGCGACCTTGATGCTGGGCCCAGTGAGAAAACTGGCGATTCACTTGCATAAATTCTCGGGAAGCCCGTAGGTTGAAAGTTTTGCAAGGAGCGCGCCATGCCTCACTCGATCGAACGCCTTAGCCATGTCCAAACTAAGTGCCAGGCTTTCTCCCTTGTTTTCAATAGTCGCAGCCCAGCGGTAAATTAGGTAAACCAGAAGATCATCGATTGAGCGACCATGATGGAAACCATATTGACTGCTATTAATCAATCGGTGATCCTCCAGATAAACCAAGAGCTGGCTATTGATAATGCTCTCCATGACTTTTGAGAGCAGGGAGGTGATAGCAATAGGCCTGTAGTTAGATGGATCAGAACCATCGCCTTTCTTCGGGATCGGGTGGATAAGAGCACTCTTTCATGACTCTGGGACTACGCCAACTAAGAGTGCCGAAACAAACGCGTTAGCACCGATGTCAGCGCAGGAACACATGAGCGGAGCACTAAAGAAGAGATGCCATCTGGCCCGCTCGACATATGGATGTCCAAAGAAGACAGAGCTCGCCTAACAGCTTTCTACTAAACTTCAATAATAATAGTTTTAAATCATTTTAATATATTTAATTAGGGAATTCCGTCTTCGTGTATGTCCATCAAAACAGACAACAGTGCCCATCCCAAAATAGCATGCTGCCCACTCTTGAAATTTAAAAAACAATTTATTCCCGAAAAAATTAAAAAACAACGATTACACGAACATAAATGTTCAAACTTAAATTCCAGGCACGCCACCCATCCAGCAATATTGACCCCGTTAGGGTAGAATTTTGAACTTTAATTTACTGTTTACTAGCGGACAGTTTTTCATCTGAATCCTCCCAGTGTAGTGCTTCTTATCTCCGCCCTCCATAGCTCCAACCAACTAACTACAGTTTTCAGG
The DNA here is from genome assembly GCA_013403705.1 of Heliconius hermathena. Lineage (NCBI taxonomy): Eukaryota > Metazoa > Arthropoda > Insecta > Lepidoptera > Nymphalidae > Heliconius > Heliconius hermathena. The sequence continues at coordinate 48,062 of JAAIXJ010000271.1, read as the reverse complement.
CATAAGCGTTTAATAAGTATTGATACTTACACAAATGTAGATTTCACCATAATACGATGTCAAACTTTCAGGAGTTAACGTCGAGGAAGCGCTGAGGGGCTATTAAGGAACTCAACAGGGCAATGAGCTGCCCAATATGTTAGTAGCATTAAATTGATAAACGTGTATCCATTTTCTAAGTAAGTAAAGTATACTCTATTCTAAGTATGTACTTTAGTTCACGCTGTATCCCGCACACCGCATGGAGCCTAGTGTTAAGACACTCCGTTCCCCACTTTGCGCCGAATTTTGAAGGCATGGCGTGTTGAGTGGCGGAACTCAACGCCGCTCTTGGCCTCGACACCAGAGCGAAGAAATGGAAATATAAATTTAAGTAAATATCTCATCCCCTCGAGTGGGGATATAAATTTAAATAAATATTTATTTTCCTCGAGTGAGGGTCGAACCCACAACCGTCGCGTTACAGTCACACCCTTGTGCCCCTGGGCCCCAACTGCCTCAAATATTTAGTAATTCTTTATTATTTATAAAATATTATAAATAGCCCATTATTTTTTGGTAATATGTAAAAGATAAAATATTATGGATAATCTTAAGGAGATAAAACATAACAGGCCGCAACGGATTTTTTATAATTTCTTTTAGACATTGAATTCTTAGAGTTGGCTTTTCTTTGTTATAATTTGGATATTTTATATAGGTAGACTTCTCTTCGAAGCACTGTCTATTGAAGAAAAACACACTAAAATCCATTACAATAGATATTGTTTTAGTATATATCAAAAATAATATTTCGTTATTATTTTAATTCATCGTATTAATTATGTATGCATTAGCTCTATTGTATCTTTATAATATTAGGTAAAACTAAAATTTACTTAAACAGCATAATTGGGTAAAATAAAAGTATGGTAAAAAAGCATTTCTAATCAAACTCTTCTATATTGAAATCATTTTGTGTAATTTTATTTATTGACTATGATAAATAATATGAAAATCCAATACAACGTAAGTCTAGCTAAGGCTAGTTATTGCTTTTATTTAGCTACCGATACAGACTACCTGTCACACAAGACCATCAGTGTAGCGCCTTTTACATTAACGTATGCCGAGCAAAGAATATTTCATCAAACAACCAAACTGTATTTTGGCCACAAAGGTAATAAAATTAAAATATTTCAATATAAGCACTTGGTAGATTCTAGGTCCAGTTACTTTTATATACTATTTTTTAATACTCACCCATTTATATCACAGTTTTTTTTTATTAACTATTGATCGTAGTTCAATTCTTCGTCAACAATCTTATCTTTATTAATTATAGACATTTATTACTTAATCTAAATTATTAAAAACACGAAGCTAACACTTCATGATCCTTTTGCAACATGAAGCAAATACTAATTGATGTTGTTTATCTAATACATAAAGAAGCTATCAATAACTGTTTACTCAAGTCGTTGCTGTGATGAAATATTCATTTAAAAATTGAATTAATTTTATGTAAAATGAACGTAGCACGATTTGAACCCGTACCTATAGTATATCGTCCACAAGTTCTAAACGAAAAATTTATGCCGCTAGGTCGAAAATAGTAAGATAATGACAAAACTTTAACGAGACATAAAATTTCAAAATGGCGGCGCGAAAATAAGAAACCTTCATTGGCTAGACCAGCTAATTTAATTTTTTTACGAAGTTTCGATACATTACGTCCAAGCCTGTTGATGAACAATGAGAGAGAAAAAAAACACGAAAATAAAACCAAATAATACTAATATTTACTGTATTAAAAAATCGTCCAAAGTGTATGAAATATGACAATTTGTTTAGTAAACGGCAGTCCAGACCGCGTACGCTAGTGTAATAGGCACCGTATGTATTACAATCACTATTTTATATTATAAAAAGCGGATATATTACAATTACTATATTGATCACAATGTCTGTTTGTACAGATCGATATTTGGCTACCTTTATGCACACCTGCGTCATTACATCAGCCTAGCGATTTTAGAATGTGTTTTTTTTTTAATTATTTTACTAACGCTAAAATATTTAATGGATTCAATATGATATTTCGTCGTCAATACTGTGATAAAAGCTACCAGAAAAAAACACAAACACAATATATCAAAAAATATTATAATTAATTTAGTGTTGTAACAGCAGAAAATAATAAATCTCGTATATCTAGATTGCATATATTAAAATTTTTAATTTGGTAATCATATCGAATCAATTAAATGTTGTTTTACAATATATTTAGTGTTATAAGTCAATGCTTTATTAGTGAATAAAATAATAAAACAGATTGAATTGAAGATTTAAAAGCCATTTTATGATATAATTACTAGAAAAGACCGGAGTACATGCAGTTTATAATAAAATACGTATTCACACAAACAAGAACGCAAGGAGCTAATCGTTTTCTTTATAGAACGAAATGGAATTGTTATTAAATAAAAAATCTATGTATAAATTGTTTTTAGCTTCACCTAGCCTGCCTATCATGGCAGGAAGTGAGAAACCTAGTGTGAACATTCAGTTAACTGCTGTCCGCAGTAATTCAAGACACTGCGTGTTGAGTGACGGAACTTAACGCCACGTTTTGCGTTCCAGAGCGGAAAAATAAAAAAACATGCCCCGAATGGGTATCGAACCCACAACCATCGGTTTTACAGTCCCACAATCAATGCGTGGGACAATGCCACATTGGCCTCGAAGTATATAAATACACATATGTAATGTGTATTTTATTTATATATAAAGTTAATTGTCAAAAATTCAATCAAAATAGCTTAAAAATTAAATTAATTAAAAATTAATTTCAATCAAAATAGCTTAAAAATTTAAAATATAATTGGATTTTAATGGTATAAAGATGGATTAGCTAAATTGAATATGTATAACGTCAGCTTCAGTATAGGAAATTCAAAAATACTGTTTTTACAGTAGACAGAACTACCCTAAAAGTGACGTGAATACTATAAAGATATTGAGATTACTGTTTTATCGACCCAGCGTGTTTATAAGCTAGATAGTCTTGCACTGACGCCAACGACGTCGATGTGTGACATTGTGTGACGAGGGGTGAGGAAGGGTCCTAAGTTTCCTGACATCACATTTCAAAAAATAATATACAAACGATTTCGGCACCGCTGTAATAATTTAATCTAATAAAAGGGGTCAAAGTTATAAAATACGTGTGACGTATATATCCAATCCGGTCTCGTGAATAACTCAATACGTTTATTAAGTAAGTGATCAAATAGACTTAACTAGATAGTTAAATAAAATTAAATTAGCTTCACGCTGTATCCCGCACACAGCAGGGTACGCAGAGGGAACCTAGTGTTAAGACACTCCGTTCCCCACTTTTTGCCAAATTCTGGAGGCATTGCGTGTTGAGTGGCAGAACTCAAAGCCGCGCTTAACCTCGACACCAGAGCGAAGAAATGGAAATATAAATTTAAGTAAATATTTCATCTCCTCGAGTGGAGATCGAACCCACAACCAGTCGGTTTTGCAGTCACACCTCGTGCCGCTGCGCCACGACCGGCCTCAATTAGATAGTTATTTAGCATTATTTACTGATGGCTGTGCAGATTACTTATATTATGCAATTGGTGTAACACAAGGCAGTATAAATTAATTAAATGAAATAAACAGCCGAGATTATTATAAGATAATAACTAATATTAATACAAAAAAAATCACATTTATTGTTAACGACAATTTGTGAAATTAGCACATAAACGAAGTCTAATAAGTCATATTAGGTATATTATATAATCTGGATATAATTTTTGTGTAATATATAGTATTTCGAAATAAAAAAAATGAAGAGAGCAGTGTAGGTTAAGTTCAAGGAGGAATATAATCAAAGTGTTAAATACTTGTGGTAAATTTAAGAGTTTTGCATATTATATATATATTCTAAAAATGGAAATTTCTAAGAGTGTGATTGTTAATTAGCCTAGATAACTGATGTTTGAAGGCATTTGCAACATTTATCTAAATAATAATTTATCTATTATTGCTTTATTTGCGAATTTTGGCGGCATTCGCTGCGTTCTCCTTGAGGATCTTGGACTTGAGGTGATCCTTGTATTTGAGAATGCCACCTTGCCATTTTGTTACAGTGCCATTTTCACAGATCCAAATTTCCTCGGCCACCTGTAAAAACATATATATTTTTAAATAATTTGTTTTATATAAGAGCTACGTGCTGTACAGTGTTCGTCTGTAAATGCGACCGTTGTGGGGTTCAATACCCACAAAAAAACTTAACGCGATATTAAGTTAAGGGACGCCCAACAAAGTCTCTAAAAATGAAGATAAAAAAAAATGTATACCTGATTAATTAGCCTGAAGTCGTGGCTCACGAGGACCATGCCACCATCAAACTCATTAATAGCATCTCCTAAAGCGTCTATAGTCTCCATATCCAGATGGTTAGTGGGTTCATCGAGGAGCAGCAAGTGTGGTGTCTGCCAAGCGAGCCACGCGAACACTACACGACATCGCTGACCGTCGGATAACTGACGCATTGGGCATACCTGTGATCAAATAGAATTTAAATTAGAAACAAAATTAACATCATTAGGTATAATGTAGCCAAAAAAATATATAAAATATTTATTTATACTAATAAATTTAATACATTTTACAGGTTTACAACAACTATGCTTTTGTGTTAAATATATAAAATTAAGAATAATAGAATAATGTTGTATGACATTCTACCTGTTGTCTACCAGTGAGACCGTAACGTCCAATGATTTTTCTCATTTCTTCTCGCTCACGCACGTCAGGGAATTGTTTCATCATATAGTCGAGTGGAGACAAGTCAAGGTCCAGAAGCTCATGTAAATGTTGATGGTAGCGACCAATTCTCAGGTGAGAGTTCTTACGGATCATACCTGTACTTGGTACAAGCTGTGAACAGGTTTGTCAATTAATATCTTTTAAATAAAAAAGAAAACTAATTTTCATTTACGATTTAACTCACATATTGCTATTGTAGGTACACTAACTTCCTGTACAGTTCAGGTAAGCAGTAAGTAACAGTCTAACATTAAAAAAAATCCAAGCAACTAACTTTGCCCTTGAAGAATATGTTCTTTGTTTGTTGTTATTCATTTTTACGCATTCATTTATCGTCTCATGAGTGATCGCACGAAAGTAATATTATAAAAGATTTTTTTTTACTAAATAAATCCTTTATGGGTATCTGTTTATGTGACTAACAAAATTCCGCAATCTATTTTTTACTCGCCACTACAGAAATTTAAAATAGATTAGCAAATTATAATAACCATATTATAAAAAAAACACTACACTGTCCATGAGTTTTTAAAGCATAAAAATGTGTACTATGAATTTGATTTAATCTTTATGCAGGATAGGTTAGCATTGTAAAAGTGTATCAATCAGTTAAAAACAGTTATGTTAAAAAAAGCTATTCTAGAATTTGCTGTCACCTCTATTCAACAGAACTGCCTACTGAGCCAGTGGTAGCTTTATGTTCATTCAAATATTATACAAACTAGTATAAAAAAGTGCTTGCACAATTATGTTTGAATATAAATTGAATATCTATAAAAAAACACTTACATCTCCATAGAGCAGTTTAAGCAGTGTAGATTTGCCGGCACCATTAGGACCGACTAAAGCAAGCCGTGTGTCAAGATCAATACCAAACTCCAAGTTCTTATAAATCCAGGGAGTGCTGTCAGAATATCTGAACGATACGTTCTGAAATATAAAGGAAACTAGTAATCGCTTGTTTTTATCAATAATAAATAGTAACATCACAAATTAATGTGTTTTTGTACAAGTAATTCTATAGAACTTGAAGTAACAAATCAAAAATGGTTTCGTGGAAACAATAAAAAAGTAAATGAGTTTTTTATTATATACATTGAGGCCGGTCGTGGCGCAGCGGCACGAGGTGTGACTGCAAAACCTACTGGTTGTGGGTTCGATCCCCACTCGAGGAGATGAAATATTTACTTAAATTTATATTTCCATTTCTTCGCTCTGGTGGCGAGGTTAAGCGCGGCGTTGAGTTCTGCCACTCAACACGCAATGCCTCCAAAATTCGGCAGAAAGTGGGGAACGGAGTGTCTTAACACTAGGTTCCCTCTGCCTACCCTGCTGTGTGCGGGATACAGCGTGAAGCT
>JAAIXJ010000271.1:0-41292 GCA_013403705.1 Heliconius hermathena | reverse complement strand
GTGTATAAGAGACAGTATTTACTGCTTAAAAATAAAAAAGGAACATACCTGAACCATAATAACAGGTGGTGGAACTTTACCGCACGAAGGGAAATAGAAATTGAGTATTTTGTCGTCAATGACTTTTTCAGTGAGGCCTTGGGCAACCATTTTAGCGAGGGTTTTCTCTTTAGATTGAGCTTGACGGGCCAGCTTTGCGGAACCGTGACCAAACCGCGCTATGTAGTTCTAAAAACAAAAATTGAAAAAAAAACATATTTTTACAATAAGAATACACATACACACACAAAAATAAAACTATTCACATACATAAATTACATAAAAAAAAGTCAATCAATATCAAAAAAGCAATATTCTATAAGACATCATATTTTTTCTACTTGACCAAACTTAAATAACAAACATTTATTATTAAATGTTTGTTATTTAAGTTTGGTCAAATTCAAATTATGATCAAATTCAGGTAGTCAGTTCATGAAAAACGACCAGCTCATGAAATGTTCAATGACATCACAAAATAGTCAGCTCTAAAAATGTTAAGAAAGCTAAATTTCCCCAGCAGACCAACCTTCATATGAGCTATCTGGTCCTGTTCCCAGTTGTACTGCTTCATTTGATTCTCCAACAGCTCCATGCGGGTGCGCACGAACGCCTCGTAATTACCTGTGTAATATTTGAGGCGTCGTTTGCTCATATGCACTATGTTGGTACAGACACCGTTCAAAAAGTCCTGCGAGTGCGATATCAAGACGAGAATACGTTTGTATCTGAAATAATTTTAATTATGTTTTTTTTATTATAAGAATATGTACCTTAGAATAAAAAAATATATAAGAACAAAAAAATAACACTATTAATGCAGAGAAGCATTCGATTATTTAAAGGTAAAGTTGTCGGAAAATACCTTCTGATGGCAAATCCAATTCCTTCAACTCCAATTAGAAAAAAATATATCTTCTGATTGCTTATTATAATTAGTAACTTGTTGCAAAAATAGATCGCTAAAAGATCTTGAGTCACATATTTTTTTAGAAAACATATAAAAATATTAACGAAGCGGGATTTGAACCTGCAGCGTTTTTTTTTACTTCTCGCCCAAATTCGTGACTACGATGTATGCAGTGTATTATTATACTAAAGTGTTATTTTAATAAAATAAAGGACTTTACTGTTTCAGCTCCTCCTCGAGCCACACGCAAGCATCAAGATCCAAGTGGTTGGTAGGTTCGTCCAGCAACAGTAGATGCGGCTTCACGTAGAGCGCACGCGCCAGCGCAATGCGCATACGCCAACCTAAAAATATATAATATATTATAGAAATATATCACAAAAGCTATTCAATGTAAAAGGAAACTTAATATTCTTTTCCAAACATCATGGTCGTTCTGGCATAGACATCAAGTTATAGAAAAATATTTAACAAAACATATAAAAATTTAAACATAGTATAGGGAACGTTTATCTATATCTTTTTTATTAATAATAATTTTATACGTGAAATTATTAACTTTATGAAATACGTTCTGTAAAATATTTATCTATACTCAGTGAGCAATAGCACTACAAAAATGTAAAAAATAAAGACGTCAGTTTGTTGCAATGAAAATAGTCTAGTGTCACCGTACCGGTGAACGGTAATAAGTAGGTCAAAGTTGGCTTGCAAGATTCTCTGACAAATAAATACAGTTCACTATTAAAAGCATGTAAAAATACATTTTCGAATTACAAAAACAAACAATTATAATTATATTTAGCTTCACGTATATAGCAGGGTAGGCAGAACCTAGTGTTAAGGTCTTCAATTATCCACATTCCGTCTAATTTTCAAGACATTGTTTGTTGAGTGGACATAACTCAATGACGCTACCAGAGCGAGGAAATTACAACACTTCATTCCCTAAATGAGAATTGAACTCATGGTCGTAGCGTTAAGAATCAGACGCTGTGCTTTGCACCACGACCACGGCCTCATTTATACTTTTGATGATTTGACTTTCCTATCGTAAAGCAAGTAATTGTATTGAAGGCGGATTGCTTGCTTTGCTTTACGTAATCGTGCACTGATTTCTAATAATCACAATGCTTTTCGTCATGTTGTTTGGTTTTGAAGTGTGATTTGACGTTTTATTGAAAACATTAATACAAAAGGTAACTTTTACTAGCTTTACTTCCCAGCTTTACTTTTTTTATTATGTTAGTTATACTTTTTTTATTATGTTTTTTTATTACTTTAGTTTTATTATGTTAGTTACCCTGCTATGTGCGGTTTAACCCGCACATAGCAGGGTAATCAGAGGGAACTTAGTAGTTTTAAGACTCTCCGTTCCTCTCTTTCTCCACCCAAGTTTCAAGCTTTATCTTGTTAACAAAGCGAGGAAATTAAAAAAAAATATTGTCCCGAGTAGGAATCGAAACTACAACCGTCGTATTAATAGTCTCTGAGCCATTGCCACACCGGACGTTACCAATTTATCCTTTTCATGATTAATAAAGAATATTAGGATATTGACAAGTGCAGAATGCTGGCTTTTCACATACTTAAAATATTTTACACAATTAAAATGTTAAGCTTTTTTAATTCAAAATAATTTAGAGTTATTGCTACATTAAACTTATTTAAAAAGATAAAATAAAATAAGAACTACCTCCAGAAAAGTCTTTAGTGGCTTTCTGCTGCATTTCCTTGGTGAAACCAAGACCATGCAGAATGTTAGCCGCACGAGCTTCAGCAGTGTCAGCACTCAGGTCGTCTAAGCGATCGTAAACATCCAGCAATTGTTCTTGCGACTCTGTTTAATTAAGATAAACAAAATAGTTACATATAAATATTTTATTGAACACGGAGTTAATACAATAGAAGACACCTACAAGAAAAGAAAGTGCACCTACAAGAAAAAATGCAACCTTTATAGGATTACGTAATTGTCTGTCTGTCTGTTTGTCCCTCTGTCAAGACTATTTTTCTTAAGATAACAGTAAGCTATTAAGTTGAAATTACTAGCAATGAACTATACTGCTTTTGAACAAATAAAAAAATATACTTATAAGTCAGCAAAATCAAAAACCAGCATTTATGCCCCACTTTGGCACATATTGTTTGAAATTCGCCACGTGATCTAAACCTATAGGGTATATTCCGTTCACTTAAATTTATGAGATTTGGGAAGTGAGAACTTATATTAAATAAAAGGAAAAATTTGAAAATTGGAAATTTATACGTAAAAAAAACTAGTTAAAACCTGAAATTGATAAGTAAGCTTTGGTAGGTGAGTCCAACTTAGAATCAACTGGTATAAATTTAGTGCAAAGGAGGTCTTATTGCTAATTTGCTTGACAGACAACCTTCAAAGAAGGTAATTTAGCCTTAATGGATATGGGTAAGTGCAATAGTAATATTACATTTAAACTATTTTTAGTTTAGTTGCATGTACTTTTTAATCATCTCATATAAAAAATTAAATTAAAAAATTTGCTTCACGCTGTATCCCGCACACAGCAGGGTAGGCAGAGGGAACCTAGTGTTAAGACACTCCGTTCCCCACTTTCTGCCGAATTCTGGAGGCATTGCGTGTTGAGTGGCAGAACCCAACGCCGCGCTTGACCTCGACACCAGAGCGAAGAAAATGGAAATATAAATTTAAGTAAATATTTCATCTCCTCGAGTGGGGATCGAACCCACAACCAGTTGGTGTTGCAGTTACACCTCGTGCCGCTGCGCCACGACCGGCCTCATCTCATATAATTTATTTTTTCTACATTTTTATTAGGCATGTTAATTTATCAAAAGGATTTTTAATTATCAACATGATATTTTTCAAAAAAAAACAAACACATGTATATTAAACAATAGCTTCACATTGTAACCTACACAGCATGGTACGAATAGGGTACCTTGTATTAAGATACACTAACAACATAATATAAATGTAAAATTTGCGATTTCTAGGGCACTCACCATCATCCTCACAATGGGCTAACTCCTCCGCTAATTTTTCTAATTTAATTCTTTCTTCGTCCACTTCCATAACGCATTTCAATGCAGTTTTGTCAGATGCTGGCATTTCACGAGTCAAGTGAAAAATATCAATATGTTCGGGAATAGGCACTTCACGTCGACCCAACGCTGACAGTAATGACGACTTTCCTATTAAAAACCAACATATATTTTATATACTTGTGCCAATAATAAGTTTTCTCAATTATCTCATGATCCCAATATTAAAAAGTTGTTAAAATATCACTTAATAGTAAATAGGAATCATTCCCAAATAAATTTATCTCTATAACCAGCAGCATCTATATAAATAGTAATAGATAAACAAATGTTACAGTTCTGCAGCACCTACCCATTATTAATTCAGAAACATATATAACACATTCGCAACCAGGATATAAATTGACAAATGCAAAGCTGAGTAAAACAATTTTAATGTAGTTTTCGCAATATTATTATATATAAAATTTTCGCAATATTAATATATATATAAAAGAATTCAGTATGTCCAAATATTATGTTAAAATAAAGAAATAAGTAATCACCACAATTTTCCAAAACACATTTATAGTGTCTGTTGTTGTAATATTGTAATAAGTAACCATTGTTTTTATTATAAATAAGTATTTATTAAAAATTCTTAATAAATAAATACTATTAATCCCTTAAAAACAATAGTAAAGTCTGTTCTGTTTTTATAGTTTTTGAACATCATACTATATAGCGCATATAACAGGATGGTATACAGATTAAACCTAGTCTTACGATACTACAATTTCTAGACAATTTCTACACAATGGCAAAACTCAAACCGCAAATTGCACTTTATCTTTTTGTCAGAATAAGCAAATTAAAATAATTAATTTCCCACAATGGAAACGGAATCCACAACTGTCACATTTAAAATTAGACACTGAGCCACTGTGCCACGACATCTACAATTTAATATTTTTATATAAAAATAAAATTCATTACATAATAATAATTAATTTGAATATTTTAAATAATAACTAATACACTAAGATAAAATATAATGTTAGCTATAGCTATGATTAATAAACTATCCATAAATGATATACTTTCAATTTATTTCTTTTTTCTAGCAAATGAACTCTAAAAACTCTTTACAAACAAATATTGAAAATTTCATAATAGAAAAAAAGTAAGTAAAGTATGTCTTTAACTGATTTACAAATTTATTGCCACAATATTTTTATAAATTATTAAGTTATGAAATTTATAAAAATATGTGTATGTTTTTTGTCCTACCAAAGTGAGAAATGAAAATAATTCATCTTAATGAATGTGGAGTAAATCCACAACTACTGCATTCAGAGGCTAAGAGATGTCTACCCCACTGTGCCACAATAGCTTCATGGCAATTGAATGGCAAAATAGATACAAAAAATAAACAGCTTTGAAAAATTTTACAATAATACTATACTGTATAAGCCTTTGCAAACAAATATTACCAAATATCAAATAAATAATTAACAATTAAACAAATAACATTAAATACACAGTTAATACAATTATGTAAACTAAATAACTGAAACCTTAAATGCAAACTGACTGAATTTCTATTGAATTAAGGGAATACTAACCACATCCATTGAGTCCAACAAGACCATATCGTCTGCCACAATTCAATTCAAGTAATGTATCCTGAAGCAGTTCACTACCATAAAAAGTGATAGAAAAATTGGCTATTTTAATATCTCTAGAACGTGGATGGACTGCCAAGGATCCGGTACAAGATCTGGCTTCAGAATTCATTTTAGCTTCAGCTTCTAGCTTCAAACATAGTGCTTCTGCAAAACAAGTCAATGTTTAAAAAAAAATGTTTTTTTACATAAAAAAAAATACTAATCATTATTGTATTTTAAGTAATTTAAAAATATGCAATAATCTAATATAAATATCGGTCACTATTACGGATACAGATTTAGTGAAGCATATGATAATAATTCAATTTATAACCATAAATTCATATAAATAGTTCAATAATCATAATTATAATAACTATTAAATATACTACAATGGCTCATACCTTCAGCTGTAAGCTCGCGATCTTCTTTCCCTGTACCGTTTTCTGAGCCATTCGTCTCTGCATTAGTAACTCTCGCCACAGGCTTTTTGTTCCTATTGTTCGCTTGATCTTTTTTCTTTTGTTGTGCTCGTTTCTTTGCATCAGACGGCATTTTGACGAATCTAACCTATAGATTTACAAATTTTCCATTAAATTTCGCACGTGAACGACTCGTGTAGTTTCCACACTTACTTGTGTATTAAAGCAATAAACTGTATGTTCATTATTTAATCCACTTCACTTAAATGGTGTAACAAGAATTGTAATTTTAAATAACTATGCGAAGATGTTAAAAAGTAATAAATAATACAGATATTCATAAATTGAATTTATACCTAATAATTTTTTGCGATGATAAGCAATTTGACCGCGTCTACACGTGCAGCTTAACGTAGAAAAGAAAGACAATTTAAAAAATCTTTGACGATCTGTGAACATTCAGTTTTGACAGTAACAGCTGGGTAAATGGCAGCTACTAAACAACCAATCACGTTACAGCAATTTATAAGAAATCTGTCTTTACCAAGCTTCCATTGGTTAATGTTTTCTGTATTAAAATTCACATCAGTTTTACTATATTTTTGGCAACACTGATATATTAAAAACTTGATATATTTTATATACGGTTGATTTATTTTATATATATTTTATATATATATTATATCCCGTACTATACGGGGTTTTATTTTTTAATAATTTTTTTCGTAAAGGTAAAATATAAAAAATCATTAGTTATAAAACTGTGTTTTATAAATATTAATTTGATAAATAAGCTTAGAATAAATATCTCAAGTGATATTACTACTTATTTGTTTAATTATTTACACTTTTGTATGTAATTTAATTGAATACAGAATAAATAAAAATAAATTTAAATTTAACAATGATCAATGAATAAAATTTCTTAACAAATAGCACTATTTTTATATTTCTTAGTATAATCTACGGTACCGTATATACAGTCATTTTGTGTTCACTAAATTGAAGATCTGTCTCAAAGCAAAACGAAATGTCCCCGCGAGGCCTAAGCTGAGCTTTGTATTTGGTTAAGTGTTCATGTACATAGTTCAGCGAGGAACAGATACTCTATAGCAGTGATTCTCAACCACTGTGCTGCGGCACTTTTGTGTGCCGCCAAATTTCAAAAGTGTGCTGCCAAATTTTGTAAATATATAATAATGTTAATATAATTAAATTATATCATTTAAAAAGAAAAATATTTTCAACAAGAATATATATTTAAATCCACAAAAAAATAAATTCATATATTTAAAATTTTTGTCATAAACTATTTATGCACTGTGTTGTAGAAAATGATTTCTCTTTGTGCCGCCAAATTTTGAAATCGTTAAATATGTGCCGCAACAAAAAAAAGGTTGATATACTCTATAGATAGATACATATACTCTATAGATGTACAGTATAGGTGTAACGTCACTTATTTCGCCTAAATAGCTGTATAAAGTTAATATTATGTAAGAAAGTACTCTGCGGTTTTATATTACTTTTTGATCTCTTGTGTTGACACCAACATTACATATTTAATTCTTAATATTTTATTTTTGAGTTCCATTAATGAAAAATGAAAGTGACCAGTAAAAAAAGAAAAAAACTTGTGAACGCGCTTGCGCTGTTCTTGATGATATAACGAAAATATTAGTTATTAGACGAGAGGAAAAAAATATGAGGAGGCATTGCAATGTCCCGCGTAGAAAAAAATATAGTTTTTTGTTTGTTTTTTTTTCTGTTGATCACTTACAATAAATTTTATTTTAATTTATTTATAACTCTTTCAGAGACATACAAATGCTAAGCACATTTTCATTACATTATGGCAACTTTTAAAGTAGCACCATCTTTGTTTGCAATTTTGAAATAATGTAATAATCATTTTCCTTGCGTTTCGTCTCTAAATAAAATAAAAATGATTTTCACAAAAAAGTTTTTCTTCTCTATTGAACACAAAATTATTAATATTTAATGTGGGTACTTTAGCTGTTATTATCAATTAACTTGTTAAATAAATTGTTATACAGTATAATACTTTTGCTTACATTAATATAGAGAAAATGTAATAAAACACTGAAATTGAAGAGAGAAATTTAATAAGATAACGTCGATCATAAATAATATTTATTGAAATATATCAACAAAATATGTAGTTACAATAGTTCAAAGCTTAATTAGTACTCACCTATATTGTTTATAGCAACAATCCAATATGTAAAAGGCATAATAAACAAATAAATATTGCATTATATGCATAATAATTTTTCTTTAAGATATAATAATTATTATCCTATATTTACTACTAAAATATATTGCAAATGTTTATTATGAACCCGCATTATTGTTGTATGGTGTTGTCCTTATTACTAAGACTAGAAAAATCAATACTAGATTAGATTTAGATGGAATTACAATTTTAAATATTATACCTAATGGAGTTTTGAGACGGTTATAATGGTTGGTAGATACTATGTTTTTAGAAAAACGAAGTTAAGTACCATTAAAAATTCTTAAATTGAAATAATAAAAAAAACATTAACCTCCGAAAATTCTTTTCACTCTGCCGGTTATTATGGTTTCCTTGTTACATATGAGTAACGATGGCAATAAGTTGTATCCCATAAATAAAGAAGATTTTTATTTCAATACATTTACTTATATTTAAAAATTTAAGCACTTGTATTTGAATACAATATCAATATATTTATTGTAATCTTCTTTGTAATAATTTGCCGTTTTTCAATTCAATTTAGTAATAGGTTGTTGAGTAATTTTTCTAATAAAATTTTAGAAATCTATACTTCACTTTTATTTAAATGTTACTCCTACTCCCATTTTACTAAAATTTCTTAATAAATAAGTAAATGTGAAAAGTAATTAATTTTTTACATTTATTATCTCACTGTATTTATTATTAACATTGCTGTTGTAAATGGCCAATTACAAAAACTGTAGGTATCTCAGCTTTTTTATCACAAAAAGCTTGAAATAATCCTTGATATTATTAATATATTTTTAAACATCTTGTTAAAATAGGTAACGTCACATTGTAAGTGGGGCGGCTAAATAGATTACTATATTCATAATCGTTCAGTCTTTGAAGTTTAAATATTTCCAGTATCGTATTTCTTGTATTGCGTCGAACTAAAGTAACTTACATTTTGACTTTAGTATAAACGTGATCCTCATTGTACAGCAATATTACAAAGAAAATATATATTAGATTTTAAAATAAGTTATCTAGCATTTACTAGCTCTAGCAGTACAAAATAATAAATTTGTTGACTATCTAAAATAATTTATACTAAGTACTTAACTAAATTTAGTGTGACTATAATATTTAATAAACTAAGAAATCGAATATATAGGTAACTTATAATAATTTTCTACATTTTTTGGAAGCATCATCACGCAACATTTTTTTTTGTATAAATGAAAACAAACGCTAAATATTGCTTAAACCTAGATAATAGAACGCTAAAAATATTAACCTACTTGTCAATAGCTCGACTCATTATGAAAAATATTTTATCAATGAATTTTAATGCACAGATTTGGATATTATCACAATTTTTAACTATTTCACAGATTACATTAAAATATATTCCAGGCAGTAGAAGGGTGGGATCCGTCAAGACGCCTTATCCAATTTAGAGAAGAAAATTATTAAATAACTAATTTAAATCTAGCAAGTCTTTAATAAAACAAATGATAAAAACTCAATTAAAAAATAATACATAATTGTATCAAAACATGAAACTTTTGTAAAATAGCTATACTTATCCGACTATTATAATCAATAGATTACCGTATTAATTAATGGTATCGTTGATTTGAACTATTTGCTGCCTATCTAGTTTTTTATAACATTTTTTTTTAGTTTTTTTTTATATTATTTATTATTGCTTCGAATATAGGAAAAAAAATTTAACATGCACGATTTTTGAAACATTATTATATTCGCATAACAAGAGGTAATTAATAAACTTTTATATTACTATTATTGGAATAAATATTGCTTCACATTCACGTCACTTTAACAATATGGAGTTCGTAAGGTAGATGTGGCGATTGCGACTAATTTAAATGTCCCCTCAACTTAAATGATTATAGAAAATACAAATAGTTTACATAATTAAAAAAGTATTTAAAGACAAAGTTCGGTAAGTATTAAAACAAAGATTCCCTTATGTTAGATTATAGACATAAAAAAAGATAAAAGAAGCAACAGAACAGCAATTAACACCACACAATAAACAGCTTTACAATATGAACAATCTTTTGTAGTTCTATCTATGAACGATCATTATCTAAAATTGTTAAAAGTATATTGGTGTTATGTATATTTTGATTTATATGTCACATATGTTCTTGTTTTATTACTTATTATATATTAACCAACAACATATTCAAATATCTCTTATAAAATATATACTCAATATTGTCCGTCTGTTGTATATTTAATCATTTTACATTTTTGACATCTGCATGATCACAGTGTTGCTATGTTCCTTATATGAATACTGGTTTTATAAACAACTTTGATCAGCTTATCTATACATAAGCTTTTGGTGTATTCATTTTGTCTTTGTGCCTGATTCTTCGGAAACCCATTTTATAGATTTTTTCTTTAAAAATGTTTAGAATATTCTTTTACATTGTAAGTATACTATAAAACAGTTCCGACACAAACAGGGGCTTTCCATTTATGTAATATACAACAGTCTAGGAGGATAATCCGTAAAAATCAACTTTGATTGCTAGAAGAATAAATTTGACTCTGCCAGACATCTTGTCTTATGCTAATATGATAAACATTTTGTACTTATTAGGTACACCATTAAATTAGATTCATATTTTAAATTTTTATAAACACTTTTTTTATGAACCAAACTAATTTGTTCAAGTTAACACAAGAGAATCGTTTCCGTGATATTATTAAATAAAATAAATTGTTTAAAAATAATGAAACAAAAAAAGAGAAGGAGAATAAGGGAAAACTAAATAACAAAAGAAAAATAAAAAAAATACATAATTTATTATTTAATCACAGATGTTTCCGCACTATGTCGTTAAAAATATCAGACCAATAAAATCGTGTCCATATAAATAAAATGCAACTGACCATCCACATTACATACAATCATACGGCCCGTCAACAGAATCAATAATTTAAATGGAATAATAATTCACAAAAAATAAATAATAAACTTAAAATACGAGAGCTATGTACAATCAAAATGCAAAAGTTTTACATATGAATGTGATGTGCTCAACCAAAGCCGAGCCGGTGTTGCTAGTTCAACCAAAGATAAATAAAATAGACAAGATGAGAATTAATATATAGTAAAGTGTGGTATAAACATACTCGAAAACAAAATAAGTATGTCATTTAATTGTCAACCACCAAGAAATTATTAAATAGATCCCATAATAGGGATAGCTAGCAACACTAATCAAGCGTGGAGTGGAGAAATGGTACGGAGGGGTCCGTCCAGTGAAAGCGAGGTATGGGGGTGGTGGTCGTCATCACGTCATGTTGACACCAAGGGACCGGCTCGCGTACTCGTACACCACGTACGAGATAGACACAGCTGGAATGACCTTAATGAAGTTCGGAGTAATCCCCCGGTACAGCCCTCGCAAACCCTCCCTTTGCACGATCTCCCGAAATGTACCTCGCATTGTGCCCTCCGCGCCTTTAGCAGCTTTTTCTGTAAGTCAAATTTAATATATTATGGATTTTTTCGCAACTGTCTACTTATATACTTGTTCAATTCACTGTCTAAATAACATTCAACCGTAGTTACACCACCTGCCATTTATAAGAACCTAAGCTGTTAAGTCGAGGCTTTTTATGGTACTTGTAAAAATATTTCAAGTAAATCGTATTTTAACCATATTATAATCTATTTTTAATGACGAAAATTAGTAATATAGTTTCCATTTTTTCCAATGTAGGTATACAAATTTAACGTTACTGTCGTATGGTTTGCTATGTAAGCTATAGATGACTTATTATTAAATGAATGAAACTAATATATATATATATATATATATACTCTTTCGTTACTTAGTTACTGACAGATAACGTAGAACCTAAGCTATACAACGTAAAAATATGAAATTTGTTAGGTTCTTTGGAGAGAATAGGAGATCAATAGATTTCTCCAAATTTCTACGTAAACAGGAAAAAATGAGATATATTCTANACGCTGTATCCCGCACACAGCAGGGTAGGCAGAGGGAACCTAGTGTTAAGACACTCCGTTCCCCACTTTCTGCCGAATTCTGGAGGCATTGCGTGTTGAGTGGCAGAACTCAACGCCGCGCTTAACCTCGACACCAGAGCGAAGAAATGGAAATACAAATTTAAGTAAATATTTCATCTCTTCGAGTGGGAATCGAACTCACAACCAGTCGGTTTTGCAGTCACACCTTGTGCCGCTGCGCCACGACCGGCCTATATATACCGGCAAAATATCAAATTTGCAATATATCATTCAAGATCATATTAGGTAGGGAGTGTCACAATGTGACCAGCTGTGCCAAGGTCGGAGGGTCAACGTAATCTATGGATGTCCTCCAAGAGCAGTTAACAAATTACCTTGCGCTTGCAGCCGTGTCCGCACGAGTGCCAGCGGGTAGGAGCAGACTTGTCCCAAGGTGCACGAGGCGCTACCACACGCCAGCAACAACAGCATACCCGGCTGCTCGTTATGAGCCTGATATTTATTTATATACTTCTTTTTGAGGGTCTCGTACACTGCGAGATCGATGCCCGCATAAGGCACTATCCCCAGGATATTCGGAATGTATCCTTTGTAGAAACATTTAAGACCTTCTCTCGCATATATCTTCTTAGCGGCGTCCACGATACCACTATATTGGCCAGTTTTTCTTAAAGCTAACCTTGTCTTTAGCACCTCTAGTGGGTAAATCACAGTTTGACTAATCGCACCCGCAGTAGCCCCGGCGAGGAATCTCTCGTATATTTCTAGTGGATTGTTGTTTTTCTCGCCTTTTATCAGCCGTTTTACTTGTTCGTACGCGGCAAATTTTATAGCCGATTCAGGAGCAATTTTAATTACATTTATTCCATTACCCCGCCAAAGCCCACTAATACCACCTTCGTTTATCATTTTTGCTAAGCATTTTAACATATTTTCTCTAGTTGGATTAACCTGGGGATGAGTAATGAATTATAATTATTTATAAATTATTAAAAGATGGCGGGAGTTATAAAGTTTTATAAGGTACACACATTATAAGCAGTAGATGCAGGCGTTTCAGAAGCAACAGAAATACCAACCTGTAAGAATACTTTAAGCCTATCAAGTGGAGCTGTGCATGTGCGGCTGACGGCTCCAGCAATACCGCCGGCTAACAAATGACGCCACCATTTTCCCGTTTGCAGTTCAGTTGGAGTGAAGTCATCTGGCACGTTCATATCCTCCCCAATGTCCAGATACTGTAAGTAAAATAATAGAATGTCATTTATTACTTCGAATTATATATAATAATTTAATAAGAAATATTATATTAAATGATTACAGATTATTTTTGTCAGCATGTATGTTTGTATTTTTTCTTTCAAAGAAAAACAAAAGCGTGGAATACCATTAGCTTTTATTTCTGACGCATTGTAAGAAAATGGCTTACAATATTTTTCATTCTAATAATTATTGTGGAGAGAACAAGTGAGAAATACAAGCGAATATATACATTGTAGAAACAGGTAATTATTGTTTATTACTACAGTATTAACGATCAAAAGAAAGAAAATGTTAGGGAAATAAATGTCTGTCTGCGGCATCGTAGCGCTGAAATGGATGAACCGAAATTGATTCATTGTTTTTATTACAAAGGTGACTTAATCGAGAGTGTTTTTAGGCATGATTAAAAAAATATGTTCAGCCGTTTGAAGATTATCAACTCTTTTCTTGTTGTTCGTTTTCATTTTAGAGCTTTTTATGTCGTGGTTTTTAATTTTCAATGATTTATTATTAAATAATTATATGTAAATTGTATAATATATATATTTACTATTATATAAAATAATTAGTAACGTTATTACACTGTCCCGCAGCTGACAACGTCGTCGGCATTGCAACCGCCAATGTCGTGTTTCTTAATAACTCTACTTATCCAAATTCTTGTGCGATACTTTCTTACTTGTTCAGTCTGCTTAAATAAACAAATTATTAATTATGACTGTTACCTTTGGATATTGTCATAAATTTTACCTATTATTAATTAATTCTAACTACTTCTTTTGGAAACGACTTCCTTTGGAAAGGTGGAGAAAATGATATATTTTTTAAGTGAGTTCCTAGATTTGTCTGTCGTTTGATTTTATTTATTTTTTTATTTGAACGAGCGTACTTTCCAGGTGGTGCCTAGTTTCCACCAAGTCAGGATCTGACGATAGAATCCTATGGAAATGGAGGGAAACTTTCGAATTTTATGGGCACGTACTATGTGTTTCATAACATAATTTCTAATAATTATCATATATTTCCTTCTTGTAGTCATCATCTTTATTCATCATTNATATATATATATATATATATATATGTTCTAAAACGTTATTCGGGTAAGCTGATGATTGTAGTTACAATTCCTTGAGCCCCAAACGTTATGTTGTGTTCTTACCCATATTAACTTCTATATTATGTAAAGATTAATAAATTTGATAAATGTGAACACATATATCATTAACTTTAGTTTTCAATCTACATAAAAAAGAGTATGTACGCTTTTTAAAAAAATCTATAAATTCAAAAATATATAAACAAGATGTTTAATGGTTTATTCGAGTCATATAGAATAATTTGTGTTTCTTATTAAATTGAAAATAATTCCAAGAGTCTTCATAATTTTTATAATAGCCAAGAAAAAAAGCATAATATCAGATAATTCTAAATACACCAAACAAAAGCTAATAAAAAATATTAAATAATATTCAAATTGTCACCAAGTTCAAATAATTTTTACGTACTAAATAATTATAATATTTAAGTATCAATAATTTTATTTATTATTTTTCAATTTTCTTTACTGTGAAGAAATAAAATATTATTTTCTACATATTTTTTTACATATGTACATATAATTCTGTAGGTATAATTTTAAAGTCGGTTTAAGATAAAATTATAATGTAATATTACTTAAAGTTAACATTTAAATTTAAATGAATAATATATAAAATACCTATATATACTGATATTACAAAACATATTTACCGCAGTACTTAAAAATATACTTGTATTAGAATTCACCGTCATGGTTATAAAAGATATTAAATATTCCCAATACATAATTTTGCTTTTGTAAATAACAATTTTAACGAAAAATTTTAGCAATATGGGAATCATTAGTTTCATTATTTTAAATGTTTCTATGAAATGTGTACATGTTATTTGAGAGTTGAAATGACAGCTGCATATTGGAATGACAGCCTTATGTTGACTGTGAAAAAGGTAATATATCGCAAATATACAAGATGGATATTTATTTGTGTGTATATTAAACTAAAAGAAATTTTGACGGTATTATCTCCATTTATAATATATTAAAAAGATTTTTACATTAGCTAAGAGAAGCGAGTTAATATAAAATGGAAAAAAGATGATTAAACTTTGAAAATATTAATGGAAATGATGATGAAGATACCTAAAGGTTATCTCGTATATTACGAATACAATGTACATATAAATATATGTACACATCGTACACGTTTTCAATGAGTTTCTATAACACCGTCAATGTCATTTCATGGTCATTTTTCATTTCTTTATTATTTCTTTTGATGTGCTTATATAATATAAAAATATTACCTTTTCTTAGAGAAATAAATGTTTTATTAACATCTAATCAGCTTTTTGAGGCCGGTCGTGGCGCAGCGGCACGAGGTGTGACTGCAAAACCGACTGGTTGTGGGCTCGATCCCCACTCGAGGAGATGAAATATTTACTTAAATTTATATTTCCATTTCTTCGCTCTGGTGTCGAGGNATATATATATATATATATATATATATATATATATATATATATATATATATATATATATATATATATATATATATATATATATATATATATATATATATATATATATATATATATATATATATATATATATATATATATATATATATATATATATATATATATATATATATATATATATATATATATATATATATATATATATATATATATATATATATATATATATATATATATATATATATATATATATATATATATATATATATATATATATATATATATATATATATATATATATATATATATATATATATATATATATATATATATATATATATATATATATATATATATATATATATATATATATATATATATATATATATATATATATATATATATATATATATATATATATATATATATATATATATATATATATATATATATATATATATATATATATATATATATATATATATATATATATATATATATATATATATATATATATATATATATATATATATATATATATATATATATATATATATATATATATATATATATATATATATATATATATATATATATATATATATATATATATATATATATATATATATATATATATATATATATATATATATATATATATATATATATATATATATATATATATATATATATATATATATATATATATATATATATATATATATTTAAGTAAATTAATAGTTGGTAATTGACGTATTACGTCTTTGTATTTGTATATCTATGTTATTATTTTCATTATTTTAAATAGGTAATTATTTATATTTATCTTTTTTTATTCTCACGTTGTATCCACGGGAACCTGGGAACCGTGTGTTGAGTGGGGGAACTCAACGCCGCGCTTTAAGTAATTATGTTTTTTTATTAGTCAATTTTTTTTTTACTCAGCTACGTTAGGTTTATGATTTTGACAGGTATGTACTTATATTGATCTATTCCCTAGTTTGAAAAGAACAATCATAATATTACTACAATCGAGTTACGATAGAAGCGTCTTTAATCTTCCGCTGACCATATGACGACATATTAAATCGAATAAGGCAACTTCTAGAGAATAAAAAGTAATAAGCTAAAAAAGATAACGACGACGTGTTGCGTATTAAATTAAATTACTTACGTAGGTCCATTTAAATTGTTTATTCTTTTCTGTCATTTTTTTAGACCGCCTTTAGTTTCTTTTGTACCTCATCTATCCGTATTACATATGAAAATTCTTGGTTTATTTCATTTTAAATAAAGAATTGTATAATAATATGTGCAATTTAGCAAGAGATAATAGAAATTTCTATAATTCGATATTTTTAATTAACTGATAAAATAATTTAAAGTTATTGTTTCTCATCCTATATATCCTATACTACGAAAAGTAGTATATAGAACGATGTCAAGGTAGCTAAAGTTAAAGTGACTACGATTTCGTTAGGCAGTAGATTGACTTTGAGGCTGTTAGAAAGCACAAGGTCCATTAAATAAACTTTAATATTTTTATAACGCTATATAAATTATATTAAATACCATTAGTCACGTCGCTTCATAAGTTTAATGCTTAAATTATTTAAAAATACATTTTCCTTTTAATATAATTATGTTTCAATATTTTAGAGGCCAGTCGTGGCGCAGTGGCACGAAGTGTGACTGT
Organism: Heliconius hermathena; assembly: GCA_013403705.1. Taxonomy (NCBI): domain Eukaryota; kingdom Metazoa; phylum Arthropoda; class Insecta; order Lepidoptera; family Nymphalidae; genus Heliconius; species Heliconius hermathena. The sequence continues at coordinate 23,491 of JAAIXJ010000271.1, read as the reverse complement.
AAAACCGAGTGGTTGTGGGTTCGATCCCCACTCGAGGAGATGAAATATTTACTTAAATTTATATTTCCATTTCTTCGCTTTGGTGTCGAGGTTAAGCGGGGCGTTGAGTTCTGCCACTCAACACGCAATGCCTCCAGAATTTGGCAGAAAGTGGAGAACGGAATGTCTTAACACTATGTTCCCTCTGCCTACCCTGCTGTGTGCGGGATACAGCGTGAAGCTGATTTTTTTTTTACTATATAAAAATTTACATTTCTATACTAAGATGAGTAGATAACGCGTTACCAATTTCGTATAGGGTAAAACCAAGCAATAACGGCAATTGGCAATTGTTAGAGATATGTTTACATTATAATAGGTAGGTAAAGGTTGATAAACCTAATTAATATTTTTAATAATTTATTGACAAAAAAACCTGTGATATACCGAGTTCTCACTATTTCTGTGCAATGACGCATAAAAGTAGATGTTTTTCCAGTAAATCGAACCGACAAGTCCCTATAATAGTACTTGTAATATGAGAATAATATGCACTTTTTAGAATATAGTGCCCAGTCGTGGTGCAAGAGCACAAAGTATGATTTTACATTCGCGACTGGTAGAGGTTCGATCCCCACTCGAGGAAACGTAATATTTATTTAAATTTATAGTTTCATTTCTTCGCTCTGGTGTAGAGGCAAAGCGCGGCGTTGAGTTACGCCTCTCAACATACAATGCCTCCAGAATTCTGCGGAAAGTGGGGAACGAAGTGTCTTATTACTACGTTTACTCTGCCTACCCTGCTGTGTGGGGGATACAGCGTGAAACTGATTCTAGAATACAACAAACTGTCAAACACTTGTGAATGATTAATCATCATGAAGAATTGGATTCGATTAATCTAAAAAAGGCTCATCGGTTGACATCATCAGAATCCTCGGAAGGAGAAATTTATCATTATTCCTCCTACGTTTCAATTTTCTATTATGTGAAAAACGTATATCATCACTAAACAATTAGTAGTTGGCGGCGTTATTTTAGTTTGTACCAATGTCTTGATTTTGAAATACAAAATGACATGTTCTTATTATCAAAAAGTTAATTTACTTCTACTACTGTATTTTAACCTTTGAAATAGGGGTTATGGAAAAATCTTTAAATAGGCCCTCTTCTATATCTAAAGTATCTTTAAATAGATCTTTATAAAAGTTGAAATTCAGACTTTTAAAAAATATTTCATTGAACACGTGTTTCATGATTTATTATAATAGTATTCGCCCTAAGAGTGCAAATAAGGGGTTGAAACTTTGTATGGATAATAGACTTGGTTTCGGAATGACCGAACCGAATGGGCAGAGGATTGAGATGTTGAAGGGTTTGTAAATTTTCATAAATTCTCGATCTACTATTAATTTTTATGTGGTTATTTGCCGTTTATTATTAATTTATATTTTCTTTGGTTTTGTTCACTTATTCGAGTAGTAAATTAGTTAGATTATTTTTAATTTTCTTGGTTTGATTAACTTTTGTTTAATTCTGGTATTGTATTCGTGTTACTTTTAATTTTAATACTTTTAAATATTTATTTTCCGTTGATAATACTGAAAATATAGCAAGTTTTGTTTAGTTTTTATTATATAATTTTCTTAACTTAGTTTTACTTATTTTGTGTGTTCAGTTTTTTGCTCAAATATTTGTCGTAATATTAACTATTTTATTTCCCTTACTTGTGTCTACTTATTATTCTTTTCGGATTATTTTGTTTATTTAGGCTTATATTATCTTACTAATCATTTTGAAAACTGAAAATAAATTCATATATATAGTTCCAGCGGTCGAAGCCGCGCGTGTCAGCTAGTAGATATAGCATATATATCATATGTTTAGTATGTACTATTTCCGACAGGAATTGATAGCGGTCATATTGAAAACAAGCTAGCATTTATTCTACAAGTGCTGTATTTCAAATTATCACCATATGCAAGTAAATAGCTTATGTAAGACTCAATAATAAAATAAATTATGCTAGTCGAGATATTCATGTAAAATTAGATGCAACATTTTATACCAATGTGAGAAAATTTTAATAATATGTTCAATAAAGAGACCAATTAGATAAATATGCCCGAATTACCTTCGCTATGCAAAAAAAAACTAGACAAGCGCGAGTCGGACTCGCCCACTATAAAATTGGAGGTCTCGATCCTTTTCTAAAATTCAAGCTTAGCTTAGCCAGAGCCTTTTCATCTGATATCTTACTTGAACTAACGGCCTTAATACCAAATTTTGTGCCCGCCTCTAAAGGTTATTATTTTTAGAATTTTACTACAAATGTATAGTTTTCAGATTTTTTCCTAAACTAGTACTACCTGTAGATGCCAGCTGCCAAATTTCATAATTCTAGATCAACCGGAAATACGCTATTAATTTTGATTCCCTTTATAGTATACACGTTTTTTGTGATATATCTTTTTTGGCCATACCTTCTTTTTAAGTAAATGTAGAAATACGTTTTTTTTAGGAAATGAAGGGACCGTAGATTTAACTATATGGTTTCAATTTCAACTCGACGTGTTCCTGAGGTAAGTGCTGTTAACAGACAGGCGGACGGACAACAAAGTGATCTTGTAAGGATTCCTTTTTTCCTTATAAGGTACGGAGCCGCAAAAGGACAAATCAGAAGTTTAGAATATAATAGATGTTTTTAGCTTTACGTTGTATCCCGCACTTAGCAGGCTATGCAGAGGGATCCTGGGGGCCTAGTTTTAAGATACTCTGGACAGTCAGAGACACTGTGTGTTGAGTAGCAGCACTCAAATAATTAATAATAAAAAATATCTATTTAAAACATCTAAAAAATGTAGTACTATTAGCAAAATAAATGATCACTTTAGAATGTCTTCAGTCGTAAATACACATTGTATTATACAATGTGTAGAAGTATCTACGGCATAAACTATTTGATAGTTGATATACGTCATCGCGTCGTCCTTGTACGTAACGGATTTAGATCGACGAACACGAGACACTTTCGAAAAGGCGAAACGGAAGTGTTTGTCTTTATCTATCTTATCTTTATAAATGTATGTAGTTGATTTTATAAATAGCATACGACATACCATCGTAGGTAAAGTGTGGCGTAATTTTATAGAGTTTTCTTTTAAATAATTCTAGCATTTTCTGTATTTAAAGTTTTTTTAAATGTATTTTTATTTTATATTGTACCTAGTAGTTGAGTTTTGTAAAAATAACTTGTTATATCATATTTTAATGGGTATATAGGTTATGAATTCGACTTTATTTTATTTCTATATTTTTTTTATGTTTGTATACCTCAAAACTTTTGACTGGGTGGACCGATTTTGATGATTCTTTTTTATTTGTAAGCTAGTGCTTCCCGTGTGGTCTTAATTTGGTCCATTTCTGACAATGGTATCTACGAGAAAATAAATAAGTCTTAAATTTGCATTAAGTATATGCGGAAGAATTGAACGAATAACTCAATATCCTGCCAAGCGATTTCGATTATTCTTGTTGTATTTGAAAGGATAGTCAGTTTGATGATTGATGAGTTTAGTTAATCCTTTTCAAGATAATATATTAGACACACACATATATACACAATATAATAATATAGACAGCGATAGCAGTATCTAGAAGCTTTGGACAATAGTACACAGTAACTTCTATACACGTGTACAATAATGTTTATGATACTTTAAGATTAAAAAAATTATGGTTGTATTATATATTAAATGATTATTATTGTATTGTATATTAAATGAGTAATTTTGATATGATATTTAATAATGAATATGCTAGAAAGAGGATTTTCCCGTTGTTAATAATACGACTGTGTGCGGATGACGTAATCGGACATCGGTGTTGCGCGTGCGACGCCGCGCCGCGCCGCCGCGTCATCATCTTACACATCATATTTCAACGGGCGACGAAGGCAAAGTCTATAATGCGATTAGATATTGCTATACTATATATACTATATTTTTTTATGTTATAGTAAAAAATAAATATTCCTACATTAGTGTATAAAATAAAAAATGTTAAATAAAATTTATTTAATACTCGAATATGTATCAACAACTTAAAAAATGCACATCACACTTCCAAACAAAAAAGACGAAACGCATCTGCTTACTAAAAATAAATCGTCCTATGATAGTAGGTACAAAAGAATAGTCTATCGATTCAACGACAGCTGTTACACTTTAAACATATCTTTTTATTGTTAAAGTAACCTCTTCTGACTTTTAAACGTTGAATAAGGGATTATACTATGTTAAAATTATTAGCGCAACACAGTAAGTTATCCATTTGTATAAATAACATTTTTAATTAACTAATTTATTTAAGAAAATAATTTACACAATTCTTATAGAAATCAATACATTGGCATATATACTATAGACAGGTCATTTATATTATTTTTTTACATTCGCAATGTTTACACTGTCATAGATTATTATATAACAGATGTAAAAGTAAAGTACATTTATATAATACGACTTATTAAAATTTTCCAGACGAGACTAGACTAGACAAGATAACAAGACCCAATTAAAATTATAATAAGTACTAAATACTCAGCGCAAAGCAAGTTATAAAAAAATATAAATGAATATTTAATATTCGTTTCTATTTAAATTAAAAGTAGTGAGACAGAGAAAGTATTCGTGACGAAAGAAGATGAAAGTTGATCAAGAATTATAAATTCGCAGAGCCTTAAAATTACCTAAACCAATTCTCTGTATGGATCTCTCACAAATTCCAATACATTTTTGGCTAAATATTAAAAAAAAATTGGTCGCTCAATGACATTTAAGCTTACGTATTCAGCATCAAAATGAGTGTATATCGGAGTTAAAAATATGTATATATATATATGTTGCCTTAGCAACAGCGTCGTCACTAGAAACTTTAAATACCTGTAGTCTGTACTAACCTAAGTGTACCATATTTTTTTTGGTAGTTAACATTTTATAAAATTTATTAGTAAAAACCTTATCAATTAAATGATCTCCTGGTATATGAGTATACTTTTACAAAGACAAATTATAGTAACATATTGATTAATTTAAAACAACAATTTCACTTCAACAACTATAATAAATACCTTCAGTATCCATTCAAGAATATCACCATGTTCGTACATTTTAAAAATTGACTTTGGACACAGCTGAGGAGCAACGAAGTCTAAAATAAATCTGGCTTTAGTGGCCAACAGACTACTGAGACTACTGGCTCTGCTAACCCGGAATTAAATAGCATTTACCTTTGCCAAGCATCGTCGAAACACGATGAGAAAATCCTCAAACACATCGCCGGTCGCTCCTGTGACGTCTTCCAATTCCAGAGACATTTTATCTTTATTAAAACTTATTTAACAAGATAAAAAAAAATATAAACAACTAACTATAAATAAATCACAGATAGATTTCTTCTTTGGAACTATATTATCAGATCAGTAGAAAATAAATAATCGAGTGTGCAAACCCGAGCGCAACAGCCAGGACGCGTGGAGTTACGCTAAAAGGCATTCCCACACTAACTAACCTAGCAGTTAACACTAGCTCGCGAGTCGTGACAAATAATTTCGATAATAGCTGGCGTGTACGGCCCGAGCGAAAACCGCTTCGGGACGGCTGTAAGTGGCGATCGGCGGACGACCGCGCCTCTACTGAAAATCACTTCGGATGGTTAATTTTGACCGATTTATCTTTTGAACTGTGACTTTTGATAATGAAATGTGTGAAACGACATCAATTATCAAGCCCAAAGAAGGCTCGCCATTTAAATTGAGATAAATAAGCGTTGGTACTGACAAATTTAGAGCAAATAGCGCTTCAAATATTATTTTTAAATCGTTGGACTAAACCTAAACAACGTCAACCTATAAGTAAAATATTATTATGTAAAACAAGTGTTAATCCTACTATGTACCCTCTTTTTTTGTACAACTATACTGACGGTATGGTGTAACAGTATATGGGGTAACAGATCGAAAGCGAAGTTCTAAAACTTTGTGCCATATTTTTTTTGTACAACAATAAATTAACTTATTAGCAGTTTTTACAAAGCTACTTTCAAAAACATGGCTTGACTACTATAAAAACAACTAAAATATATTTTTTTTATTTTTATTAGAACTCGGTGATACTGTATCAAAATAATCAATTCCAATGTTTGTAAAATAATAAGATATTTTATAAATTTTTCGATGTAGTTGCATCACAAAGATTAATAGCATTATATTAATAGTATATTAATAGTTTATTGAAAAATATATGATAAAAATCAATTTTGTGGTACTTTTGCAATATTTTTTATATATTACACTCTGTTGATAGATATTTTATATGTTAATCCAATTGTGAATGTAAGAAAATTTTGCAACACTATTTTCACCAACTTTTGACAAATGCTCGGGGCTTGGTACAAGTCTTCGGATTAGATTCGATTGATTTTTGCTTAACAATGAACTATAATTTGATAGGCTTCTGTATATAGTGTCTAAATATAAGGACACCTAAATGTGGAATGGAAAAATATTTGCTTTGGATGGCTTCCGAAGTTTCCAAATATTTTTTGTAAATTTTATATATTTATGAAAAACTCATGCTGCTCTAGGCTTTTTTATTCTTTTCTAGAAGTAACAGTAACAAAAGGAGTTCATATTCTTTTAATGAACGATTTGAAACATCTGAAGTCAATGAGACTAGCTCCACTACAAAAAATAAGGAAATGGTGCAAAAGTCGTTCAGCGCGAAGGCCATTTTTTGTTGACATAAATTATTTTTTAAAAAGCCTGGAAGTTGGAAAACCAGATTTCAGATTCCAAGAGAAACCCGCTACTGTTTATTAAGGACATGACCTTTACAAGAATTGTCCATCTTTACAATAATATTTTTGAGAAGGTATTGCCAGGTGGTAAAAGTGATAACTCAATTTTTGATGACGATGGGTAAGTGGATTACATGCAAGGTTTATAAGAGCCGCGCAAACGACGCAGCCGGCTAGTTACAAATATTTTGTAAATCAATGTCTTTGACTCCATGTTGTAACTATTAAAATAAAACATTCAAATTTGTTTAAACAAACTAAGCGTTTATATTTTAAATAAAATCACTCCATCACTGACATTTGTACTCAGATACGTCGTTTTGATAGCGTCCATTAATCAAAAATCTATTGTTTCGTTTCTTTAAAAATATAAAATAAAATATGCTTAATTGCCCATTATGGTTACAGATACAATGGTCACATTGTCATAATACGAATAAAGAAATAGCCTCAGCTAACAGTTTGAACTATATTGCTTGATAGAATAACTGGTGATAATGACAGATAAGTTACAGGACTGATGCGTCGTTGTAATACAATTGTTTATCGTGGAAAATTCTATTTCCGAATCAATTTACTATGTTACACTCGGGAGTTTTCCATTGCTGGTTTAATATTAAAATTCAAATATTAAATAATTTAAATTTTGTTATTGTTTTTCATTAATTTCATTAAATCGAATATTTTTTGTTTATCTAATAATCTTTTATTTAATAATTATGATGAAATCCGATATTATACGCATAGTTTATTTTACAAAGTATTATATATTAGTATATTTTTTATAAGAACGAAATTTGACTACTAAATGATTGTTATATAATTTAGTTCGATGAAAGTAATAAATTTAATAAAAACAATATGACTGGAAGAGATCTCTTATAGACATAAGTCCAGCTTTGTACACGATTTTTTTTATGTTTTTGTCTATTATGTATTTTAGTACAATAAAGACTATGTCAACATAAAGTTAGTCGATATTACGTTAGCAATAAAACAACACGATTTCAAATTGTAACTCACTATTATGTTTTGAAATCGTATTATTACTTTATTGGAACTAAAACAAAATTAGAGATTGACAATATTCACCTTAATAATAGTCATACATGTATGCGTGTGTTGATTGAGATTAAAATAAAAGATACTTTATATAATTACAGTTCATGTTTTATAAAGGACATTTTAGATTTTTTTTAACGTAACATGAGAAAATTTATATATTTTTATGATCATTTTAGAAGCGTAACATTCACAATATTCTCTATCATTATCAATGTGTCAGTCAGAAAACGTTATCGAAATAAGAGCATTGTTGGATTCTTTATTGAATACGCAAAATCACATAATATGATAATAATAAATCAAAATAAAATCAGCTTCACGCTATATCCCGCACACAGCAGGGCAGGCAGAAGGAACCTAGTGTTAACACACTCCGTTCCCCACTTTCTGCCGAATTCTGGAGGCATTGCGTGTTGAGTGGCAGAACTCAACGCCGCGCTTAGCCTCGACACCAGAGCGAAGAAATGCAAATATAAATTGATTTACTTAAGTAAATCAAAAGTTGGTTTTACAGTCACACTTCGTGCTGCTGCGCCACGACTGGTCTCAATAATAATATTAACACAATATAAAATATTGAACAATTATTATTTTATTACGTAAAACTAAACATATTGAAGCTAAATAGGTATCATGCGCAGTAGTTTAATAGATATTTATTGTAATATACATATAAATTGTATATATGTAATATTTAGCGAATTTAAAACGTCACTTACTACTATAGAACTTAGCGTTTGTAGTTGTATGGAACTCGTCAGCGACGGACATCTATGACGTAGTGACCATACAAAAAGCCCGCCCACAGCCGCGCCCGCTGATTCGATTGAATCAATTACTAAATAAAACGTTTCATGCCAGGGCTAGCGAACCGGGTGAAGCCGGTGGCGTCCGAATTGGATATACGATGGCTTCTTATTGAATGACTTTGAACTGGGTTCGTCGTCTTATGCAGGTACATTCTGAACCTTTACTTTTTGATGCCAATTTTTTTTTTAATATTTGTAGGGTAGGTTTTTTAGAAATAACATAAATTAAATTACATCAAGGCCCATAAATTATAAACGGCTCTCGAGTCTGAGATCGATCTTAAGATGCTGTTTTCATTCATATATCTTTCAATGTAAGCGGCATCTCAAGCTCGATCTTACTACATCTACTTGAGAGCGGTTTATACGAAGTAGAAGTTAAAAATTAAAATCAGCTTCACGCTGTACCCCGCATACAGCAGGGTAGGCAGAGCGAACCTCATGTTAAGACACTCCGTTTCCGACTTTCTGAGGCATTTTTCGAGGCATTGCGTGTTGAGTGGCGGAATTCGACGCCAGGCATTTTGCCAGAGCTAAGAAATTAAAATATTAATAAATAATAATTCATTCCATCGAGTAGGGATCGAACCCACAACCGCCACGTTACAGTCATACCCTTGTGAATCTGCGCCACGACGGCATTAAAATAAGTTCAGTTATGATATCTCATTTTGCATATCATACAGATTTTTTTATATTTTCACTAGAATAAGAACGCCAGCCAACCCTGAGCAAATAATCTAAAACTATAACAAGATCAATCTCTTGGTACATTGTATTATTCGTCAGATAAACAAATCATCGTCGAAGGTGACGGTCATCTTATCGTTAATAGTATTTATAAATATTTTAAAATGCAAATAGCATTTTAAAGTTGTTAAGATTATAAATTATATTATCTCTATTAATTTTTTTAAGAAAATATATTCCATATTTTATTAAAGATATTAAGTTTTATTAATAAAATAGAAATTTCTAACATTCAAAGTGTTATAATTTATACTAATTTAATAAAGCGGAAGAGTTTGTTTTTTTTTTATTTGTTTAAACGCTAAGATATCTGCAACTACTAGTCTGATTTACTTTTTTCTTTAGTGTGAAAGCTACATTCCTAAGGAATTATATAGGTTATAGAGCGGTATAATTCTTAGTTAGCTTAAATAACGAAATAACATTAATTAGGAACACCATCGTATTACTTTAACCGCGTGCGCTGCACAAATAGTTAAATATATGTAAGTACATTGTACTACAAAAATATTCAGTTGTTCTAAAAGAAAGTCCGCGACATCTTAAATCTATATTTTATAAAGAAGTCACAATAAGGCATTTTGTTACAAATGAATATTGAAAATTGCAAGTGAAAGTTATTCTATGATCAACAAAATTTTGTAGGCTTTGGCTTTTATAGCATGTAATTTGGACGTAACTTTTCGAGAAAATGTTAAATTGTTGTTAAAAAACAAGCCTAGGCTCGAGTCCCGCGGGGGGAGCCCTTGTCGCCGATGACAGCCAGTCTAGCAGCCACGTCGTGCACTTTCTCAGAATTACGAAAAATATTGAATATATAATAATAATAATGCAGGCGAAGCCGCTAGTAGGCCGCTAGTTATCTACAAGTTTTTTAAATTGTATGCCACATTTTAAAAAGTAAATTTTGTTATACGTCTTGACTCTCAGTTTTTCAAATTTTGTTGTTAGTAGTCTTTGTTGTTATTATTAATGATGATTGGTCAGCGGATGTGCTGATGGACAAGGAAAGACATACATCATAAACTTTTCCAAGTAATTCTAGTGCGCAGTGCATTCATAGCGACATCTATTTATGTCTATTTGTTTTAATTATAGCGTCATATAAGCATATAAATTAAAATATTTTATTTTTGGAACCTAAAGTAACCCTAGTATTGATATAAAATAAAATAATTCTTAAAATAAAATATAACTAAATGACCCGTCATTGGAATTTTTAAAAATAAAAAATAAATCTAGAATAGTAGTCGAGGAATTAATATTTACAAGCGCAGCATCGAGTTCTGCCTCAACGCGCTATAACAGAAGATAATTTAAAAAATTACATTAGGATGAGAGATAGCTGATTTCAATAAATATTATATCTATTTGGTTAGTTTTTTTGTAAATATCGAGTAGCTTTTTTAGCGCACTATTCTTAATTTTATCGCTTATCAATGTGCTTCAATAGATGTACTCCATAGCTGCGGATAAGTTTTCCATGTTCTAATAAACTCTGTTAAATATTGTTTTTCCGTTTTTCCGTGGGAGTAGGAATACCAACAGTATTTTAGCTATGAACATTGTTTTCGTCGTCGATCTTGAATAAAAAAAAACATAAACGGCCGCTTCCTTTGAGGCCTGTTTTTCAACTAAAATATTGCCGTGCGCCCGCACACGTCAATAATATTGACAATAACTTCCCCGGACATTGCCGTGACACAAACAGAATTTCTAGAAATCTACAATAATATTGATCAATATCGAAAAACCGGCCGCACACTCACTATATTGACAATACGTACTTTCTTGACAATATTATTGTACGTTTGCGGCCGGGCTAAGAGGTGTACCTTTTGAGGTCTACGGTCTGCAATAGAAGAGAACTGGCTGTTGATTATAATATATAAAACAACTATTGGAATCTACAAATCAAAACCTCTCTGAGCCAGCCAAGACAGAAGTAACATAAAATTAAATTAAATCAGCTTCACGCTGTATCCCGCACTCAGCAGAATAGGCAGAGGGAACATAGTGATAAGACACTTCGTTATCCACTTTCCGCCGAATTTTTTGAAGCATTTGCCTTAGTGCCAGAACTAAGAAAAGAAAATATTAAGAAATAATAATTCATTCCCTCGAGTGGAGATCGAACTCACAACCGTCGCGTTTCAATCACACCCCTGTGCCCCTGGGCAAATAACGCTAAAAGATATAATAAAAATAATACCGAAGTTGGCATCGACAACAAAAACCACGGGAGATATAATTTTTCTATTTTCTTTACTTTGAAGTGATTAAAATATTATTTTTTACTTTTTAGTCTTTGTTAAGTTTGCCTATATGGGCATAGTTTTGAAGCTAGTTTTTATTTATTTTTTGTTAAAAAAATATTTTTTGTCTCTACCAGGATGAGGAAATGATCTGAGAACGCCGTCTTTTGTTTTCTCATACGGGAATTATGACATAAAACATAAATCATAATCATAAAAGGTTAATGATGTTCTCGTTATGTATTTTGATTTTAAACAAATTTAAAAATCAACTATAGAATATATTAAACGTTTTAAGATAAAAAAAGGCTAGAAATTAATACATTATAATAGAAGATAATACAAAATCAGAGATAAAAATATTTTAAGACTATAAATTAATTTCTTGTTCTTTATAAGTTCTTTGAGGCCGGTCGTGGCGGAGCGGCACGAGGTGTGACTGCAAAATCGACTGGTTGTGGGTTCGATCCCCACTCGAGGAGATGAAATATTTACTTAAATTTATATTTCCATTTCTTCGCTCTGGTGTCGAGGTTAAGCGCGGCGTTGAGTTCTACCACTCAACACGCAATGCCTCCAGAATTCGGCAGAAAGTGGGGAACGGAGTGTCTTAACAGTAGGTTCCCTCTGCCTACCCTGCTGTGTGCGGGATACAGCGTGAAGCTGATTTAATTTTGATTTTTGATTTTTTTGTTCTTTATAAAAAGAATCTAATAATGTATGTATAGAAACATCTGGTTTGAGGTATTTTTTATATTATAATATTACCGAATATTTTATTAAACAATGTCAAGATATTGATCGATGGCATAGGCTGATGAAGGTAATCTTGCAAAATAATATTTCATTGGAATTGTATGCTAGGCAACCAGATAAGTCGCGTCTTAATATGTCAAACATATCAATATTTTAGTCAAGTTTGAGTGAAAGTACGCGAAATATTCTAGAAAACAAGATATTATTTTAGTGTTTCCTTGAGATTTAAATTTTAAAATAAAATTTAGATATTTCTTCGCTTTATTGCTTATTTATTTACATATTAAAAGTGTTTAATAAAACGTTAAATTCATACGATCACGTCGAATTACAACAAAGCATGAATAGACATAAATACACGTCTATTTTTGTATTTCAAAAAGTACGATATTCTAATTGTACTTACCGTAGAGTGACGCCAGAAATGAATTAAAGCATGTATGTCAGTCGCTGGTGCAAGTAGGAGGTAGTCCCGCCATTCGTCGTAGCTTATGTTTAAGCTGCCGTCCTGATCCATCCTGATGACAAATACATAAAATTGTAAAGTAATTAGTTTTCTTTATTTACTATAGTACTCAATACAAAACAAGGCTATTGAGGCATTCGAATAAACTTGCAGGGCAGCCCATCCTGGAAGCTATCCGTCCACTTAAAAAGAGATGAGATATCTTTGATGACTGAAGGGTCTGATATGCAGCAGACCTCGGTAGAGGCCATAGCTCCGATGGGAGCAGTGCCCCTAAGTGTTTAAAACATCCAGCAATTCTAATGTGTGTGTGTGTGTGTGTGTATAGTCTTATGACTGATTGCAAGATTAAAACGGAAAAAAAGAAGAAAATTTACTACATTATAATTTTGTAATTACACTGTATCCCGTATATAGCAGGGCCAAGCAAGGCAGTGAAAATAAAATCGCTTTGCCATATTGGCCTCATACAGCCTATAATCTATTCATTTTATATATAATATATTATCAATTATCACTCATGTGGGGAAAAAATATTACTTTTGTTTATAATAGTTTTATATAAAGATAACCCTCAGGGCCGGATCTATAAAGGGGCAAGCGGGGCAGCCGCTCCGGGCCCCCATAAATGAGATGAAAATAAAATTTGTAAGAAAATAATCTTTTTTTGTCAGAATACTATTAAAAACTGTACAGATTTTATATTTGTTAGGTAATCCGTAGCACATTCATATATTACTATCATTTTTTGTATTAAAAAAAAAACATAAATTTGAAAATTCAGTCAACCATTCAATTTCAGTTTCTATCGATGTTATTTAATTCGTAAATAGAAAATGAAATCATTAAAAAATAATATCTGGATGTCATTTTTTATTTGCTGTTTTCAATATTAATGAGTCTGGGGGCACAGCAGTCGAGTCCCCCCGCCAAGTCGAGCGCGAAGCAAAGCACTGCCGTATCATCTTTTTCTGAGATCGTTATGGAGTAGTTTCGTGCCCCTATTCGAGAACTTTTAAATTATCGTCTTCTAGTAAGCTATAGCACACACCAGAACCTCCAAATTTCAAACTTGTAGGTCATATATTTCCGAAGTTATGCGGAAGCAAAGTTTCACTATTTCGACACTGACTCACTCACGTACTCGCTCACTGGTCATCAAAATAGAACCAGTACTTTCCATAGACCCAGAGAGCTAAATTTAGTATAGGGGTAGGGTTTAATGCACATATAAAGGGAAAACTATCAAATATGAACATCAAAGATCTGCAGTACCAGGTGACCCTGGTGAGAAACTCGCTATTCTTCGCTATTGAGCATGGTGGGACTCTTCTATTGATGTACAAAAATTGTAGCTCTGGAGTGTTTGATGAAGAACCCTAAGAGCTTGGCTAAACTATGGCACAAATGGAAATGTCGTCTCAACAAAAATAACTTGGCCGTTGACTTGTACACACACGTTTATACCATGTGTAACGATCGATCACATAAATATTAACTATATTAATAAAAAAAAAACACAGTAACCTTAGACTTGGCTCGGCTTTACCGAGAGAGATTTCATTACAAACAGCTTCATCGAGACTTGGGCAGTTTTTTACAGGATGTCTTTGGTGAGATAACTTGTTCTCCGTGCATTTTTTAGAATAGCATAATACATATGTAGTGAATTCCAAAGTAACCTAGATTTTAGCGAAAAACGTGGCAAAAATTTATTAATTTAATTTTTAGCTAAACGAGAACAGCGATACACCCTACGATGTAACAGTGAGAGTGAAGAAGAACGTGCTTAGGTGGTTTGGGCACGTAGAGAGAATGAGTAACGACAAAATGGCAAAAAAGATTTATGAAGCAAGAGTGAACACAGTATCGATGCTACTGGAGGAAGGTTACGTAAAAAGCGTGGAGGACAGTTATTAAGAGGTCGATAACAGTGGACGAGGCGTTTGGCACTCCTCTTTACCTATCCAGCTAAACATAAAGCATAAAGCTAGAAACAATAATCTTGTAAAATAATTTTGATTTTTAAATCCTTTCTTCATATGTAGTCTTTATATGTTTTTAATTAAAACATATAATTTTTAATTAAAAAGTAATCGTTTTATTCAGAATTTAACAGAGCCCCTACTGCATCATGGCAACGCGGCCTCCATATATCTAAATCCGGCCCTGCCTATACTTACATGAATTCACCAAAGCGACAACACAATAACATATAAAAATAATAATTAAACAATATTCTTATATATTATGATTGGTCTACAAAAGTAACTGCATACAATATTTTCTATAAGTGCAAATTGACTTGTCCTTGTACTTTTTGTGAGATGGAAACCTAGTATTGTATAGTATGGTCTATTATGCAGGTTTTACCTACTGAAGTAGATAAATGGATTAAAGGTTCAACTTCAATCCTACTTTAGCTCTAAGATAATTAAGACATACCAGCCAATAGATGCTAATTTAATTAGATTTTAATCGTTAGTAGCAATGCAAAATTTTCCAGTTGAGTTGCAACACACAATTTTTTTTTTATATCGTCGACGTAGAGTGTAAACCAGCTAAGAGCCTAATAAATAAATTCTTAGGAGATAAAAATTGTTTTTAAAAAACTATGAGTATATGTTAATTATCAGAAGGTTCTTGCAATTTGGAAAATTTATTTGTATTTTGTACTATATGAAAAAAAAAATATTTTATTATTTATTAAATATATTATTATTTATATTATTTATTAAATAATATTTTAAACGACTGTATTTATAGATTATAGATTGTTTTGTGGATTGGATTTTTCTAACTGTAAACTTATTTATATATTTAGATATGGAGATGTTTTTAAAAAACCAAATCTTATCTAAAGAGGAATGATATCGTTCACAGCTCGTAGCATATGTGTATTACATAAAAAAACTGTGCAATGCAATAGTGAGTGCCATCTTATTGTAATTTTAGACATATTACTTATAAGGAGCAATTGCTGGTTAATAGGTCAATTCGATGTAATTTGGTACACCATTGTAGAAGTTTCATAATATTCTTTGATTACCATAAAGTAAAGAAACCTTGCGAATTAATGGCAGCGATTGTGACTCATGTTACTTTCATCACTATAGAAAAATGATTCTAAGTTCATGATATTATCATATGAATCTTATAGAAGCAAATAAAGTAATCTCCATGCTAATTTTCCAAATATTGAAAATTAAATAAAATTTCGCCGAATTCTCTAGGCATTTCGTGTTAAGTGGCGGAACTCAACACTGCGCTTGTTACTAAAGCGAAGAAATAAAAATATATACAATAATTCATTCCCCCGCATGGGAACCAAACCACAACCGTCACCTTTGTGCTACTGCACCACGACGGGCTCATTGTCGTATTTGCTTTTAAATATTGAATATATTTTAATTTTTTTTATTAAAATCTACATAAGCCAATCAATTTAAAAATAATGTCATGTGCTATGCTAGACTGTGACATCGAAAGTATAAATTTATGAAGAGTAGGTATATTATGTAATCTTATAGATGCAAAATATAACAACGAATAACTTAAGTTTTAACAATTATTGTTACAAAAAAATAATACAACGCGAATAACATGAATGTAGTCAAAATGTTTAATCTAAATATTTTTGTAGTAACCAGCCTAATATAATAATATTTCGTTTCACAAGCGTTTCTAAGACAATAAATTCAATTCCTTATAGTAAACCTTTTTTTATTAATAGTATTTATTCTTTTTTTTTTAATTAGTGCATAGCGGTAAAATTCATGGGCGTATCTAGAGATATTTTCTCGGGGGGGCCTGGATTTTCACCTTGAATAGTACACCATGTTTATGTAAATGTATTTTTTTTTAATTTTTCGGGACAACTCTTTTGTTAGTAAAATTTCTGGGGTGGTCACCATACAATATTCCGGGATGACCAAGGCCCACCCGGCCCCCAAATTTCCTACGCCCAAAGTAAAACTCAACATCGCATTTTTAAATAATACATAATATTCGCGTTTAGTTACACTTGTGCAATAAATATATCGCTGTGCTAAGTAAAAAATGTTAATAAATATAAATTAATAGATTAACTTGAAATAATAATATAAAATAAATAAAGAAAATATAAAAAAGTATTAGTCAACATTGGTTTAAATACCTTTTCAATAAATTTGTAGCTTCATTTCTACCAATAGCAATTCCTAAGTCGGCAAAGGCTGAAATAAGTTCTTCCAGGTCAACTTTTCCTGAAAAAAATAAATAAAAGGTGGATATTTTCTTTAGCTTCACATATATTCAGGTTGGTTGGCAGACGGAACAAAGTGTAAAGTCACTCTGTTCCCATTCCTCAAGTTCTGTCCAATTTTGAGACATTTGCATATTGAGTGCCGGAGCTCAATATGTTGCTTTGTCTTGTTAGCAGAGCATTTAAATTAAAGTAATTAATTCTCCTAGTGGGAATCAAACCCACATCCATCGCGTTTCAGTCAGATACTGTATTAACAACCAATTTATTTTGAAATTTTACATAGGAAAATAAAGTCAAAAAGACATAACATGTGATGTAATTAACTTTGAAATTCAAAATGTAAGGATGATAAAAACATATTTTCAATTTAAGTTTACTCACCATCTTTATTTTTATCAAGGTGGGAAAACTGCAACCTAAGATTTTTTTCATGCTCCCGGACATAGTGAATGAACTCTGACAATGTAACATCTCCAGCATTCTTTCCACTTTTAGCTAGAAATTTCTGAAATATTACAAATAATATTCTATATTTTTAGAGATTTTACAGAGTAGGCAGAGGGAACCGAGAATTATTTCCCAATTTTCCACTCTTTCTTCAAAATATTGCATGTTGAGTGGCAGAACTCAATATTGCACTTTGTCTTGTTACCAGAGAGAGAAAGAGGAAATAAAAAGAACTCAATACCCCAGTTAATGTACCACAGTCAACAATGGCCTCCATATATCATTATTTGCATAAAACTTAAAACTAACCTCTTATATAAAGAAAAATAATATCTATACTTATAATAAAATCGTAACTGATCTATGTCTGTACATGGAAGATGAATCGGAAAAGTGATTACTAGCGGCATTTATTGGTGAAAAAACAAGGATTTTTAAAATATTTATATTTTTGTCTGTGTGTTTGTTCTAACTACTAATCTCTACTAATCTCAGAGACAACTTAACCAACTTAAATGCAATTTTCACTATTGGATTTTCAAGATATTGCAAGTTTTGCAAAACATTTTGTGTATTATATGTTTTATTACAATCGATTCAGAAATAAAAATGTCATGGCAATTTAAAGTATGTTGCTTGATAAAATAGCTATTTTCTAAAAGAGTTACTTTATACATATGTTTCATTAATTGGCAAAATATTTAGTTTTCAATGTTTTGTTTTTTTATATTGTTTGTAAATTTAATATTTGTATGATGATAGAAAAAAAATATTGTATGATGATAAAAAATACAGAGATTTCAAGATTTAGTATTCTCCAATGTAAGTTGACCTCATCATTATAAAACCAATCATATTAAGGAAATTTTGAAAGATTATAATGTTATTTTTATTTTTGTAATATAATGTTTGTAATTATCTATACCTACATTTAAATAAAATTGAAGGGTCTTTCTGTGATTTCAAAGTAACCATGTTTTTTCAAGATTTAAATTACGATTTACTTAGTGCATTACAGTATAGATAACCATACTAAAATAATAAATATTTTTTTCTTAAACATACTTAAATATACATTCATACTGTTCAGGTGGGCGAAGCCATGTGGTAGCTGCTAGTATAAAATAAATCTTTTACAGAAGTGAACTTGAACAAAAACGAAATGTGAAAAACTAGATATTTTATCCTATTAGGTCTATGGTTTTAGTGGCAACAAGAAACACTTATTAAAGGGTAGTTTTATGTAACAAAGATCTGATTGAGTTTTCTACCGTCTTTCTTTTACATAAAATATATAAATTAAATTTTTATTCACTTCAAAATATATTAATTGAACTGATTGTTATTAATTAATTTATTGTATTAAATAAACTATATATATAAATAATAGTTCGCTAGAATATAATCAGCTTTACGCTGTATCCCACAAACAGCAGGGTAGACAGAGGGAACGTAGTGTTAAGACACTCCATTCCCCATTTTCTGCTGAATTCTGGAGGCACTGCGTGTTGAGTGGCAGAACTCAATGCCGCGCTTTGCCTCAACACCAGAGNGCTTAACCTCGACACCAGAGCGAAGAAATGGAAATATAAATTTAAGTAAATATTTCATCTCCTCGAGTGGGGATCGAACTCACAACCAGTCAGTTTTACAGTCACACTTTGTGCCCCTGCACCACGACTGGCCTCATTTATATTGTTATTTTTACCTGTAAAACTGGGGGAAGAGTATATTTAGTATAGCTTTTTAAAAAATCTTGTATAGCAAGTCCCAGGCAATGCTCTTCGCTAATCCCACACTCATTACAAGCACTGTCACACACCCTCATGGTGATACATTAAATACTAAATATAATGATTATTGATATTTATTATACTTTGGTATTAAGGATTGATATATTTCTAAGTATTCCTATATATATTACAATTGTGTACATAATTACTGATAGATTACATATTTATAGTCTATTAAAAATATAATATACAATACAATCCTAAGTATACTAATAATTAATAGACTTTAATTATTGATATATTTAGAATATAATTGATATGTGTGTTCAAAAATAATTATAAGTTTTTAGAGTAACAATAAATTAAATCAATATTTTTTTCATATATTTTAACGTACATAATTTAATTATAATTCTTGGCCAGTATTTTTTTAAAGTCATGAGACAAAAAAAAATTAAAACAAATACCTTATAAAAATCCATTAATCAAGTTGTCACATTAATAATAAATAGATCACGTGATTGCAATAAAAGAAAGTTAAATGCAATTAAAGCACCGTTAGATTTATGTTGAAACTATTTTAAATTCTAACCTCTGCATAGCTGCGATTGATGTGCGGGGCCAACTCCTTGAGAGCTACGGATAGATCGTGAATGTCAATCTTGCCATTTCCATCCGTGTCTAACTTAGAAAACAATTTTTCTAATCTTTCTTCGTCTTCTTTTGGTAATTCCTCTATTTCCAACGGCGGATGACACTGCACCATGGTGTCTATTGTCAGCGTAAGTACTACTTATTGGAGAACAAGTTATAAAATCTTCGTAGAGCCTTATGTTAACATACATTACTCCAGCCTAAATTAAATGTACGACCAAATTCATTTTTGCGGATTCCGACTAAACTTTCATTCAAAAGAAATTTTGACAGGTACCTTCTGGCTTCCTACTTGCGTACTGATAGTAATGGTGATGGTGTGAGTTCGCAAAAGTCTAACATAGTTAACACACACACCGAAATATTACGGCACTGCGGCCTGCGCTAATTTTTCTGGTGAAGTAGCGGCATCTATGTTTCAACTGTGAATTCAGGAATTTTTGTCTATTGATGTTTTAAAGGTTCAACTCCTTAACCACACTAAAAATGCTTATTGAAAATATTAAATACTTTAATAACTAAAAAAGTAGTAAAAGCATTAAGAAAAAAATATTTTGACAATATTGAAAAATCACAGTATCTTTTTATTTTTAGTAGGTACAAATTTATAAACCATAAACTACAAAATTACCACAGATTACAGAATAGAACCAATTTTAGCAAAGAGTACTAAAAGTTAACGATAGTTGGGGTTGCTTTTATGAAACAACTTAAAAGAAGCAATAAAATTATAGTACTTGATAAATTTGTATATCAATCAGCGTTGCCAGATTTTATTTCGATGAGAAGCGGGATTTTTGAACATTTTAAATAAAAAAACGGGATTTTTTTTGACAAAAAAAATCGTATTCAACCACTATTCAAAGCTTTATTTAAAATTCAAATATATGGATAAATAATAAATTAAATCTTCATCCATTTAATATTTTATCCGCTGTCCTTTACGCTTTTAGCGTGAAAATCCCAATAAAAATACCAAAACCAAAACAATATCGTTTAAGTACGTGTTTCGTTTTACTATATTTTATATGGAAAATGATTTAACAAAAGATTTCCCGCATTATGTGGAATAAACTGTAAAAAGCGGGACTGTGTATGTCCCGATCGTGACATTTGATTTTTGAGCTAAAAATCGGGACGTCCCGCAACACTTACTATCTATACTTACATGTAAAATATTTGAAGATTATAGAGAGTTAAAGTTAATTTTATTAATTGCGATGAACATTTCGTTCTCATTGACTATAAAATTTTTAATTGCATAGGCTCGACGAGACGACCCAGCAAATGCTGGAGGTGTGCCCAACCCGGGAGTCTCATGCGTCCCCTATGACGTCGCGTCCTTTCTTTGCCTGCCGTAGTCAAAGCAATGGTGCCATAGAAGGAGTCGCAGGTTGCCCCCGCGCCCTACTCCGAACAGGTCGTTAAGGTTGTTCACACCACTCTTGACTCTGCGACGTGCTTTGCAGGGTCCCGCGATTCACGGAAAATTGTAGTTACGGCGTCTCACTGCCAGTGGCACTCAAGGGGGACTATTCGGACGGCCTACATGCCAGTCCGCGATCCCCACATAAATCGTTTGATTCTCCACTCGAGCGGGTATCCGTAACAGGATTTCCTCAAGGTTAAAAAAATGAAAGAAGAGGCGAGCAGTATGGGCACACACTTTGGTCAGCTTCATGCAACCTCGACTCAGCTTGGACGAGTTCCAGTTGGTTTTTTGGCCAGAGTCAAAGGATTCCGTGAAACATGACTGAGCTCTTCGCGAGGTTGCAAGTGTGTGTGGTTACATACTTCGCACTGCGATTACCTTCGGATAATAGCACTTCGCATAAAAATACAATATAAAAGGTACTACGTTGTATGCAGATATCATAGCGTTTGGCGCCCCATACTCCCTGGCTACCCTGTTAAGAATACAGCGTGTGTACAGTTTTTATAATAGTTAGGAATGTTTAAAATACACATTTTGAGTAAATACCATATACTAATTAGACTCGTTGGTAGAAAAAAAAAAGTTTTTAGAAGACAAAGTTTTTATGTGTTTATTGATAAAAAAATACAAAATATGTGATTAATTTTAAGTACAACCAAAGAGAACTTTCTATTTGTACGACTGTTCATAATATAGTATAGACGTCGGCCGTCAGGCGCCCCCCTTTTGCTTGCGACTTAAACTGGATTATGAACTCTGAAGGAATTAAAATATTATTTTCTAATTTTTAGTTTTTGTTTAATTTGAAGTCGGTCCATTTTTTATTAATCAAATAACATTTAACTATTTTCTTTATTAAATAAGTTGATAATTAATCCCAATAACCGAACCGAGATAGAGCCGAACCTACGTACTCGTAATAAATTAAAATACATACAGGAATTACTATTATTATTATATAATTGTATGCAATGTATCTGGCACAAATATAATAGACTGTCACCCTATTATATTTCATTAAAATCACTTAATAATCGGTCCATCTTTTGATAAGTATGTTTTTCATACTTTATAATTATCCCTGTCCTTCTTTTTTCATTGTGTTGTATAGTGAATGAGAAGGACGCAAAATAGAAATTTGTCAAAAATCGAGGTAACTTTCATGGAGCTTCAACCAATAAATCCGTAGGGATGGCATTGCTATTATGTCAAAATGACAATACACAAATTGACTGACGTGACCGAAAGACTAAACTTTAAAAGTTAATGCGGGTAGACGCTAGTAGTTCGTTCTCATCGCAAAGTCAATCCTATTTATATAAAAATAGGGCAAAAACTCCAAAAATTATATATAGTTATCCAATTATAGGAATATAGACTCAACTACGTTGACTTAACGTTTAATATCATAATAGCATTTGTAAAGAATTGCTATCAAAACAGCCTAAGTAAAAAAAAATGAATAGGGGTGAACAAAAGCTCATAAAAGTTGGAGATTAATCGAGGATTTAAGCACAATATAAACGAAGCGCACACATGTCACGGCTCACGGTATACATATTGACGTACGTTATGGGCTTGTTTGTCGATGACAACAGAATTGAGGGTAAAATCATTATTATAAGTAACGTTTTTAATATTATAGACCACTCTAAAACAACTTATAAAAATAAAAACCCCGATCTTTTAATTTTCTATTAAAAAGAATTTAAAATTACACGCTGTACACTAGGCACAAGAAATCTACTGTTAACACATTCTGTTTCCCACTTTCTGCCGAATTCTGGAGGCATTGCGTGTTGAGTGCCGTAACTCTACGCCGCATTTTGCCTCGACATCGGGGCGAAGTAATAGAAATATACATTTAAATAAATATTTATGTTTCTCGAGTGGGGATCGAACCCACAAGCAGTCTATTTTAGTTACACTTGGTGCCCCTGCGCCTCTACTGGCCTTTATTAAATAAAAAATATACATTATTATTAGTAATGCGCCGAGTAGTGGTTACACCGAATAACCGAATACCGAATACTATTCG
>JAAIXJ010000237.1:386947-430736 GCA_013403705.1 Heliconius hermathena | reverse complement strand
ATAAAGCGTGAAGCTAAGTTAAGTTAAGTTAAGTTATGTATGTTAAGAAAAACATTATGATTTTACAAAAATTGGTCATTTTCATAATATTAACACTAGAAATAGGCATAATCTTGGTGCGCCTGTAACTCGGTTGCATCGAATTCGTAATTCTTTTATGGGACAATGTGTACGCTTTTACAATAGGATCCCAGAAAACGTCAGAGAATTTTCTATATCACGATTTAAAAAAATTGTGAAAAGATGTTTGTGTGTTAAGGGTTATTACCAAATTATATTAATATGTATAAATATGTATTTGTTTAAAATTGATTTTAAAAAAATAGGTCCCGCTGAGTTTTTTGCGCCGGTTCTTCTCAGGTCTGAGGCATTAACTTTAGTGAAATGGTGGTAAATTATTTGACGTTCAAAAAATGAATGTAACTTCTTATTTTGAATAAAATTATTTGAATTTGAATTTGAAAAAAATCTGCAAAGACTGCGTTACACACATGCTAAATTTTAGAGATGGTTTGGTCACGTTACGCGCCGGCCTAAGAATTATGTCGGATGCAAGTGCCTTGCTATGTCAGTCCCTGGAGTGAGACCTCTCGGACGCTCAAGAAAGCGCTGGTTGGATGTCGTGATGCAGGATATGAGAGCCAATGGTCTAACCACCGAGGACGCTAAAGACCGTGCAAAGTGGAGTAGATTGAGCAGGAAGGCAGACCCTGGCAAATAGCCGGGATCAATGCCAGGAAGAAGGAAGGAAGGAAGGAGTGGCTTACACTAGGTTACTCTCTGCCTACCCTGCTGTGTGCGGGATACAGCGTGAAGCTGATTTATTTATTTATTTATTATTACTCTCATTTCATTGTGTTTGTTACTTAAAATATATTTTTTATTAAATAAATAGATTAATTTAATTTTTTACAATAAAATAATATATCACAAAATCTTTAAAGGTGAAAAATATTTTATTTTATGTTTAGCTTTACATTTTATTACGCATATATTAGGGTAGCCAATGGCATTTTTTTTGATATCTTATATATTTTAGAAAATGCTCTATTAAGACTTAAAATGCGGTGGTTGTTTTCGGTGTGAGTGATAAGAGATTTTGTTGTTCAATTTCACCCTCGTTGGCCATATCCTAAACTTATCACATACATACATATGTAAAAATTGTAATATTATGGTGCATTAGCGCAGCGTAGAGTTCCGCCACTCAACACGCCATGCCTCGTCACCTATGTTCCCTCTGCCTAACATGCTATATGGAGACTAAACAACGAAACTTAAAAAAAACATAAGTAGGTACCTAATAAAATATGTTGCACGATATAGTTGCTTCACAATAGCAAGAACTCAGTTTCACATATTTAATACCTTTCGAAACTATATAGAGAGCTTAGAGTTTTAAATTAATTAAAAAACGTTTAAGTGCGAGTTAGACTTGAGCTAAGCCTCCGTACCAATTTTAGGATTGTAGGTCAACGTTAACAAGTCAACGTTTCATAAGTGTATAACTTATATACACTTATGAAAGTTTACAAATTTAAGTTTGCGAGGATATGAATCGTTATGTATGAAATGAACTTTAAATATAAATTTATAGTGATTTTTTTCTATGAAATTCTTTTAAATTTTTACTTTTACACACATTTATGTTGTAAATTTGATAACTGTAGGTTCGCAGGAAAACCTTGTGGATTTTAATTACACGGCAAATTTCATACATAATGCAGGAAAATCATCATTGATGCATAAATGCTCGTATCTTTTATTTACGTTGACTTAGTAGTTGACTTTTTTTTATGGAAAAGACAAGGCAAACGAGCCACTGGAGGTCACCTGACAATAAGTGATACTCCGCCGCCCTCAACCCTATGCAACACCAGAGGAGTAACATTTGCGTTGGTGAGGTACTATGTGGTTCGAAAATTCGGCGACAGGTAACAGGTCAAACAGTTCCCCAGAACATTCTAAGTGACAAATGCGAAGCGAGAATGCACAGCGAGGAATCTCGCTGATCAAAATGTCAAGCTATTTTGAACAATTCTACGTTGTATGCGATCAAATGCTAAGAGCTGATACTGGGGTACACGACTCCAGAGATGAGAACTATACTCTATATTATTCTGAGCGTGGATACTATACAGGGCCAATCGGTTCTTTGGTGTACAGTACTGTCTGGAAGCCAATGCCCAGTTTCTTTTAGGCTAACTTGACGTTGCTATCCAGACGATCTCGATACTGGTAGTCACTCCAACCGCTAAAGTCCAATATGCTGATACTGG
Organism: Heliconius hermathena; assembly: GCA_013403705.1. Lineage (NCBI taxonomy): Eukaryota > Metazoa > Arthropoda > Insecta > Lepidoptera > Nymphalidae > Heliconius > Heliconius hermathena. The sequence continues at coordinate 428,457 of JAAIXJ010000237.1, read as the reverse complement.
GCGCTGTTTTAAAGGGAGTTTTACCAAAAACTGATGACACCACATTATCTTAAGGGTTAACGCCCAAACTTGTGTTTTAGGTTAGGTTATTCACCCTCTAAGGAGACATTTCCAACGGATACTTGAACAGAAGGCACAAGTTTATTTCGACACTGGGTGACGTTTCTCCGAGAAAGACGTGCACGGCTGAAGAACATAGTAATGTACATTAGAATCCTCTAATATGTCATTGATATGCAGAAAAAATAGTTTGAAGGACAGCACGCAGGGGTCGTCCATCACAGGCATAATATAATCGGAGCAGAAGCCACCCACAGTAACCTTGATGCTGCGCCCAGTAAAAAAGCTGGCGAACCACTTGCATAAATTCTCAAGAATGAAGATGCAAGTTTTGCAAGGAGCGCCAGGTGCCACACTCGATCGAAGGTCTTGGCTATGTTCATACTAATGGCCATACTCTCTCCCTTACTCTCAATAGCCGCAGCCTAGCGGTGGGTTAGGTAAACCAGAAGCCTTATTGACATTGGTCAATATATTTATTGGCTTTCTATGATGGCCTCCATGACTTTTGAGAGCAGGGCGATGATAGCTTCGAAAGCTCGATTACGACACTAAAGTAGAATAGGGCGCGACACTGTCATTTACTGCGCCACTTTTACTCACGAATAGGGATCAAACCCACAACCATCACATTTACACTTACCACTTCCTCAAATTTTAGTGTAAAAATAATAAAAAGACATTATATAAAAAAAAAGCTTTATTTGTCATAACACTTTGTGTTTGCTCGATGCCGATTTGTAACTTGAATAACAATCCATGGAATAAACGAAATATTTTTTTTTAATATTATTTACAAATAATAAAATAATTACATACATAATATTACAATAATATTTACAAATATTATTTAATTAGGCATTTTTGGTAATTTCTATTTGCTTAGCTAATATTAGAAGAAGATTTGTAATTGTTTGAAAATGATGATTTATTTTTTTTTATATGTTAAGATTGTCTGAGAGCTAGTGAACATTTTTTTTAATAAAAATATTTTTTGACAACATTTATTTATAATATTTTTTTTTATTTTAACTAACTTCTCTTTAATTATAAAGTAATAGCAAATTTAAAATACATTACCGTTTGCTTATAAAAAAAAGAAATATTTAACTAACTACAAATTATTTTGGTACACCAGCTCTTAGACTATACATTGTAATTTATTTAAAAAAACGTTTTGTTTTTGTTTTTTAACTTATATAGACTGATATCTAGAAATACAATGATCAATAAATAAATGTATTTACCTACAATAAATAAAGTATTTAATCCACTATTTTAGAACAATATAATTATATATTCTTTCATTCTTCTATAATACATTCCGATAAACTAATATTTCAGTACTTCATACAAAATTAATTTACACAATTTTTATTTTTAAATGCTTTTTTGTTGTATTTTTTTCATTTATTACAATTAAAAGAAATAATCAGTAATAATTTCCTTATCACTTTCCGCCCTTTCTAAATCATAGATTATTAGTGACGAAAACCAATGTTAAAAATAGTACATAAATATTTGTGACATTTAAAAGTGTTACTCCACACTAAAGAAAGAAAAAAATCTTTTTTGGAAAACGTATAACGTTTTCTAAGAGGCGCGGAGTTCAAATCCCTCTACGTTCAAATCTTTATAAATATTCTTAAAAAGTACTAAAATAATGTTTATTTAACTAATAAACATTTATAGGCTATATGTTTACATGAATGCATATGCAAGTGTTGACCAAAGTAGGATTTGATTCCACTAAAATTTCTGAGCAAGTTTCATCACAACTGCGCCATCGTGATGAATATTTTTTTCAAAGTAATATTTTTTTCAGCCTCATAGTGGATTCCGCATATAGCAGGATAGGCACAGAAAACCTGGTGTCAATGTTCCCAGAATCTGACACACTATACACTCGGTACTGGCACAACCTGTACGCTTCCTGTCAGACATCACAAATAATTCATTAACAAATTAATTTAATTTAGATAAATACAGACTTTACAAAAAAAACATGAAGTTAATTTAGTAAAAATATATGTCACTAATATGTCTTTGTTTATAATAAGAACATTAAATTCAATGTCTCATATTTTAGGGCGGAGCACAACTCCAAAAATATGTTAAAATAAAAAAAATAATAAGAAAAAAAATACACATACATAACTAAATCCATTAAATATAATATAATAAGGTTTAAATAAGGTTTTATTTTTTAAGGTTATAAGGTTTTTTATACTATCAACAATAAGACAACAATATAACAAGCTTATAATTAGTGGGTACGTTTGAGACTCAAAAATAATACATTTATCATATTAAATACCTTTAAGCATTAATATCACACGAGTATGGCAGATGATGTAAAGGCATTACAAGATCGAAATTGTACATCAAATTTCTATATTATTAATGATAAATATTATTAATAATGACGAAATTCATTAATCATGCTTATTAAATTAATAAAACACGCTCTCTATGCTAAAAAATAAAAAATTAAGAATAAAATAACTTTAACACTAATTGGAACATAAACAATAATAATAAAAAGTTATTATTGTTAATAATAGTTATTATATAATAGTTATTTAAAATAAAGTTATATCAATGAATAGCAAATGTAATAACAAAACGACAATAACAACAATATACAGATATCGACAATTATTGATTAAAATGTGGAATTCAGCGCAGTTTTATATTTTATCTTATTACTATCAATAGAAATTAATTATTATAATTTACCTACATACATATTACATTGCAAAAATTAGTTAAAACGCTAAGCTTGAGAATAAGCTAAATTTGCATTAATAATTAATGAGAGGCATTTAAAAAATTACTTCTATCATATTATATAAATCGAGAAACATGCAAACTAACAGCTACATCATTAAACAAAGTTATAAGTTTTTGAGCTTTAAAAGTAGCAAAAAGGTTATTATTTAAAATGTTACTCGAGAAACTGTACAAAATGTAATTCAGTTATTTTTTTATTCTAGAAATATATTTATATTATTATTTTTGTTTCATTTATATTAATAACACAATAATATATTTTTATTTTTTTTAATAATAAGTTATATTTTACAGTTATTATAAAAAAATAATAGCAAATAATATAATAATAATCTTAACCTACCCGGCCTAGCTCCAATTTAGAATAAAGAGACGCTATTTTTATTATTTTTTACACATTTTTTTTAATATCGCAAAGCTTCGCTGTAATAATACTGTAATAAACTTCCTCGCAAAATTTATTGAAAACATAATTAATTTTTAATTACAATTATTCTCACTGATTTAACGTTAATTAACAAATTATTTATAGGTTCAATGGTTTCTAAATCATTTTTCGAGTTGAAACGCTGCCCTAGCTCAAACTACTGCGGATGCCCAGATCTGAAGAAGGAAGACGTTTCTTTTTTCCTAATAATTCAATATTTATGAATTTTTCAAATGAAGATTATAAAATTTTAAGATATGTAATATTTAAAGCGATGGTATGATGCTACAATTTTGCTTTCAATTGTTTTAGTTCTATTTGACTCGCTTTATAGATTAGTAAGAGGATTTATAGTTGTGTATATCCTTCAGATCGAGGTGAGGCACGGCGGCGAGCTGTGGTCGTTGCTCGGCGTCAGAACACATCGTCACTTGGATCCTCGTCCAGCTCACATAGCAATTTGCTACTGTAATAGAAGTAAAAAAAAATATTTTAATATATTTTATGCAAATTTTCTATGAGAATAAGTGTCTTTTGTTACCGTTTTTTTTTCGTTTGCGATTAGATCCAATATATGGTAGAATTGTTTTAAAATAATTGAAAATCATTTTTGTTATTATTTCGCTTTAAAATATTTCAATATAAAATTTGTTGTTTCGTAATTATTTTTTTTAGCTTCACAATGTATCCCGCACATAGCGGGGTAGGCACCCATAGTTCCCATTAAGACACTTCTGTGCCAACTTTCCGCCAAATTCTAAAAGCATCACATGTAGAGTTGCGGAACTCAACGCCGCGCTTTGGCTCAATACCAGAGGATAAAATATAAAATATTTAATTTTCTCGAGTGGGGATTGAACCCACATCTGTCGCGTTTACAGCCCCCCACGCTTATTCCCTTAAGTCATGATCAAATGACATTAAATATAGTCATAATATGCACTAGTAAGCAATGAATGAAAAACAATGCTATCAAAATGGATTTGTGGCAAAGACTTGAAACGTGACGATCTAGAAACGGACGTTACACACTGCGTGTCAACACAAACGTACTTGAAAATAATTAATAGTTCCAATATAACTACAGCAATGCTATGAAGCTCCATCACCAAACTTGAAACCGATATTCTTCCTGTAAGCCCATTGGATTAATTTATCAATGCCATTGCTAGTAAAAAAATATTAGTAATTAGGTAATACTAAAGATGTTAGAAATCAAATTTCTACTTACTCTTCTTTACTCGCAAATGATTCGGCGTGCACCCGTCTATTACAGGCCCTGTCACAGCAGTGGCAATGCCAGTATGCGAGCACACTAAGGCTGAAGATGAAGACCGTTGTGGGTAGCACCAGAGCTAGTATCAGACCACGTATTGTTGATTCCCAAGAGTACCTCGCCACCACCAGTTCTGGACGAGTCATGCTGTAGTAGCAAGGGAATATTTTAGGAGCTTTCTTCCCAGCGTAATCACTCGCAAATTCTGAACAGTTAACTCGTGGAGGATAGCCACATCCTTCTGGATTGATGAGGAATTTCAAATCTGTTGCATTCCATTCTTTTGGGACAGGCGCATCTTCAGTGAATGGCCGTCTTGCGAGGTTGACGCGGATTTTGTGACATTTTGTAGGTGTAGTCGTACATCCTTCTCGACAGGAGGCCCATGTGCAATTAGTTAAAGTTTGAGCGTAGACGTGTTCAGAAACCGCACATATACCGGCTTCTGGGGCAAATTCAGCTAAAATTGTTTGTATCGCAGGCTCTACCACGAATGGTATTAAAAACAAAAATGCAAATACAGCGAGTATAGCTGACGTGCCAAGGCACAGCGAAGTGTAAAATTTAAATCGCTCGAAGAAATGTGCAAGCAACTGCTCCCTTGTCGGTTCTAGGGGCTGGAACTCTGGACTGCCAGGTTCGGCAGATGCGCCCATAGGTAGAGTCGATCTCTCCGATGTTGCAGGCGAGAGACTCGTGCGAGATCTACTCATCGATGACATTTAGGGAGTTTTTTTAAGCAGCGCAGGAAGCAATTAGTCGTCTCTTAGTGAACTAGCCGGGCCCTCGCAAAGGAGGGGAACGCCTGGAAAGAGAGAAAATATAATATTAATCATTAAGAAAATAAAAATATAAGTGTATATATTATGTCTAGAGAAAAAATGTACATTAAAAATATATGAATTAAAGTTATTAAACGTGATGGTTATGGATGTGTTATATGTATATAATAAGAAAATAATTTACACTTCATATTTAATTTCATTCGTGTTCAGCGTATCATAAATAGGTCTGACATAAATTCTTTTCACTCATAACGTATTCATGTCAAGGTCAAAACGTAGCTTTCGCTTGCGGGTGCTTAAAATGAAATATTTTACTTTAATATGGACGCGATGATAATTTAAAAGCATATTGTGACAGTTATTATCCATGTACGGTGTTACCATATAAAGAATTTTCGGGCTAAAAAAGTATTCAATTTTAATTATAATAATTAAAAAAAAACAGTCACATATATTTTGCATATTGTTAAACATGTAATTAATAATTATTAACATATAATCCTATATTTATTATTTAGTCAATAGCTCACGTGACTGATCTCAGAGGGGAGAAACAGGATCGTTCGGTGTAGTTTGCTTCTCTGACGATGCAGCTCCGCATACTTTAAATCTCATCTTCGCATCTTCACCCACTTCAACTGTTGTTTGACACAACATCAAAGTAATACACGAAACTACCACTAAAACTGTAGGAAGCAGCAAAGCTACAATAAACTGACGGTAGGTGGCGTCTAAATCAAACCTAGCAACAACTGTATCTGGATTGTTTTCTGTATAAAAACACGGGAATCTTGCTTTTGCGTTATGATCTGTGCCATCACGACCATATGTTTTTAAGAAATCTTTGCATTCATCAGCAAGTGTATTTACACATCCTTCTAAGTTGATCATCAATCTGCTATCGTTGGCTAATGTTAAATCTAATTCAGATGGTGCTATTGATTTATTAGGTACAGCTCTCATAGTATATAAATATTGCAAATAGGTAAAGTTGGTCAGATCAGCAATTTCTACACGTGGCAACAACGCTGCATTAATACAGTCAACGGCAACCACCCCTGAAGTGCCATTATGAACAGCGTGACATGACAGCATAAGGACTTCTTCACCAGCATCCGTCCAAACCACAGTACCTCCTTCTTCCTGGGCTAATTTAGCACATTTAGCTAGAAAAACTCTATCGCCACTTAACACTATTACATTTTTATTACGAGTGGGAATATCGACACAGCGACGATCGCAATTATATGGTGTTCTTATTTTCCTACAAGTGCCTCGACTACAAGAGAACAATCCGTGCACGTCTATACAAGTTATCTTTCCTCTTCTCCCAGAACATTTTAACGGTGGATCCGTATCCCTGAAGGCGCATTCAAAAGCGTCGGTTATATTTATACACTTTCCTTCTGTACAATTGAAAGTGCCCGTCAAGTTCCTACACTCGTCGCGGATACAATGATATTTCTTTGCGTTCTCTTGATCGATACCGTAGCAAGTTTTATTTGCAGCACTACCGCATTCAGATAAAAGCAAAGATGATCCATTCTTTCTAACGTTTACATAGATTTGAATGCATGCTCCTGATGTTTTGCTCAAGCACCATTCACCACAGGAGCCCCAATCACAATTTTCTTTATTCACTGCCCTTGTTGTTGTACACATAATCGGTGTAGGATCGATTCCTGAAGCGATTGCTCGAGTGTAAGGCATGTATATAGCTACGGTTAGATATACAATAGCCACGCAGCTAAGAACTGCTGTCATTTGGCAAACACATATCGTTCCACATATTTTTTGGTCTTGAGGTGGTATTATCAGATCCTCAACGGGGGTGGGTTTCGGCATGGCGGAGACCAGCTACCTCTCGCGACCTAGCACCACTGACGTGTGAGGGTGTGGGGCGCATGCGCGGTGACACGATCGATTGAGCGCAGTGCAGGCAACTCCAAGTGCGCTATTTTTCTAATTGATGTCAATGTACGATGGCGTCACGATTATGAATAATATATTTACGTAATTCTTATAAAGTTTAAATGGTATCTATAAATAGATTATATTTTCTAGTTTTCATTTTGAACTATTAGTAAAGTATTAAAGTTTAAATTAAAGAATGTTTGTATTTATGTAACAATTACAAATTTTAAAAATAAAAAAAGCTTACATTTGTGATATTTTAATGATTTTCTCAACATTTAGTATGACAAAAATCATCTAAAAAATATCATTCACTTAAAAGTCGTTACAAATTTTCTAGAATTATTAATATTAAAGTAGGTGAAAAAATATATATTATCAATATTTTTGGTTTTAAATAAAAAAAAATAACAATAAAAACGTATTATAAGCACATTACACCATATTTAACGTACCAATAAATTACAGTACTAAATTACAAGATTCCTTTTTATTAATCACTACCGAACTTACCCTTCAAACAATTTTGCTTTCCTTACGCCAAAATATGGACTTATATAAAACAGTTAAACGACAAAAACAAAATAAAACAATATTTCTCACAATTTTTTCACAATATTTACAACAATTTCTACTAAAATCTCTTGCATACAAATTTCTAGTGTTTTGTTTGGATTCGTGTGAAGTTAGCCGCGTTTGAAGTCTGCGCAATGCGGGGATCCTGTACCAATCTGAACATAGCTCCAAGGCCACTGTCATTTACTTTTTTTTGTATTTTCTGTATATATATGTAATTTTATGTTATGAAATAAAAACTTTTTTACTATAGTTATAGTGTTTATATAAAGAAATACAAGTATTTTGGATTTTTTTTAACCAACGACTTGTACAACGTCTAAAAACATATTGGATTGTCAAAATCTTTATATAATATATATAGTAAATACAAAAATATCACATAAACATAATTAATTAAAAAATAACACCAATACTTCTGCAAAAAAAAGTAACTAAACAAAAACTACTAACTCAATAATCAACAGAAACTAAAGCAAAGCTGATTTTTTTAACTTAACAAGTAGAAAAATCTAAAATATAACCAAAAAAACAGTTAAACCGATTGCAAATATCACTAACCAATCGAGATTTTCAATGTATAATATCGAAAGCATTGTAAAACCACTTCACTTTGGGATCACCACACACGTGTATACTACCAACATTATGACGGGACTGTGTTTACTCTTTGTACCTAGAAGAGTGCGCGTGCGCGGGAAAGTGCCAAATTTCTTTAATATTTACTTCAATATGCAGCGTTTTCATCGACCTTTGTTGCGAATTTTCACTTTTAGTTACAGATACTACTAGAAAGTTCAAAAGCTAGATATAATTATAAAGGGAAAGTAAACTTTGATTTTTTCTAAGCCAGTTAGTTAATTATATATATTAGTCTACTAGAGGCCAGTCGTGTGTTATGAGTTCGAGTCCCTCTCGAGGGAATTAAATATTTCCTATTTTTTCATATATTCACTCTGGTTTCTAGGCAATGCGTGGCGTTGAGTTCCGTCACTCCAGAATTCGGCGGAAAATGCGGAATGGAAGTGCTTTAAGGGACAGCACGTGTTAACACTAGGTTCCCAAGTTCCCTCTGCCTACTCTGCTATGTATAAGATAAAGTGTGAAGCTAAAAAAAAATACTAGGTTTTATCCGCGGCTTCGCCTGTATATTTAACAGAATATAGCAAGAAACGATGAAAAATAAGAAATTAAGTAAGCACAATGAGTTACAGCAAAACGATTTGTCAAAAGACATACAATTTATACGATAAATCAGCTATTCAACATAAAAAATAAAGTATCAATTCAAACCAATAGTTCCCAAGATTAACACTATCAACCAAACAAAATCTTCAGCTTTATAATATTATCATAAATAGTATGAATAATATATAGGAGTGTCTTGACACTAGGTTTTTTTCACTGGTTACTTAATGCGAGAAATGCACTAAAATAAAAATATAATAAATGACTATTTATTTTTTTATATTTTAGAACAAATGAAGCAAAATATAGGTACGTATTATCGTAATACGTGTTCGAGAGAATACTGCGCAAATTCGACAAATTCTGCGCTAACTAGTAACTTCCGGCGGTTTCACATCGAATTAAATTAAACTTCCTGTTTTAAGAGAGACTCGTGAATCCCAAAATTAAATTATATTAAGTATACTAAATATGTAGTAAGAAGATTATTGTTTATTTTTATTGAAAATTCAAATAAAAAGAGTAAAAAAGTGAATAGCACAGTGTCTGATTAGCTGATCGACACTCAACGATTGTGGGTTCGATTCCCGCTAGGGGAAATGAATTATTTTCAATTCCTCACTCTGGTGACAAAAGAAGGCGCGGTGTTGAGTTTCGCAATTCAACACGCAATGTCTCGAAGATTGAGGAACAGAGTGTATAGAGAAAAGCGTATAGCTGCTATTTTTAATAATAACTTGGAGGTCAAGTATAGATATAGATAAACGCCCATTTCTTCACATATTTTTTTTTTATTAGAAAAGACAAGGCAAACGAGCGTTCGGGTCACCTGATGGTAAGTGACTACCGCCGCCCAAGACCCCGTGCAGCACCAGAGGATATACAGGTGCGTTGCCTGCCTATAAGGTGGGTTGGGCGCCGGAGCCCGGCATTACCTGATGTGGAACGCAGTGGCATAAAGCCACTACTTCACGCCGGTTTTAAATGCCGGGGGTGGTAATGATCCGATCGACTCCGCCCATGCGTGTTGCCATTGCTGGCGACGTGACTCTACCACACGTACTTTAGTCGCCTCTTACGACACCACCAGTACCAGGATGATCCTATTCTAGGCCGAGATCACACGGCACAAATTCATTAATCACGATTTTGTTTATTTATATATTACATAGTGTATAGGCCACGTAGAAGCCAGCCATGCCACAACTTTACAGCACCACTATACACATGACAGGTCGTGAGTTTGATTCCCACTCGAGGAAAATTAAATATTTAATATTTTCATTTACTCGCTTATTCACCAATGCCTCAAGGATTCGGCGGAAAGTTCGAGGAATTTGGTTTTATAACACAGGTTCCAAAGTTCCCTTTGCCTACCTGCAAGCAAATATTTACAATTCGATCAATACAATTTTATCTTTACGCTGTATTTATATAGTCTAAGGAAACTTAAGACTAACTGGTAAGAAAGAGCTTTTTTTTCCTTGAACTCGAAAATTTGCGTCCACAACATGTAAAAGCGAAACTGTTAAATACTTACTTTATTTATAAACTAATCATTAGTTATCTTATCTTCTTCCAAATTCGTATTAATCAAATTAAAATCTGGTTGTAACAAAGAGCAATATTTTAGATTCACGCTGTATCCCGCACATAACAGGTTAGACAGTGGGAACCTGGAAACCTAGTATTAAGACGCTTCGTTATATTTTTTGGTGTGCTTGTAAAAAATATGGATGCAAAATTCAATTTCATTATGTATTCCGCATAAGAAGAAAGTGCTGTTTTCCACTTTCCTCCCGAAACCAGATATTGGAAGGCTGTCACCAACAGATATTTAAAAAAAATCCTTCGAAGGATAGGATGTATAATTTTATGTATATGAGTAAGTTTGTGTGTAAAAGACACCGTCCCAACATTGTTAGATCTAGAATTCAAATCAAATTAGCTTCCCGCACTTAACAGGGTATGCAGAGCGAACCTAGTATTAAGACGCTCCGTTCCTGAAATCTCTAGGCAAATCTGCGTGTTGAGTGGCAGAACTCAACGCCGCGCTTCGCCTGGACACCAGAGCAAAAAAATGGAAAGATAAATTTAAAAAATATTTCATTTCCTTGAGTGGGATCGAACTTACAGCCAGTCGCGTTTTACAGTCACACTCTGTGCCCCTATGCCACGGCTGGCCTCAATTAAATCAAGAGATCTAGTATTACATTGTCTTATTCAGTCTAATAACCATTTAAGGTCACGCGGAGTTTACTTAAAGTAGTACCTGAGGTCTTTCCTCGATAATAAAGATATGTAAATAAAACTATTATTCTTAATAAAATCCAGTTATTTCCTCTTAGAACTGGCACTGCACAAGTTTTATTGAGTTTTTATTGGATAATCTCTTTACATTGTATAAAATTGAAATAATTGTTATTTTATTGAAGGTAACTACTTAGTTGATAAATAGTATTCTTTTTAGGGTTCCATATCTCAAAACATATAGGATCACTTTTTCGTCAGTCTGTCCGTCCGTCAATACCATTTATCTTGAGATCGCGTGGAGGTATCAGGCTTAAATGAATACCAAATATTAAAGTCTATGGTCCTTTCCCTAGAAATATCAATATTCTAAGTTAACCAAAAAATCTAGAGATAAACAATGCCAGGACAACGTATATTTTACGCTCTAATATATCAGTCGGGGCAAAAGTATTTTCGTATTGGGCATAGAAAGGAAAATATTTTTTTTAGGTATAATTTTTTATTTATTTATAATATGTAAGCCGTTTTGTTTGATGACTTGTTGCCATCTTATGGGTAGTGCTATGATCCCATTCCTTTAGAAATTTTGAGATTTTTGATTAAAAAATCTGACAGGTAGAGTTCACAGTGTTCTTTTAAGGTTAGCTTTATGCTTCCTAACGAGTTCTGAAGAGACCGAAACAGGTGTAAATCTAATGGAGCAAGGCCATGGCTACACGAAGGATGCATCAACACATCCCAGCCAAGCTCTCTCAATTTGCTGCGTGGCTGTAGATGAGTGCGGTCTGGCGTTATCATTGTGGAACACCACGCCCTTCCTATTTTCCAGCTCCGGCCGGTTTTTCTCAATAGCTTTTTTAAACTGATCAGTTGTTGACAGTAGATGTCAGAATCGATAACTTTACCCGGTGTCAAAAGTTCTTAGTGGATTATTCCTTTCCAATCCCATCATATACATAGCATCACTTTGTTCCGAGTCAGGCCGGGCTTTGCCACGGTCTGTGGGGCTTGTCCATGATTCAACCATGATTTTTTTCGCACATTCTTATCGTAAATCACCCATATTTCATCACCCATAATCAACTGTTTAACAAATGGTTCGGAATTGTTACGTTTCAACGAAGCATCGCAAATGGAAACACCTTGCATTAGGTTTCTCTCAGTGAGATCACGTGGTACCCAAATGTTTTTTTCTTGTACCTAGACTTTCGTAAGTGACGTAAAACTTCTTGTGATCAACATCCAGTTCTTCAGTAATGTCGTAGCTACTAGTTTATCGATCTTGCTCCACTTTCTCAAAGATGGCACTGATTTATCTGTGTGTGACAGGGCCAGGTCCAGAGCGAACCTCATCTATCACACAAAAAATTCCAAACTTGAAACCGCATTAGGACCGTAAACCGCACAAATTTTATTCGCGGCGTTCGTCGCATTTTTTTTTTAATAAAACTTTCAAATGTACAGAATTTCTTCGTCACATACGTTCATTTTGCTTGCTTGAAAAACAATTGCAAAATGGCGGGAGCTATTTTTTTTATTTATTGCATCTTCAGAATGTCACATTTAATAGTATTAAAACCAGCCAGTTACATTCAGTATAGCCAAAGAGGTTTGATTACTAATAATATATTCATGTGTGGTATGTATAGATATTATATTTTATTTATTTAAACCTTTAATCTATACTATTTGCACCCTATCCCTATTTTAATTTGCTATTTCCTCTGCATTAAGGTTGCCTGGCAGAGATTGCTACTAAGCAATAAGGCCGAATTTCGTACATTTATATTTTGTTTTTTATTGTATTTCTTTATCGTTTCTTGGGTGTACTTTTGCCCCATCGTATTAGAACCATATAGCACGCTGTGAAAGCTTAAAAGGAATGGTAAAGAGGATTTTTACAAGTTAACAACTTTATTAATGTATTTTTTTCCAGCTTTATATATATAGTAGGGTAGGCAGAGGGAACCTAGTGTTAAGGCATTTGGCTCCCCACTTCCCACCTAATTTTTCGAGGCATTGCGTATTGAATGGCGGAACTCAAAGTAGGGCTTTTGTCTTGGTGCCTGAGCAAAGAAATGAAAATATTAATAAATAATAATTCATTTCTCCGAATGGGCATCGAACCCACAACCTCGGTCTGGTGTCAAAGCGTCGCGTTGAGTTCCACCACACAACACAAAATGAAATTGTACGAAAAGTGAAGAACGGAGTCACGCTGAAAAAAACGTGAAGATGGGCTTTTGATTTTTTTTTAAATATTAATATAGATCTACCACTAGCGGGGAAACTCTAATGAAAATTACTAAAACAATTCAAATTCAAATTCAAAATATTCTTTATTCAAATAAACTTTTATAAGCACTTTTGAATCGTCGAATGAACATATAACAAAAAATAAAAAGCTACCACCGGTTCGGAAGGCAGTTCTGCTGAGAAGAGCCGGCAAGAAACTCAACAGTTGCTCTTTTCAAAGTCAATGGTATAATATATAATTTTATTACATTAACTGGCAGCTATCCTGCATCACATTCAATAGACATTAATTCCATACATGTTTATCCTCTAAATATTCTTGAACAGTGTAATAAGCTTTACTTGTTAGTATTTTTTTAAAGCTACTTTAAATTGTGGTAGTGGCAAACTTAAAATACACCGCGGAAGTTTATTATATACACGTATACTCAGACCCATAAAAGATTTATTAACTTTTTGGAGGCGAAAACGTGGCGTAACAAGTTTATCTTTATTTCTCACTATTTTTACTATGACACTGTACATTTTGCCGGACAAACAGAATATTATAATATACAAATTGTGAAGATATACAAATTGTGAAGTGTGAAGTAAAGATATACAAATTGTGAAGTGTGAAGTGAAGATATACAATAGGTTAAATGAGTATTATAGTATATTATATTGAAGCCAGTCGTGGCACAGGGGCACAAAGTGTGACGATAAACGCAAGTGTGGTTTTGATCCCCACTCGAGGAAATGAAATATTTATTTAAATTTATATTTCCATTTCATCTCTCTGGTATCGAGGCAAAACGCGGCGTTGAGTTCCGCCACTTAACACGAAATCCCTCTAGAATTAAAATTAAGCACTAGATTCCCTTTGCCTACCCTGCTGTGTGCGGGATACAGCGTGATTGAATTTGATTATTTTTTTTATATAGTATACTAGGAGACCTAGAGGCCACAAGGGTCAACGGACAACAATAAATCAATGAAGGTGGGAGTTGCGGACAGTTATTGTGTTATACACTTGTGATGATTGCCAGCAATTTATCATTTAGGCACGCTGGAACATTCCACATGACATGATTTTTGTTAGCATATGATTAAATTGGCAAATAAAATATTTTCTTATATTTATATAAGAAAAGACTTTTGTTACTGAGTTACTTATAGACACCACACGTACGAACCTACTCGATATGCATAGTTTAAGTTTAGAATGTACCTTATCTACACGTTCCATGTAGTCTTAATGATCCCCTACTAACAATAAGATAGAATTTCGCATAATATCTATAGGGAACGAGGAAACAAGCTTAGCACATAACAGGTTAGGCCTCCATTCTCATTAATATTCTTTCGTTCCGCCCTCTAAGCGGAATTTTAACCCCGAAATTTATTTTTAAGTGTCATGTATCCAAATAGTGTGGATGTTATTTCAGTTTATGACGTACTCAGTGGTTAGAAGCCAACCAAACCAATTCTAATGGCTCTACGTTGCGATTAAATTTTTCAACCTGATACTGGAGTGTACCAGTCCACAGATGACAATAGTACTCTATATGAGGCCGGACCTGGGCCCTATACACATCCAATCGATATTATGGCGTGAAGAACGGTCTCGCTCTGCCGGTGACAACCAGTTTCTTTGATGCTAACTTAGCCTTGCTGTACAGATTGACAATACTGACAGGCAGTCGAAGCGTTAAGGCACCATATATTGATACTGGGCGCTGCTATGAGGAGAGTATTTTGGGGGACTAGCGACACATTAAATGGAATATTTTTGGTTAACACACAAAGTTGTGTCTTCTGGAGGTTGAACTTAAGCCAATTCCTTACACTTCATGAAGAAACCTTCCCGAGGGATACCTCAAAAGAAGACACAAGTTTATTTCAGCTCTGGTCAGCGTTTTCCCGAGAAAGACTTGCACTGCCATTGTGCAATGATATTTAGAAAAAAACAGCATAGGGAACAGCACGCAACCTCGGGAGACGCCATCGTTTACGGGGATGTATTCCGAGTAAAAACTGTCAACAGCAACCTCGATGCTGCGCCATCCACTTGCATAAATTCTCAGGAAGCCCTTGAAATTGAATTGAAGTTTTGAACACTTTATCGAAGGCCTTTATCATGTCCAGACTAACTGCCAGTTAGTCTACTGTAGCAGCTAGTCTAAGTCCAGTAGTAGTTGAACTGGAGACGTTGCGTGTTGATTGGTGGATCTCTACACCGCGCTTGGCCTCGACACCAGAGCAAAGAAATGAAAATATAAAGGTAAATAAATATTTCATTTGCTCGAGTGGGATCGAACCTACAACCAGTCGATTTTACAGTCACACTTTGTGCCCCTGCGTCACGACTGGCNCGTTGAGTTCCGCCACTTAACACGAAATCCCTCTAGAATTAAAATTAAGCACTAGATTCCCTTTGCCTACCCTGCTGTGTGCGGGATACAGCGTGATTGAATTTGATTATTTTTTTTATATAGTATACTAGGAGACCTAGAGGCCACAAGGGTCAACGGACAACAATAAATCAATGAAGGTGGGAGTTGCGGACAGTTATTGTGTTATACACTTGTGATGATTGCCAGCAATTTATCATTTAGGCACGCTGGAACATTCCACATGACATGATTTTTGTTAGCATATGATTAAATTGGCAAATAAAATATTTTCTTATATTTATATAAGAAAAGACTTTTGTTACTGAGTTACTTATAGACACCACACGTACGAACCTACTCGATATGCATAGTTTAAGTTTAGAATGTACCTTATCTACACGTTCCATGTAGTCTTAATGATCCCCTACTAACAATAAGATAGAATTTCGCATAATATCTATAGGGAACGGGGAAACAAGCTTAGCACATAACAGGGTAGGCCTCCATTCTCATTAAGTTCTCATCTTTCGTTCCGTGCGGAATTTTGGAGGGAAATCTACGCCGCGCTTTATCTCGTTACCAGAGATTGACAAAATGAAAACGATAAAATAGGAAAAACACATAATTTAGCTGAAATTTAAAAACGGAATTTTAAATTTTCCGTCTTAAAATCCACGCAAACAAAGGCGGCGACAAGTAATATTATATTTTAAATAATGAAACGCTATGGTATCACGGTACAGAAAATGATTGGAAAACTACTGTGTACACAATGGTTAGACGGTGAGACTATATTACTTTCAGAAAGTGTATGAGGCCTTCTTGACGTAGTGTTATAGCATATTTCTTCATCAAGTTGTCGTGGGTTCGGTCCCTATTTCTCAAGAAAAGCTAAAAGAAACCCCGATATTTATTTTTAAGTGCCATGTATCCATATAGTGTGGATGTTATGTCAGTTTATGACGTACTCGGTGGTTAGAAGCCAACCAAACCAATTCAAATGGCTCTACGTTGCAATTAAATTTTTCAAGCTGATACTGGATTGTACCAGTCCAGAGATGAAAAAAGTACTCCATATGAGGTCGGACCTGGGCCCTATACAGAGCCAATCGATATTATGGCGTGAAGAACGGTCTCGCTCTGCCGGTGACGAGTTTCTTTGATGCTAACTTAGCCTTGCTGTACAGATTGACGATACTGACAGGCAGTCAAAGCGTTAAGGCACCATATATTGATACTGGGCGCGGCTATAAAGAGAGTATTTTGGGGGACTAGCGACACATTAAACGGAATATTTTTGGTTAACACACAAAGTTGTGTCTCCTGGAGGTTGAACTTAAGCCAATCCTTTACACCTCACGAGGAAACCTTCCCGAGGGATACCTCAAAAGAAGACACAAGTTTATGACAGCTCTGGTCAGCGTTTTCCCGAAAAAGATTTGCACTGCCATTGTGCAATGGTATTTAGAAAAAAACAGCATAGGGAACAGCACGCAGCCTTGGGAGACGCCATCGTTTACGGAGATGTAATCTAAGTAAAAACTGTCAATAGCAACCTCGATGCTGCGCCATCCACTTGCATAAATTCTCAGGAAGCCCTTGAAATTGAAATTTTGAATACTTTATCGAAGGCCTTTATCATGTCCAGACTAACTGCCAGGTTCTTTCTCTTGCTTTCGATAGCCGCAGCCCAGCGATGGGTTAGCTTAACAAGAAGACCACCGGCTGAGCAACCATGGCGGAATATTTTTACATATTGACGCTCATTGATCAATCGGTCATCCGTCTGATAAACGAAGAGGTAGTTATTTATAATACTCTCCATGACTTTTGAGAGCAGGTGGGTCATAGCAATAGACCTATAGTAAAAAAGTAGTATTCATACTATTATTATTATTTTGAAAGTATGTACAATTTCTACAAGTACAAAACTAAGTGGACACTTAAAAAAAGGTAATTGAATAATATGCTTGGGAACCTTTATCTATAATAATAGCTTCTGTGTGCTGCGACAATCTCTACCTTAAATTGTTCAATACACTCTTATCATTTTTTTTCCATTTTTCACTCAAAATTCAATTAAAAATTTTAATTAAATTAAATTAAGAATTTGATATAATGTCCACTTATTTTTGACGTGGATTGTACATACAGTAGTACTACTACATTAAAATCTATACATATAAATAAATATAACGTACTTGTAATTTAGGAAAGTAGTATTCTTTAGCCTCACAAGATTAATGTATGCTGATGATATAAATGAAAAATTCATATTTTTTTATAAAATACTAGTTATCGTCCACAGCTTTGTTTGCTTGGTCCTTAAAAGCAAAATGGAAAATACTTTTCCAATGATTTCCTACAGTCTCTATTGTACCTATATTTAAAATTTAAATATTTTAAGTCCAGTAGTAGTTGGACTGGAGACGTTGCATGTTGATTGGTGGAACTGTACACCGCGCTCTTGGCCTCGACACCAGAGCAAAAAAATGAAAATATAAATGTAAATAAATATTTAATTTCTTCGAGTGGGATCGAACCTACAACCAGTCGATTTTACAGTCACACTTTGTGCCCCTGCGTCACGACTGGCTTCAAATTTAGAATTTAGTGTTTTTTTTTTAAATTCTCCGCTACAGCGTGAAGCTAAATTAAGTTAAATTATGTCAGAATTTCTAGCCATAACTAAGCAAAAGTGTACAAATTTCACTTGTAAGTGCCTGTAATATTTTAATGCGATAATAAGTTTCTTTGTTTGTAACAGTTTCATTAAGTTAACTATAAAACCGATCATCAGAAAATTTTGTTGTATACATATTATAGGAGTTAAAGGATATTATTGTATTTAAAAATATATATTGATAAAATATATATATATATATATATAAGAACCAATAATTTAGTTGCTATTGGCATATTAGATTTTAATTTAAGAGGAACGTGAAAAAGTTAGTATTAATAACCCATAGCGTAAGCATCTTAACAGCCTATTAAAAAAATCAAGAGAAAGACATTTTAAAAAATAGTATATGTATTATCAGAAGTTTTTTATAATTTCGAAAATTGATCTGTGTTCTCTACTATATGAAACAATAGTCAATTTAAAATTCAATTCATCAATTTAAAAGCTACTTCAAGAACTAAAAAACATAAAATAACTTAATAAAGAACTCAACACCGCGCTTTGCCTCGACACCAGAGCGAAAAAATTAAAATATAAATGTACCCCACAACCCACAACCAGTCAATTTTACAGCCACACTTTGTGCCCCTGCGCCATGACTGGCCTCAACTAGTAAGAATTTAGTTACAATATTTGACCAGTGTAAAATTAAAGTTGTTTAAAATATTAAATTCTATTTTGCTTAAGTATTGGCATCGACTTCAAAACTATCAAGTAGGTAGCACATTTTTATAGGACATAATGATAATTATTTCGCAATGAACAAAAATAGAATTTCGTAAATTGGCTCAGAAATCTCGGTGTAAACGGTGCACGTACATAAAAAAAATATATTTTTTACCAACCGAATTGAGATCTTCCTCTTTTTTGGAGTCGGTTAAAAATGAATTTAGTAGATTTACTCTCTAAGTATGAAATATTTACTTAAATTTATATTTCCATTCCTTCGCTCTGGAATCGAGGTTAAGCGCGGCATTGAGCTCTGCCACTCAACACGCAATGCTTCCAGAATTCGGCAGAAAGTGGGGAAAGGAGTGTCTTAATACTAGGTTCCCTCTGCCTACTCTGCTGTGTGCGGGATACAGCGTAAAGCTGATTTTTTTTTTACTTTCTAAGTAGACGATAGTACGTTACAGTAAAATGAAACAAGACTCTTATGAATTATATCTATGTTCTTGTTTTATTATATCGTAATATAACATCATAATATATCACTTTATAATAGTACCTATACTAAAAAAACCCAAGACTTCTTTGTGATTTTTTTGTAACTAAGAACATTATGTTAATCGATGAAAAAAAATTGTTAGTACCTACTCAACGGATTTTTTTCGTCCATGCCTTTGTCTCTTGTTGTTTTATGTATTTCTTAGTGATATCTTGAGGTTTTTAAACCTTTACGTGATTTGTTAAATATTTTTTGTTCGGCTTAAGTAAATTATGAGGCTATCGTGGCACAGTGGTACAGCGTCTGACTGTATATCTACGGTTATGGATTCGATTCCCACATGAAAGGACATTTATTATTTTCGTTTCCTTGCACTAGTGACAATATACAGCAATAACTTGATAATATTGCGTTCCACAAGGTCTCTTTTGCTTACTTTACTATGTAAGGAAAACACCGTAAATAAAAAAAAGTTAAAAAAATCAAATCAAATCAGCTTCACGCTGTATCCCGCACACAGCAGGGTAGGCAGAGGGAACCTAGTGTTAAGACACTCCGTTCCTCACTTTCTGCCGAATTCTGGAGGCATTGCGTGTTGAGGGGCAGAACTCAACGCCGCGCTTAACCTCGACACCAGAGCGAAGAAATGGAAATATAAATTTTAAGTAAATATTTCATCTCCTCGAGTGGGGATCGAACCCACAACCAGTCGATTTTGCAGTCACACCTCGTGCCGCTGCGCCACGACCGGCCAAAAAAAGTTAAATTAAACAAAAAAAATAATATTCTAGAAACGCGTAGTGTGAATATAAAATGTATAAAAAACGATTAATACAAGCGCAGCCCAGATCTTTCTGGAGTGTACTTCACATGCTATGAACATTTTCTAACCGACTTCTCTAAAAAGGAGGTTATCAATTCGACTGTATTTTTTTTTATTAAGTAGGTATATATATTTTATTTTCACTTATGTCTCATAACATGAATGATTGGAATATCGATTCAAACTCGAAAAATTATTTCAAACTAGTGTTAACACATACTCTCTCCTTCTCTCTCCTCTAACCACCCAATATCATCAACTCGAGTGGAAATTGAACCCGCAACCGTCGCGATTACAGTCAAACTCATTGCTACAATTTAAAGTTTAGTTTATTAATTCCTATTTCCTATTGTATATATTTCCTTTTATCTCTTATGCTAATAGCAAAACTATGATGAGAATTGCAGAATTTTTTTTTTAAAGTTTTTCTTATATAAAAATCATTTTAACATTATTATTTTTTTCATCTAACACGAATAACTAAAAGTAATCTGAATCTTTTATTGAAAATCGTTTACTGACTGTCGCCACACTCTCCGGCAGAGTCTGTTACGGAATCAAAATACTTATTACTATTAGTTGAAATTTAGCATGTATCCCAAATAAGGTAGGGTAAGCGGAGGGAACCTCCGCGGAAGAGACACTCCTTTCCCCAAATCTTCGAAATACGAGGGCGAGTTGAGTAGCGCAACTAAACGTCTTCTTACCAGAGGGGGAAGAAAATAAAAATGACTCATTCTCATTTGGATGGGAACCCTAAGGCCAGTCCTGGCGCAGAGGCACAGGCGTGCGACTGTCAATGCGACGGGTTGCGGGTTCAATTCTCACTCGAGCAAATGAATGCAAAGCGTTCATTTCCGCCATTCAACACGCAATGCCTGCCTAGTAAAACTGCCTATCCGCTATGTGCGGGGTACAGCGTGAAGTTTAAAAAAAAGAATGGAGACCCACCCGTCACATTTAAAAAATGTCCAAGTAAACATTTTCTTAAACATCTTTCCTCATCTGTTCGCTTCTAATAAAAACTTTTAACTTTTTTACACGGCCCTAGCAACTTGGACACATAAATCATATTCATTAGATACAAAAACGTTAACTGTTTGATTTGTTAACTAAAGAAACTGGTTGTGGTTAAATCCTACTAATAATATAAATGTATTCAGCGGTTCTGGAGATATTAGAATATTATATATATTATTCTAATATCTCCATATATATATCGAAGANATATATATATACATACATACATACATACAAGATACACGCAAAAACATAACCCTTCCTTTGCAGTTGAATAAAAAATATTTATAGATACCTTCTACATATAAATAATAAAACAGTTCTTTTACCGGGAATTAAAACAGTCACTGTAAAGTGTTAGATTTTACAGACAATTCTTTGGTTCCATTTTTGTTTTTCCCATTTAGTATCCGCCAAAAAAGTGCAAGGTTAAATTACGCCCTATATCCTCTTAAAAAATGATAAAAATAGAAAAAATAAAGTCTACTATTATTTTGTTGCATTATCTATCACGTATTTTTTTTACTGTCACACTTTTTCCGTCATAGCAGAGTAAACAGAGAGAACCTATTGTCACTCCATTTCATCCATATAAAATTATAAAAAATATATATTTTATAAGAAATTAATATAGCTTAATGAAAATTATGATTTAATCGGTACCAATGAATTTTAACATGTGTAGTAAATTGTAAAACATAAAAAAAATTGATTGATCAACCAATATATTATAAGAGTAGCAAAAAATATTTTTTTAATTAAAAAGAATAAAAAACCTGGTGAAGTACGAGTCAGTCTCGCCAAACGAGGGTTCCGTACTAACTTTATGATTCAAGTCAACGGGAACATTATTATGCTAATAAATCATAAGTTAGGTATATACTGTACTATGATATACCTAACTTATGATTGATACTGTAAGTTTTTATATGTTCCCAAATTTCCTTCTCTACGAAAAGTGCCTACTAGGGTTTAATGACGCGGCAAATTTCTTATAAAATGCAACAAAAACGATGCATGAATACTTGTTATCTTTTGATTGCATTGATTTAGGATTTCAACTTGAAGGTACCGTAGACGAAGATATATGAATGTTATGTTGATATAAATGTTATTGACAGACGGACAGACGGACAACAAAGTCATAGTAGAAATGTTCTGTTTTTTAGGTTGAGGTACGGTACGTGCGGAACCATAAAAATGTCTAAGCAAGTTTCTATGTGAGATAATTAACGTGATAATTTGTGTGATTTTATTGTTTCTAGTACATATGCTAATGGAAAAATATTTAAATAAAATTTTGTAAATAAATATGTGAATTTATAACCACCATTTTTAGGTAACTAATAGTTTTATTTTTTTCATCTACAGTATAAGAATACAAAATTTTAATTTAGAACTTTTTAGAAGTTCACAATCTTTTTTTTTATTATTATTTAGGATTTTTTGAATGTTTCACGAATAGAAGATATTATAATCACCGTACGTTTTAGTAATTTATGTTTTATAATTGTATAAATTCTAGAAATTTCAAATAGAACTGACAATTTATTATAATACGTAACATATTTTGATGTAATATCCATGACAAGAGTATTTTCATGAATATTTTGCTTGATTTTACTTTTTCTAAGACAAATGAAAGATGTGCTCTGAATATACAACAATCTTCACACAAAATAAATAAATCAGGTTCACGGTGTATCCCGCACACAGCAGGGTAGGCAGAAGGCCCCTAGGGTAAGACACTCCGTTCTTCACTTTCTGCCGAATTCTGGAGGCATTGCGTTTTAAGTGGCAGAACTCAACGCCGCAATTTGCCTCGACACCAGAGCGAAGAAATGGAAATATAAATTTAAGTAAATATTTCATCCCCTCGAGTGAGGATCGAACCCATAACCAGTCGGGTTAATAGTCACACTTTGTGCCGCTGCGCCACGACTATATTAAGATAATGATTTTGATCAAACGAAATCGCAGTCTTAAACTTATCTAAGTCAAAATCTCAAAATCAAACTGTAAATTTGTAGTACTATTATACAAACATTTTACCAAGACATAAAACAAAATATACAATAACCTTTTTATAACCTATCTTAATAAAAATATATGAAGAAAAAAAGACCAAAATCCTTCTGCGTGTATTTTTTGCGGTCACAATAATATAAGCATCTGCTTAAATTCACCTTAATACTTCGAAGAAGATAATAAGAAATTAAAAAAGGTGATTTGTTCGTCTATTTGTGGATGTTATTCTTAGGAACACTGGTAGTTTACGAATATACCTTACTTCAATAAAAGTAACTTTATAAAATTATATCTTTTTTTCTTAGTTTCACGCTATATCCCGTACACACCAGGGTAGGCAGACGGAACCTAGTGTTAAGACACTCCGTTCCCCATTTTCCGCCAATAACTGGAGACATTGCGTGTTGAGTGGCGGAACTCAACGCCGCGCTTTCCCCTCAACACCAGAGCGAAAAGTGAAAATATAAATGTAAATAAATATTTCATCTCCTCGAGTGGGGATCGAACCCACAACCAGTCGATTTACATACACACTTTGTGCCCTTGCGCCACGACTGGCCTCAAATTATATCTTAAGAGCTATTTATTATAAATACAAATTTTATCTTCCAAGACCTTATTGGTCACAGTTATAATAAAATAATGAGTTTAAAATTGATATTCTATAATAATAAAATAGGGTCGTTAGTATTATTTTTTTTTATTTATGGTTACTGTTTTTTTTAGTTTGGACTCAAGCTGCTAGCTACTATTAGCATCTGTACAAAAAAGTCAGTCATATATTTTTTCACTCCCTGAGAGGTTTGGAAAGAATATGTAGTGCTGTTCATTGTGTCTATCATCAACCTCTTCACATGTTAAATGAAACTATTTTAACCGGATTAAGCGTATATTTTGTAATTTTATACATTTTTGGAAACCCGACGTTTTGAACACTTTGCAGTAACGGGTAAACAAGTGACCACGGACTAAAACCGGTTAAAATAGTTTCATTTAAAATTTGTAATAATCTTGAAAATCAAAGAACTCTTCACATGTTCCAAGAGTCCTCCATCTTATTTTTTTTCTAATTTTTGTGTAAAAGTTTCATACACACCGAAATTTTAATAATTAACTTAGGACTCGTTCTTATTTCCCCCATAACTGAGGCAGAGATGAATTTAGCGCTCGGGAGACTGAGGGCCAAAAAGACAGCCCCAGGACCAGACGGTATTTCAGGAAAAGTTTTGTGTATCATCCTGGAATACCTAGGCGATTATCTCCGGGAACTGTTTGATCAATGCTTCTTGACTGGACAGTTCCCGAAGATATGGAAGGAAGGAGGACTATGCCTGCTGCGGAAGGAAGGTCGACCTCTGGACTCTCCTTCCGCATATAGGCCTATTGTGCTGCTGAATGAGACGGGCAAACTCTTGGAGAAGATTATTGCCTCTCGTCTTATTCAGCACCTAGACGAGGTAGGTCCGGGTCTTTCAGAGGCTCAGTTCGGGTTCAGGGCCGGTCGGTCAACCATAGACGCCCTGAACGCCCTGAAAACTCGGTCGTTGGCTGCAACAGCAGAGAGAGATGTACTTCTCGCCATCTCTTTAGACGTGGCCAACGCTTTTAACAGCCTGCCGTTTGAGATGTTAAGAGAGGCACTCCGCTACCACAGAGTGCCTCTCTATCTCCGGCGGCTGTTAGACGACTACCTCCAGGACAGAGTAGTCTTATGGATTGGAGGAGATGGTGGGATCGGTCGACGAAGCGTAGGTTGCGGGGTTCCACAGGGGTCGGTGTTGGGCCCGCTACTGTGGAATCTCGGCTACGATTGGCTTCTACGTTGCAGTCTTTTCCCCGGGATGAGTGTCATTTGCTATGCCGATGACACTCTCGTTACAGCCCGGGGATCGAATTTCGAGGAGGCCGCACGTCTAGCCGAAGCCGGCATCCACCTCGTCATAGACCGTATCGAAGCGCTGGGACTGAGGGTCTCAATGCCCAAGACTGAGGCCCTCTTATTCCATGGCCCGCGTAGGGGTCCCCCTCATAGGGCTACTCTTCGAATCCAGGGGCAGGAGGTGGAGGTACGGACTCAGATGAAATATCTGGGTCTGACCCTGGATGGACGATGGTCGTTTGCGTCGCATTTCGCTCAGCTTGCGCCGAAGCTAGTAAACACCGCCGGGGCCCTTGGCAGACTTCTGCCAAACGTTGGAGGGCCGGATTCTCCATGCCGACAGCTCTATGTCGGCGTGTTGAGATCCATGGCTCTGTATGGTGCCCCCGTGTGGGCAAATTCTCTCACCGCTCGCAATAAGACTCAATTGCGGAAAGCACAACGGGTCATAGCGGTGAGGGCANAAAAAAAAAAAAAAAAAAAAAAAAAAAAAGGACTCGTTCTTATTTGTTTTATCTTTTATTTAAATAAAAGTAACTAACATTTTTTTATTGAGCTTAACCTTTAATTATTGACGTGCGGTCTTACAGGCCGCTAGCCTTTACAAAAATCCTATGTACTCCAATTCCTCGCATGCTCCGCTGCTATGACGCTCAGTAGCTTCAGTTTTTGTCAGGAAAAACGTCTTCAGAGGCAGAGGTTGCGTTCTCGGCAAATTTTTGGAGTTATTTTGTTTTAAATTGCGACTGTGGTATATGAGACCGCACGTCCATTATTTCCATACAAAAAAATCTCATTGTGATTTATTTTGTTTCAGGAAGTACCAGCAATCAAAATAAAAAAAAACCTGTTAAGTGCGACTTAGACGCCATGAGGCGTCCGTATCTATTTCAGGATTGTAGGTCAACGCAGAGTACAACTTATAAAAATTTACCAACTTAAGTTTGAGCGGACCCGAGTGGGAATATAACCCACAACCGTCACAATCACAGTCGCACATTGACTGGCCTCTCGAATACATAAGTAACTTTAATAAATAAAATATAAGCAAAAAAATCAACATTATACTTGTTCTTTATCACTCAAAAAAATAGAATAAAATACAAATAAACAAAATGTTCACGATCCACGGGACACCTCGTTATCCTGTAAGAAGGATCAACAGATTGACTATAAAAGGAGCGATCTGTGAACAAAATCACAGTTGTGTACCGACTTGCATCATGAAGACATTGATCGTCCTCGCTATCTGCTTCGTCGCGGCTCAGGTAAAGTTCACATTTTATTAATTAACCTATGTATTTTCATATACAAAGTACAGGTTCTCGTGAAATGGTTAAATTTTGAGGATCTGTAACATGGATTGTAGATAAAAAATTAAGAGTTCTTGATCTATATGACAATGATTTTTATTATGTATTAAAATAATCATCTTCAAAATTATGTTATGTAAATCATTATCAACTGGACAACGTGAAAAAATAAACCAATTGAAAAATAAGAGCGCGTTGCGAGCGAGCCACTTTGCGACGTTGAGTTCCGCCACTCAAAATACAATGCCTCGAGAATTCGGCAAAAAGTTGGGAATCGAGTGTCTTAACACTTGGTTTTTTTTGCCTCCTCTGCAATATGCGGGACACATCGTGAAGCTAAATATATTTTTTTAACTAAAGCTTAATTGCACAGGCGCTGACTGATGAACAGAAGGATAAGCTCAAGAAGCACCGATCAGAATGCCTTGCTGAAACCAAAGCCGACGAACAATTGGTCAACAAGCTAAAAACAGGCGACTTTAAGGTAATATATACCTACATTCTAATAATATATATTTCCACATTTTTTTTATCATTCTTTGTATTTTTTTATATATAACTACTTCAAAATAAATTATTATAATTTCTTTTTCATAATTTTCTTCTATAGCTATCAATTTCAAGTGAACTCTAATTCACGTCACAAGTTAATAAATCTCTACAAGTCTACTTTAAGCTTCGGGAGCTTTATCGAGAGGCGCAAGTTCGAATCCTGTTAAGTTTAAATTTTTATACCTTTTCTATAAATAATAATGAGTATATTTTTAATATTTTAAAAGTGTTATTCCACACTTAGGAAAGAAAAATACTTATTTAGAAAACGTATAAAAAAATTTAATGTAGCGGGATTCGAACCCGCGCCTCCTGGAAACCGACCAGGACCTGGACCAGGATCTGGTAGTCCAGTAGACACTTACGCTATTTGACCTTAACGCTGACGTGGTAGTCTTCTGGACACTTTCTTCTTCCCTGTTTGCACCGGTGGGCTACCTGCGACCACTTGTGAAAACGGCGGTGTTTAGATTTGAAAATCATTGATAATAAACCGAATTTTGTATTTCGAGGTGTCTATGAGACTACTACGTCTGTCGCAGAGGGTTAATTAAAAATAAATACATGTATACTCAATAAAAAATATATTTTATAGACTGAAAATGAGCCTTTGAAGAAATACTCCCTGTGCATGTTGATCAAGTCCGAGCTGATGACCAAGGATGGCAAATTCAAGAAGGACGTCGCCCTCGCCAAAGTACCAAATGCAGGTCTGTTGAAATTATATGAATAATATCTATAGGTATATATGTAGCAGTTATATATTTATATAATAATTTTAAAGTTAAAATATAAGCTGCTTTATGCATATGTATAGCATGGTAGGTAAATGTAACCTAGTGTTAAGACACTCTGTTTCCCACTCATCACCCAGTTTTTATAACAATCTCGACACCCCCAAGTGGGGGTCAAACCCACAATAATCGCGTTTATAGTCAGAAGCAGAAATAATTTACCGCGGCTTCATAATTATAAGAAAACTGTGATAGACCACTTTGTAACTATCTAAATTCTAAAATCCTTAATACTTTTTTTATTCTTTTAATAGCGGACAAACCAGCAGTAGAAAAGCTGATTGACTTATGCTTGTCCAACAAAGGAAATACTCCTCACCAGACCGCTTGGAACTACTCCAAGTGCTACCACGAGAAGGACCCTAAGCATTCAATTTTCCAATAAATCACTTATTTTTGTCTAAAAATCGGTCAAATTGTTAAAAATTGTGTTTTTTGGTTGTATTTTTATGTATTTTTTCGTTCGTATGTTCACTCTAGAAAACGTAGTTACCATGCGCCATTTTGATTAATAAATTCATATTCGTTTTAACTTAATGTAAACTGATACTGCCTGCACGAATTTAATTGCAAATAAAAATTTTAATCTGAGTTTGTGATGTTTTTTACTAAAATTTTAATCCATAATATAGACGGTTGAAAGGTTATTTGGTATAAACGCCATTAACAAAATGCCGTTTAGACCATCGTTGTTATCCAAGCCGTTTTAAATTTTAATTTAAAAAAAAAATTGAGAAAATGATTAAGCCGTCACAGACTTAATTTATACCATACAAATAATTTAAAAAATATATTTTTGCTGTCTATTATTCTTTTTAAGTGCCCCTATATCCATTTCAGTCAAAATAACTAAATGCACAGGAAAGATCTCTATATACAATAAAAAAGACAAAATATTTTGACTGTTTTATTATACATAGAGATAATCACATATAATATACTTACTTATTTAGAAAACGTATAAAAATTTGAACGTAGCGAGACTCGAACCCGCGCCTCTGTTTCCAGGAAGGCTTATTCAATTCAAATAAAGTAACAAAAAATCTAATTGATTGTCTTCATAATTTTAGTGACATCGATTTGCATTTTTATAAGAGATCTCTATTTTTTTGAAAATGTAATGTGCCTATGTTGGTCAGTGAAGATGGAGCTTTCTAATAGTGAAAGAATTTTTGAAATCGGTCCGGTAGTTTTTGTGCGAAAACAATACAAACATACATACAAAAATATAAATCTTTCCTCTTTATAATATTTGTATAGATTATATATGCATTGATTTTTTCTGCATCTTTTTATATTCTTTACATGATTATACAAGTATTTTAATGTCTTTTTACCCGACTGCTTACTTAGAGTTATGCTTTTCGCACGTATCTTGAACGTATTTATATAATATTCTTTATTACCTTATATCTACAGAACCGCTAAACGAATTTACATAATTGAGATATAATAATTTTAATAAAGGTAATATTTTTAGTTTTGTATTTTATTAAATAAAATACACTTTATTTAATGTAAAAAACATATACTCCAAACTTATTCAATAGTAATATTTTTTATTTCAATTAGCAATCATACTAACTAATTTGCCAGTCTTCTAAGGCAGTCTTGCGGAAAAAAATAAACAAATTAAAATCTTCTCAAACAAAAACTTAAATGTGTAGGAATAATTAATCCTCATCATGTATGCGAGCTTTACACATATCACATAATGTATGACTATACTTGTTACATAAAAAATTTTGGCAGTAAATGCAGCACTTTTTGGTTTTGCGCCTTGGACAAACCGCGCAGACCCCATTTGGTTTTTCTTGTCCTGATATCTCAGAATCTGGTACAAAACGTTTAATCACTCGCTGTAGAGGATATGCAATGTTTTCCAAGGTGCTTCTTCTTTGGATACAATATTGTGAGCTCTTGTCCGTACCTTAGAACAAATTGGATTATAGTTCCACTTTGTACTTCCATTTTTGCCTATGTAACACAGCTGATTCTCCAATGAAATTGAAGAAACCTCACCTTCTTCTTCTGATGAAGATTGTTCGGTATCAGTGAAATGATGACTGTGTTCACTGCTTCGATCACTTTCAATATCATCGGCTCTAAAAGACGGATCCTCAATGTCTTCCTCCGAATCTTCTTCCTCACTCAACCACGCCAAAATTCTTTCATCTCTTCGATTCAACTATAATAGATAATAGATTTCTATGACGGTAATTTAAAACAATAATATTACATAAAAGTAGCAGTAAAACTATAAATATGATGAAAACAAACAAAAGTAATGAAGTAAAAAGTACTTACGTCGACACCCGCGCGATGAGTAAATCGCCGCTTGATGGTACACGGAGCAACAAAACTTCTCATCTGAGCGACTACCGCACACTGGCAGAATGTGAATCGTATCCAGGGGTGGGGGAGGGGTTAAAACTCAGCTACCGGAAGAATGATGCCCGTACGCATAATTTTAACAAAATGGCGCGTGTTTCAAATTTACTGTGAGCAAAATGCTCATAGCGCGAGTGCTCGCGGGTTAAATAAGTTACCTTAGAAAAAATTTTACTTGGTGGCGGTGCGACGCACTCGTACTTAGTGAAAAAAAAAATTAACTTTTAATGTCACGATTTTTTTTTGTATCAGGCAAGAAGGTCTAAGCACCAATATTACTAACAATAGGAAAAGGTAAAAGAAATGTAAGTTCTACTACGCAAGTAAATAGGAACAAGAAAAACTAATTATGATTTATTTATTTTTTTTAAAAACTAATTATTCTCGAAGTCACATGGTTAAATGAGGATGTCAAAATAGTTTAAGCAATATATTATTATTAGATAACACTCAAATCAGACTCAGGTTCAATGTCCACAGGTGTTTAAACCGAGGTTAAGTACCTCTTTTTTTATAACGTGATGGTAAAAATATTAAAAGTTATAGTGAGGTATAGGGAGTAGAATATTTCTTTGATGATGTTGCTATACAAGGTTTTTGTTAAGACGAACTACTAAAACAGCTACTCAAAGTTTCCATATTAAAAATAATGTTAGAGTTGATTATCTCTATATATAAAAGGACATGTACCTGACTGACTGAGGTAAGACGCACGTACAGCCGTAACCGCTGTGCGTAGAAACGTGAAATTTGGACAGATGTTTATTTTCACAATCTGGACATTCACTAAGAAGGGATTTTGAAAAATTTTAACTCTAAAGGGATGAAATAGGAGTTGAAATTTTATATGGAAAAAAATTAAATCGGCACCGATTTTTAGAAAAATTGAAACAGACTCTTTAAAATATCTCATTGAACACCTGTTTCATAGTTTTATAGAATTCAGCCCCTAAGGATTCAAATAAGGGGTTGAAAGTTTATATGGAAAAATCTTTAAATCGCCACCGATTTTTATAAAATTTTAAATTCAGACTGTTAAAAATATTTTATTGAACACGTGTTTCGTGGTTTTTTAAGAATTCACCCTTAAGGGTGCAAATAAGCGAGTGAAGCTGCGCGCGCCCACTAGTGTTAAAATAATGTTAGAGTTGGTTATCTTGATATTTGATTTGATTGATGAAAAAGATATGATAAATATAAATTGGTGTTTAGACTATTTGTAATGCATTGAATACTTTGTAACACAAGTACTTATTGTTTATTATATTGTGTTGTTCTGTTCACATTTTCAATTAATAAATGCATAAACATTTTTTAAGTCATAAATATGTAAATAATAATAATTAATTAAAATTTTAATTATTTTGACCTAAAATATCAGCTTCACGCTGTACCCTGCGTGTAGTAGGCTAGGCAGAGGGAACCTAGTGTTAAGACACTCCGTTCCCAAAGTAAATACTATAAAAGTAATTAAAATAAATAACTACATAATGCATCTCCAAGAAGGGGCTATATTAGCACATTGATTATCCGATGAAATAGAAATACCAATGGCTCCAACAATAATAAAAATACATTAAAAGCCAGTTTAGGAAGTTAAAAGTATGCCTACCAAGTGGATCTTTACTACAACAGGTTTAATAATGTAAGCTGTAAAAAAGTATAAAGTTATCGTTTTTTGATTGAGTAAACGAAGTTCACATTGAATTGGTCAAAATAAAATCATATTAGCAGAATTTGAAAAAAATATTCGTAAAGATATTAAAAATAAAGAAAAAAATTGTAGATCTTGACATAAATAAAAAAATCAGTTTCACGTTGTATTCGGCACACAGCAGGGTAAGAAGTAGTAGTGTAGTGTTAAGACACCCCGTTCTCCACTTTCTGGCGAATTCTGGAGGCATTGCGTGCTGGGTGGCGAAACTCAACGCGGCGATTTGCCTCGACAACAGAGCGAAGAAATGAAAATATAAATATAAATAAATATGTCACTTCCTCGAGTGGGGATCGAACCCATAACCAGTCGAATTTACACTCATACTTTATGCCTCTACGCCGCGACCGGCCTGAGATCCTGATGTAGACTTAAGTAACATAATACAAATTGTTCAGGCCCAATCTATGGTAATTACTTGTAGATTTGAGTGAATTCAAAATATTATTTTGTATAGTCAGTTTAAAGAAAATAGTCGAGTACAAGTGAGTCTATATCCTAGCAAAGAGACAGTATGTAGGAAACATTCAACTTATAGGAGTATGTACTAAGTTTATACTTACAAAGAAGATGCTGTGAATGTAACTATATATGGAACGTAATCCATCCTTGTTACAAAATTCATATTAATTGTTTATGATCTTGCGTAGAGAAAATACACAATATACTTCGTATGCTTTGGGATTCCAAAATAGTTGATGATAAAAACGTTTTTACAACTGCTTTTTAATTTCGGTATGAATAAAAATAATGAAATATATGACGCAAAAGTGAGAATTAAGAAAGGTATAGTGAAACCTTGATTGGTCTTCAAGAATGTTTTGTAACAAAGTGAAAAGTATGAGAACCTTCTGAAGTGGATATGGTTGATGATAGTAGACGAGGCAAAAGATGAATGCAGGGACCGTAGCTTTTTTGCATTGTTTTATCTGATTACTCTGTTTGGGTTAAAATTTTTGACAGAACTAAAGTCATGTTTTTAAGATAAATAAGTATTTCGAAATACATTTAAATGAGTAAATGATAGAAATAATGAAACGTAACGGTAAATTCTTTTAATGTAGTCTTATAAAAAATCTTAGCTTGTCTATAACCATCAACACACATTAACAGTTCATTTGTAGGACATTTTCGAAGACGACGTTAGTAGAGTCCGAAAAGTCAGAGTCAACTCTACTACAATATCAAACCGACTTCAAAATTATAAAATATTTTTTAATTATTTTTGTTTAACAAAATCAAAGTACGTTTTACGTTATGTAAAATTATTTTTTACTTTTTAAATCGTTGTTTGAAGTCGGTTTTCCTTTTTGTTAAAAATTAATTTATTATTTATTAAGATTTTAAGTGATGGGTAGACCTAAAAGGACGTTTCTCAAGTTAGTGGGTGTCCTATGTAAAACTTGAAACTTGCAGCATTATGTATGCTAACATTTTTGCGTGTTGACAAGAACGTACATAAAAAATATTCGGGTGAATTGGGTATCTCCCCCTTTTTTGACGTCGGTTGAAAATGAGAACATTCTTTTTTTTTATGGTTAATAAGAAATGCAACGATGAGGAATCTCACTTCTGACACCAATTTTAATAATGTTTTTCCTTATAATTATTATAGAAAATTATATTTTTTATCAAAAAAAAAACAAACTTGTTCAATTTCAACCGGATCTTACAATCAGAACCTAACCAAATTTTCACCAAATTATCCTTGAAGTGTATTCTTTCCAATAAAAAAACAATCATCAAAATCGGATAGCGGAATATTGAGCTACTCGTTCATTTGTCGCGCACATACTTAATGCAAATTTAACATTTACGTGATTTTCTTACACTCACGTTTCGCTGGCGTATAACAGAGTCGGTACCAAAATTGCATTGTGTACGGCCAAACGCGCAGCTGTGCTGACGTTTCAACGTCTCATCAATGCAGCTAAGGCTCCGTTAACCCTGTTACCGGCAGCAATACGCCTTTCCACATCTATCTCGTATCTTCCATCTCTACTGAACATACTTCCCAATTATACCACTTCATTCACTTGTTCTAATATCATACCATTTACACTGATCTTGCATTCCGTCCTTTCTTCATCTCTTTCAAAAATCAGAACCTTTGTCTTACTCCCATTGTAACTTCTTATTTTGAATAAAATTATTTCAATTCGAATTTTGAATTTGACTTAATGAAGTACAATTATTAGTTTGTAATATTTTACATGACTTAAAAGCTTGATTTTTTCTGAGCTTCAATTCCATTTGACCATTGACCTAAATATTTGGTTTTTATTTCATCTTGAGCCTCCACGTAATCTCGAGATAGATTTAGAAGTGGACAACAAAGTAATCCTATAAGTGTTATGTTTTTACCTTTTGAAGTGCAGAATCCTAAAATTATCGAACCAAGCACTTCTGCTTTAAAGTGACCTTCAAGGCCAACGTCCCCATCGCAACGGCAGGCAAAAATATCACACTTGTGTCAGTTGCGGTCAAGCTATATGTTTTCTGTGCTTTAAGCTAATTTGTAATGATTGCCATTAGTTTTATGCTTATTAAATCTATGTCAGAATTTTTATGTTTTAAGTTTAGAAGTTCACTTTAAAGTTTCAGAAGCAAAATTTTACGTTTGGAATTTTATGTTTGGTAAAGTGTAAACTTACAGATAAGTAGTTTGAAATTTAAGAAGATGTTTTAATTGTTTTGGTTTCTTTTTTGATCTCAGGCAAATTAAGGACTGAATAGTGCCTTATATTACATAATTATAAGCTCAATACATACGTAACCTTTTAATTTATTATGTCTTAAAGATATTTAACCTAAAATTACTAAAAAAAAACCTTACAGTTAACTATAATAATATAGTAATAGCGGTGCATGAGACTCCGTGCTTATGAATATGTTACAATATTTCGATGTCCACTGTTAACGGTTAATAATGAAAAGAAAAAGAAGACAATATAGAAACTTGTCGCCGTTCTCTAGCAGCGGTGATGTGACGGTGAGAATGAAGAAGAACGTGCTCAGTCGGCTTGCACGATCAACGAATGAGTGATAAAAAAAAGGCAAAAAAGCTTTATAAACGAAAAGGTGAAAAAGGAATCTACAGAGATTGTAGCGTTTTTGGCGCTCCGTTCTCTCTGACTGCCACGCTATACTAGAAATACAACGTGAAACTAAGAAAGAAGAAGAATATAGAAACTTAAACTTCTTTCTTAAATCTTATTGGCAGGAATTGGCACGAAATGATTATTCGGTGAAATGATTATTGATTAAATAATCATAATGAGTTTAAATATCAAATAGGGTCATTAGTGTTTAGATTTTTTTTTGAGCTTTTTTTTTTTTTAAATCAATCATCAGTATGAAAAGTCAGTGTTAAAATTTATTTGTATCATCGTATTCCTTGAGAGATGAGTGGAGAAGAATGAGTGGAGAAGTTAGAATGACAAAGTTAAAATTACTGAGTTCGTTGTCTTTGCCTCATCATATATGACCTCGAAGGGTCCTTTAATTTTTACTCTTTATCTTTTAATGTTCCAGTTTAATAAAGGCCGTCGTGGTACAGGAGTATGCCACCAACCTCTTTACATGTCTTCACATGTTGTGAAAGAGTCCTTCATATTATTGTTTTTTAGTTTTTGTTTAAGTGCCTTGTGCACAGTTTTTTTGAAAACCTATTTTGAACTCTTTAGTATATTTTAAATCTTTTATTTAAATTATAATAATACCAAGTAATCTGCCTACCCAATGTGTTGACAAATGTTTTTTACATCTGTCAATACTGTGGTAAAAATATTTATTTAATAGAGATTAAATTTAATTTTGATATTATTATAACTGTATGTTAAAAATAAAACAATCGCTAGGGAATACACTCAAAAAAGATTATTTAATCACGCTATTTCTTGCAAATCAGTCAGTCTTAGGAAGTGTCCTAAGACTAGTCTTCAGGAACATTTTAGATAAAATTTTAGTTTTTTTCTAAAAGGAGTGCCTTCGAAAGGGAGTGCCGTTTCGCACTTTTTGCCAATTTATCTAAACATTGTTCGTCAAATGGCGGTACTCAACACCGTACTTTGTCTTGAATAGGAACCAAACACACAACCGTCGCGTTTACAAAGTCACACGTTGTGGCTCTGTGTCACGATACCTCCTTTAATACATAAATAACTTTAATAAATCAGTTACAAGCTGTATCCCACACATAGCAGGATAGGCAGAGGGAACCTAGTGTTAAGACACTCCGTTCTCCATTTTCTACCGAACTCTGGAGGCATTGCGTGTTAAGTGGCAGAACTCAAGGCCGCGCTTAACCAGAGCGAAAAAAATATAAATTTAAGTTAATATTTCATCTCCCCGAGTGGGGATCGAACCCACAACCAGTCGATTTTACAGTAACACTTCGTGCCGATGCGCCATGACTGGCTTCAACTTTAATAAATAAAAAATATGAAAAAAATCTATCTTTTAGAAACTTTTTAGGTATTTTTTTGATACCAAAAAAAATAATCAAATACAAATAAAGAAAATGTTCACGGTCCATGACGTTATATATCTTGTTAACCTGTAAGAAGGATCAACAGATTGACTATAAAAGGAGTGATCTGTGAACAAAATCACAGTTGTATACCGACATCCATCATGAAGACATTGATCGTTCTCGCTATC
Source organism: Heliconius hermathena (assembly GCA_013403705.1). Lineage (NCBI taxonomy): Eukaryota > Metazoa > Arthropoda > Insecta > Lepidoptera > Nymphalidae > Heliconius > Heliconius hermathena. Next base: position 391,524 of record JAAIXJ010000237.1, on the reverse strand, counting down.
TGTTTCGTCGCGGCTCAGGTAAAGTTCATATTTTATTAATTAACCTATATATTTTCATAGATTGAGGCCTGTAAAAATCGACTGATTGTGGGTTCGATCCCCACTCGAGGAAATGAAATATTTATTTACATTTCCAGTCAACACGCAATGCCTCCAGAACTCAGCGGAAAGTGGGGAACGGAGTGTCTAAGCACTGGGTTTTCTCTGCCTACTCTACTGTGTAATGGATATAACGTGAAGCTGATTTTGCTTTTTTTATCTATAATTTTATATACAAAAGAAGGGATGTTGTAAATTGTGTTGATTGTACGTTCGATCTTAACTCTGTAAATAATTTTGATAACAAGACAAAGCGCAGCATTGAGTTTTGCCACTCAATATGCAATGTCTCGAAAATTAGGCAGAAAGTGGGGAACGGAGTGCTTTAACACTAGTCTTCTCTCCTCAACCTAACCTATCCTAGCGATCTGTGGGAAAAAACGTAAAACTGTTATTTATTTACATACAAATCTGATTCACTTATCGTGCCTTATGGAAGTTTATGTTAAGAAAAATCAATTTATTAAAATTTCTATTTATAGTAGAAATTTTGCAAATATTTAGCCAGTAGGTACTAAACGTCGAGTGTAGATTACCACTAAGAAAAAAAATCTCGAAATACCTACAGAAACCGAAAAATTTTTATTTTCCATTTCTCCCTCTCAAACAAAGCCTATAAAAACAAAATTGCGGGCGACAACTAGTCTCTTATAATGTAGTAAATTTTCAATTCATTTCTAAATAATGCAGTCGACATAATAAATCCAGATCGTCTTAAATACAACAAAAAAATAGACTTTTAACAACAGGTTCTCTTTAATAAAACAACAATTTATTCTTCGTCTTCTTGAAACTTGTTTTACTTTACTTTTTGTTTCATTCGACGAACAATGACAAAGTCTTGTACATAGTGGCGTTTAGCTTTTAAAATATATCTTTGGTGTTCATAATAAAAGCTTACAAAGTTCTCAGCTTATATAGTTTTATATTTTTATAACCAATATATAAAAAAATACATAGACGACTAAACACAAACGTAAAGAAACATTAAATATTGAAAGGCCAGTCGTGGCGCAGCACGAAGTGTGACTGTAATACCGACTGGTTGTGGGTTCGATCCCCACTCGAGGAGATGAGATGTTTACTTAAATTTATATTTCTGTTTCTTCGCTCTGGTGTCGAGGTTAAGCGCGGCGTTGAGTTTTGGCTCTCAACACGCAATGTCTCCAGAATTCGGCAGAAAGTGGGGAACGGTGTGTCTTAACACTAGGTTCCCTCTGCCTACCCTGCTGTATGCGGAATACAGCGTGAAGCTGATTTGATTTTGTATTCCACCATTCAACTCTCAATTTCTCGAGAATTCGGTGGAAAATGAGAAAAAGAGTGTCTTAACACTAGGTTCCCTATGGCTATCCTGCTGCGGGATGCACGCGCGGGAAACAGCGTGAGCGTTCTCTTAATAATCTTTATCTTAACTTTACAGGCGCTCACTGACGAACAGAAGGACAAGCTCAAGAAGCACAAATCGGAATGCCTCGCTGAAACCAAAGCTGACGAAGAATTGGTGAACAAACTGAAAACAGGCGACTTTGAGGTAACTTAAACCTATTTACAACCTAATTATATAATTTGAACATCATTTTATTATTCTTTACAATTTTTTCTCATTTTACATATTAGTATTTTATTATATTATCGTTTCACGAAAATATCTATATACAACTTACTTAAAATAAAATATTATCTTCTTTACCGTTATATTCTATTGCCTTCTATTTCAAGTGAACATTAATTCACATCACAATTTAATGAATCTCCACAAGTCTACGACATTAAAAAACACACTACACGCTGCACGCAACTTCACGCTGTATCCCGCACACAGCAGGGTAGGCAGATGGAACCTAGTGTTAAGTATGACACTCCGTTTCCCACTTTCCGCAGAATTCTTGGAGGCATTGTGTGCTAAGTGGCGAAACTTAACGCCGCGCAAAGAAATGAAAATAATTATAAATTTAAATAAATATTTTATTTCCTCCAGTAGGGATCGACCCCACTACCAGTAGTGTTAACAGTCACACTCTACGCCAGGACTCCATGAACGAACTAAAATTTTTAGAAAAACTATTAAAATTTGAATGTAGCGGTACTTGGACTCACGCTTTTCGGACACTTCTTCGCGAGGCACAAGTTCGAGTCCTGCTAAGTTTCCACCTTATAAATTTTCTATAAATCTTTTTCAAAAATATTTTTCTTATGTATACTCAATAAAAAAAGATTTTATAGATTGAAAATGAGCCTTTGAAGAAATACTCACTGTGCATGTTGATCAAATCCGACCTGATGACAAAAGATGGCGAATTCAAAAAAGAGGTTGCCCTCGCCAAAGTACCTAACGCAGGTCTGTTGAAATTATATAAATAATATCTATATATACGTATTTTTAACATTTTTAAAGTGTTATTCCACACTTAGGAAAGAAAAGTACTTATTTAGAAAACGTATACAAATTTTAACAGTTTCCAGGAGGCGCGGGTTCGAGTTCCGCTGCACTATGGCCTCTATAATATCAAAAAATCTTAGATAGATCACTTTGTTACTATATGAACAATAGCTAATCTTATCTATAATATTTTTTTTTTATTTTTTATTAGCGGACAAACTACTAGTAGGAAAGCTGATTGACTCATGCTTGGCCAACAAGGGGAATGCTCCTGAACAGACCGCTTGGAATTACTCCAAGTGTTACCATCAGAAGGACCCTAAACATTCGATTTTCCAATAAATCACAACTTTTTTCCCAAAAAATTTTGGTAAAATGATCAAAACTTGTTTTTTTTGTTGCAATTATGTATTTTTTTCGTTCATTCGCTCTAAAAACGTAGTTACCGTGCACCATTTTGATTTATAAATTTATATTCGTTTAACTTAATGTAAACTGATACTGCCTGCACGAATTTAATTACCAATAAAACCTTTTATGTGATATTACTGTTTTTTATTTAAATTTTAGCTAATAATTTTGATTATAGATAATTATTCATTATATGGATTATATTTGGCATGTTTTATTCATTGCGAGCATTGCGAGGCATTGCGTGTAGAGTGACGAAACTCAACGTCGCGCTTTGCTCGGCACTAGAGCGAAGAAATGAAAATATAAATGTAAATAAATATTTAATTTTCTCGGGTGGGGATCGAACCCACAACCAGTCGATTGTTCAGCAAGTCATACTTTGTGCCCCAGCGCCATAACTGGCATCAGTAATCAATAATTAAAGTTTTAATTGGAAGGTACTCCAGACACACAGACAGGTTCCAAAAGATGCGATTTCGAGTCCAGCTACTTTCAAATTCTTATAAGTTATCTAAGAGTAATATATATTTAACATATTCCTTTACTTTTGTTTGATCCATGGTTTACAGTATTGTAACACCCATTGAAATATAGTAAACCTTATTTAATTTTTTTTGATGACGATTTATTTACATCATGTACTTCCATACGTTTTTTAGAAAAGGTATGCTTTCTTCAGTGTGAAGCAACATTTAAAAGCATGGGCGTATGAAGGGGGAGAGTCTGGTGGGCTGTGCAATGCCCAACCCAGAAATTTTACTTACAACAAAATTTTAACCGAAAAATTAAAAGAAAAGTCCAGAGAAAAAAAAACTAAATACGCTAATACTTAAAAAGCGCCACTATCTATCCCTAACTATGAGCTTCGGACCACAATACAATGGTTGTGAATTGAAATCGTACTTTTTTAACTAATATTTGTCTCGTGGCGCAGTGGTACCGCTTCTAACAATAAGCTTAATGGTTTTCAGTTCGATTCCCACTTGGAATAGTAAATTCATTGAGTTCCGCCTTACAACGCCTCAAATTTGAGCAAAAAGTAGAAAATCGATTATCTAAAATAATTGAAAATAAATGTAAATGTCATCTAACTTATACCTACGTTTTAAACAATAGGATTTTTAGAACAATATATGCAATTATCTCTATATATAATAAGACAGTAAAAATATTTTGTCTGTACATTTAGTAATTTTGATTGAAATGGATAGAGGGACACTTAAAAATAATAATAGAAAGCAAAAAGATTTTTTTTGAATTTCTTGTCTGTCTGTCTGTCTGTCTATCTGTCCACATATTTTTGTCCGCATTTTTCTCTGAAAGTACTGAATCGATTTACTTGAAAATTTCACCAATTGCTTTGTTTTAACTCAACTTAACTACTAAAGTTTAGTTCATCAAAATCGGTTCATTAAAAAAAAGTTATCGTCATTTGAATGAACTCAAGGCATTAGTTTGCCTGCGAATATTATATAGCAATCGCGCTAGTATGACCCTGGCTAAAGAATGACATTCGAAACGTCTGGTTTATATGATTATTGATAAAAATATATATTTTTGAAGCACTATTATATAATATTTTATACAATAAAGTAAGCAAAGTTGAATTGTTAGTGGAGATTACCTTCATAAATCATAACTGTTAAGTTTAAGTCGTAATTAATTCAACCGGCCGGTCGTG